>JAODKC010000016.1:20763709-20788195 GCA_026777985.1 Mormyrops attenuatus | reverse complement strand
AGAGTATGGAATAGTCTTCCTGCTAGTGTAGCGCAAGCCAAAACCCAGGGTTCCTTTAAATCAGAGCTAGATAAGATCTTAACAACTCTGAGTTAACTATTAGTTAAGTTCTCCCCAAATGAGCTTGATGGGCTGAATGGCCTCCTCTCATTTCTTATGTTCTTAATCTGCAGTGAATCACGTATATTATTTCAGTTGCCGTCTGTCCATCCATCCATCGATCCGTCCATAAATCTATCAATGAATTTTCTGTACCTGTAAATTCTATTCAGGGTCACAGGGGTTCAAATCCTATCCCGGAAACTATGGGCAAAAGGCAGAGAATGACCCAGGACAGAGAACCAACCCATCCAGGGCACACACACTACACACACATATTCATTCTTTCTTTGAAGTCCCCTAAGATTTTTAATTTCCAGAGTGAGAATACAAGGGCAGAAGCTGCTCCTTTAAGTAAGGGCTGTATTTGATAGAGTCACTTTGTGACAGGCATTAGGGCAGACCCTGTTCTCATCTGACTAGCTTTTGGTATCAGACCTGGACGAGGCATCGAACCAGGCAGCTGGGTCTTCCGAACTTCACTATGATCCCTGTCCCATCCAGCAATCCTTAAAAACTGTCAACATCATTACAAAAAAAAGAGAACAAAATGGAAAGAAATGTAAAACAGGGATTGGGAAATCGCTGCTACCCAGCCCTTAAATAAGTGATTAAAATGTTCCCTCCCATACAACTCTGACATGTGTCCGTTATAATTTTCAGAGCCCAACTAATTTAAAGCTCATGATTAATTTTCCCTCGAGTAGTATATCAGATGCTGACTGAGTGGGTTATATATAGGACAACCATTTTTATGATTCCTCTGTCAGGCTTTCTTGAAATTTTCATGTCCCTTTCATGTCTTCTTGAAAAAATGCCCCTAATTGTCTTTTTCATAAAGATATGCAGGGGTCAACACTAGAGAATTAGAGGACTTGATATAATGTCACTGCCAAGGGAAACTGACAATTACATCATTTTGGGATTCTTGCTGGGAACCCATTAGTTTCTATTGCATCCTCACCTTTTGCTTTTTAAGCTGAGGTGAGATTAATTATTGGGTGTGTAAATAATAGATATGATAATAAAATGACTCCTCGGTTATATTTGGTGCCCCAGAATATTATTTTCCAATAAAAAGCAAAGAGCAATTTACGACCATTTACAAAAAGTAGTCAGGAATCAATTTATTTCTGCGTATCAGACATGCTATTTTAAATAGAGAGCAGAGAGTGGCATAACCGAGTTGCTATAAAATTGGCAATAAGCTGAAAGGAGAAAATGCCAGAATATTCGGAGCATTTGATATTAATTTCAAACTGTCTGGGACTCAAAGATTTGCATTGAAATACTGCTTCCTACAGACTGCTTGCAAATTGAAGTAGTATGTTTTTTTCAATAAAGCTCACTATTTATTTTATTGTTTTATCTTCTCCTGAAATGAGCAGTGTATGTGATGTGCTTCACAGCTTTGATTCAAGGCTTTTGCTTAAACACACATACCAGCCTTAAGAACAGACACATCATAGCCAATATCTAAGATCTGACATTTAATATCCTGCTATTTCTGGATTCCAAAGATGCACATTGTCACGGGAGAGGGCAAATCCTATTCTAAATTGAATAAATGATGATTTTATAAAAGCATTAATGAAGGAAGTTAACACTAATGAGAGAAGCAATCAGAAGAGATCAGAAACATCTGTCACAGAATCTCCTGTCCAGTAAGCAGACAGCTTCTCCATGAAGTGCTACAGCACATATGTCTTACGGAACTGTTTGAAAACATTTACATGCCAAAGAAATGAGGCCAAAAAACATGACAGATCCAAGTTCTATTTCCATTATCAGTTTCTTTTTTGAATGGAACAAGCATATCTAAGCATTTCTAAACCAATTTTAGAATTAGTTAGACTGATGCAGTTGGACTAAAGTTATTACAAAACTTCAATGACAATAAGGTCACTCTTCCCTAAAAGTGTTATATGGTAAAATGCTAGAACATGTTTGTGGCAATAAATTACCAAGATAAACATAAGCATATAAAACAGTCAGTATAAAGTGCTTATTCTTTGTTTTGAGAATATGTTATATATTAAATGATATATATTCACTTTAATTACAATTAAGGACAGTGGTTTAATTTCAATGGAGAGGATTGCCAAATCCTCAGAAAATTAGATGATAATCTGTCAGTTTTCATGTAAATTGGTTAAGGCATGACCCTTTTCTCATAAACTACAAAAGCTAATCCTTTTTAAAATGTTTTTGATAGTGTTATGTATTTAATTAACATAAACAGCATGTGATATTTATCAATTCAAAACCCTAACCCACAACCAGTCTGTTCACATGTGTGTGTGTGTGTGTTTTATGTTTATATTACTTTTTGGGGGACCAAATGTCCTCCCACAATGTGATACAAACTTGATTTTTTGACGTCAAGGGGACCATTGTTCAGGTCCCCACAAAAATCTGTGAATGCAATCAAAAAAGTAAAAATGCCAAAAGTCTGGTATTTTGTTTGGTTACTTACAGTTAAGGTTAGGGCTGGGTAAGGGTTAAGGTTGTCATGTTGGGATTAGAGTTTCCCCCACAAAAATGAATGGAGAGTCCCCACAAAGATATAATTACAAACCTGTGTGTGTGTGTGTGTGTGTGTGTGTGTGTGTGTGTTTGTGGATTTGCGGGTTTGCATAGTTCACATTGGGGGACCAAAATGTCCCCAAAGTGTGGTAAAAGCTTCCTTACTTTTGGGGATATTTGTTCTGGTCCACATTTGGATAATCTCAATTTATAAAAATCTCTGAATGCAAACAAAAAAAGTCATAATGCCAAAATTCTTGTATTTTGGCCGATTTACTTATGTTTAAGGTTAGGGCTGGGTGGGGGTTACGGATTTCGTGATTGGGATTGGGGATTTTGCCATAGAAATTAATGGAAGGTCCCCATTCAGATAGTTACGTGGGTTTGTGTGTGTGTGTACCATGAAATGGATTGGTTTCCCAACCAAGGTGCATCCCAGCCATAGGAAAGGTGAAAGGCTCCAGCTCCCTTTGGCTGTGTACTGAATAAGACGTAGGTTCTATTTGTCCTAAAACTGCATTTTGACGTGCCTTTTGTTGTTTTCAGTGAACTGTGCTCTGCACACGACCCCTTGCCTCCCCCCAGCTGGCATGTGTAGATGTCCAGAGTTGACTAGGAGAGAGGACCATAGAGTGTGGTGGGCTTAGACGAAGAACAGAACAGCACCGGTCTCATTAGACCAGGATGAGTCTTTCATGTGAAGAAAAGAGGGAGAAGAGACTGTCACTGTGATCCACAGACACAAGATCTGAGGACAAAAGTAATGCTGCTCTTTAACACAGCTCTTTCTGGCTCCTCGGAAACCTTTTACATTCCTGTATGAACTGCCGGGGGGTGGGGTCAACCATGAGCCCCATCAGTGCAAAAAACTGTGGATTGAGAAGTATTAGATTTCAGAAGCTGGCTACACAGTGAACAAAATATGTGATTTCCCTAATAAGCTAGTGAAGATGCAAAGCACATCTGAAAAATGCTGATAATTTGCCTTCTGTCATGTAGCTCTGAATTAAGAAGACCAAGAATGTCCTTTGTCTGAACAAAAGTCACAAAGATGAGGATTAGTAGCTACAAATCACCCTGGAATAAGCAATGCTCTTCTGCTAGTGCATGGCTGGCCATTGGCCTGCGGTGATTTTCTGCAGTCTCTGCATATAACGCTTACACCCTCTGGCCTGAAACCAATCCAAAACGGAGTGATGGGAAATTGTAGTGAGCCCACAAATTCCTCGAGGAGGTTCATAAAGCTGCAGTGAGACTGGCTGCCTCAGCTCCCCACAGGAGCTCCAGGCTTAGCCACGAAAGTCATCTCCTATGGATATAGGCGTCAACAAAACACATGCAGGATGTCTGATCCTTCCTCTATGACAGTAAAGCCAGTGCCAGGCTTCACAAACAGTCAGAAGTACATCCGCACACAGACTTTCTCTGCCCATTATGCAAGTGTGTGGCATACAAGGCATTTTAACAGGCTCAAGGACCACTCAAACATGCACAACTGCAGTCAGCTCGTCATATCTCACAAAATCAGACAATTTGTTGAAAACAAAATGTTTCATTATCATTTATTGACTAGAGAATTTCAAATAAAATGCGTTTGTATTGCTCCTGGTCTGTGAATGTCCAGGTGAGGTTAAAAAAAAAGTAAATGGTTTGTACTTATTGAAGTGCACATGGCAATTTGACTCACAACATAATGGATATAGCCATTTGCGTCAATTTGACCTGCAACATAATGGATGAAAATATTTTCCTACATAATATGAGGATATGAGAACTTCTGCTAGTAATAGGTTATTTGGGAATTAAAAAAAAAAAAACAAATCCATCAAAAAGAGCAATATTACTAATGCACTGTCATTATCTATCAGTGTTCATTGCTTTCATGAACATCTGGCCCATCTTTATGCAGCATACACTAATTATGATGCATGCATTATTAATAACACATTTTTGGAAGCTGAATTCACCAGTCAAATATATATATCTCCTGTAGAACAGAAAAATATGGATAAGGTCGGGTAATAATGTTAATTAGCTGTACTGTCTGTCAATAGCAACATTTGATTGGATGTTTCTGAGTATAGGAGAGATGGATCATGTGTTTATTGCACTGTGTTAACTTGTGCAACACAGACAGCTCCCTGGGGATACGACAGCTTGGTATCGGAGAGCAGAGTCAAGCCCTTTCAAGGTGGACAACGCTGGTTCATCCCTAGTAGCAGCCAATGCAACAGGAAAAAAACTTGTTTTTCTTCTTTATTACAGATATAAACAGCAGTTTTATACATTTTCTATTGTAGTGTATGTCTTGTGCTGACATCCCGCTTCTCGTTGAATGAAAGTGTCTTTGGTACAGTATGCCAGACGGGCGTGATGGTAGGGAAACCGTTACAGCATAATTAGGAATGACTTTGAAAGCTGAACAGTTTGGTAGGACCAGAAGACTGATCCAGTGAACACTGCCAGCTTTTTTTATTTCATACTCAGGGCGATTGAAATCCTGATCTTTGGCTCTGTAGCTTGAGGCTCTTTTCCAAAAAAGACAAAAGATTGAATCTTTTCTCCTTACATTTGCAGGGAGGCGGTGGGCCACAGCCTGCAGTCGCTTCTCGTACCCTTTCATTAGGCAGCCTTGCTCTCTCGCATGTTGCCACCCGGTGGCGTTGGTGAAGTCAAAAGCAACACAATGCCGGCATCTCTCCAGCTAACTAGAAAAAACCTCCCCTTGTGACCCATCTCTTGTCCTCTTCTGGATCTTTGGGATCCTGGAGGACTGGGGATGTCACAGCAGGGTGCTACCTAGGCTACGGGTCAGCTCGGTACACCAAAACAAGTGCTCAAACTTCACCGGGCTGGACAGAGCTAATCTGCGATCACTTCCAGAATCCCCAGGAAACTTGCCCTTTTCTAAGAGCTGCTTGCCAAGGTTTATTTTACATGCATTATTCAAAAGAGTTCAAGAGAGAGCTCTTCCCTGCACTGAGCAGTAAGCCAGAATGAAATGCACAACCATTAGTTCGCTCTTGTCTGTCTTAATGTTTGTTTGTTTTATAGATGAATTAACTGTGTGACCAGCACTGTGTATATGTCTAGCTATGGTAAATCAGTGTCATATGACCTGGTAATATCTGCAGCAGTTTCTGCATTTTTTTTATGTCCGTGGGAATTCTGAATATAGGTCAATCTTTGTCATGTATATTCCTCTCATTACTCGGACATTCAGTGCATATTACACCTGTAGATATCCAGAGAAGTAGAGTAGGGTTTATCCTTTGAATTGGTCAGAAGAAGTCTGTTTTTGAAGCATTTGTGTGGATTTGATCCCCAGTGCATATATCTGTACTGTCAAAATCCTATAATTCACCGAGGCTTGCAATCATGAAGAAACAAAAGCAATAAGAGTCACAACCCCTTAGATATGACAGTGTCAGTGTACATGAAGAGTCCATTTAATACATCTTAGTTGTGAGGTTAACGTTATAGGCATGGATCCCAACCTTAGAGGAATAGATAGACACAGGAACAGTCATACTCATTCAGTCAATTCCACAACAGATTACAAGCTTAGAATTGCGTGATGTGTGACTCAGCAGGTTAGGATGCTATGCCTTGATCAGAAGGTTGCTGGTTTGAATCCCATGGCTGACGGAGTGACTTTGCTGTTGGGCCCCTGAGCAGGCTGACCCTGCTTTCTTAATAGCATGTAGCTTTGGATGTGAGTGTCTGCTAAATAATCAAAAAGTAAACTAGTCACCGGTACTCCAAGATGATTTAGTCCTTTATCGGTGTTGATTTGGAACAGGGCATTAAGAAGGAAAGAAAACAGAGCAGAACTTGTTTCGCTCTTTCCAGACAACAGGTGCACCACAAGCATGTCAGACTGATGAACGTCGCATGTAGTATAGCTAGGCACTGTTGTCACTATCTGTACATTTTACACAAAAATGTTAGACTCATAATTAGATTATTTCCTAGTATTTCTTTTCTATCTGAATTGCACGGTTGTGGTGAAGCACAATGTCCTGACCTGTGCAGAAAGCTCTGGCTGTATCCCCAGAGGGCTGCTGTGTTACTGGAAGTAAGAGCAGACTGTGTAGTCCTGTAAAGTCTTGTCATGCTGATTCCTCTCACAAAGCCTGCAGAGGCTGCATCAGTCTACCCTAAAAATACCGTTCCATGAAAAGCAGAGAGAGACCATTTCACCTCTCTGCTGTGAAGCAATGCTAAATTCCACAATTATAAGGAATGACTTGTTAGGTGCACTTCAAGACTTCTAGCATTTCTGTCCTAAACAAGAATTGTGAAGAAAACCTAGAGGACTAACAATTAAATGTTGCGTTATTCCTACATAAATACTGTTTGTGATTGATTTAGCATCTCCAAACAATGCCAGCAGCACTGAGATGTTAGGCAAAGTTTTGCTGAGGTACAGAGATAAATTTAGATAATGAATATGTATGCACTTTCAATATACAATAACAAAAAAAGGCACCACAGTTGTTGGAGACAGGCAAGTGACACTGATTGCCTGCATTCACAATTTTGCATGAGGCACAGCATGGGATTGGACAGCAGATGCATATCGCATTCACAGATTGGCCCTTTAAGGAGTTCTGCCTGAAGCTGTAGATATATCAATGATATCCTTAGTCTCGCAGTTTACTTGACTCAGGGCATAGTCCACTGGGTCCTAGTCCACGGTGGCAAACACAGAACAAAGCCCACATGAGCATCAGCCCTGGGCAGCCCTCCATCCCACCTTAATGCAAAAAGCCGCAAAGAGTTGACACATTGTCGGTTGTGGCTTACATTTAGCCTCATGTCTATGTATAAATGGGCATACAAGTGCATCATTCCAAGTACTAGGTTTTGTTTTTCTTTTTTGGGAGTATAACAAGTACCTCTTTCAATGAAACTCAAACATTAAAAATATTTATTTTCCATCCAGTTTCCGGTCGTCTTATTACTCTGAAATTAAAATTATTATTTTTTAGATAGATAGATAGATAGATAGATAGATAGATAGATGTGTATGTGTGCCTGTGTGTGTGTCTTGCTGTTCCAGTGAAAGCTGCCATTTTTCTGGGTTTGCTGGGTGTGTGGGCCCCCACTCAGCAGGATCCCTACAGATATGGCCAATTGGAGGTGGTTGTTTGACAGTCTCGGTGCTGGAAGGCTGCACGTTGACGGGGGGCAGCTTCAGTGTTTTCCCAGAGAACAAAGACTTATATGGGAGGTAGGAAGTATCTTTTTTGCTAAGTAGCAAAGGCCATAATCCCAAATTTAGCTCTAAATCCTTTGTAGGCCGACATAATGCCCCCATAAGCTGACTAATTCCTAAGAACCTGCTTACTGTTTACTCTTATTCCTGCATTTACCTAAAGAACAGAGACAACAAGAGTACAGCTATATGCCTTTAGCGTGTATGGTTGCCTGGTTACATGTGAGGTGGAGGATTGCTGGCTTGTGACTGGCTGCCTGGCCCCACTGCCTCAGTATGGGGGAGCCCTAAAAGGGGTTGTAATGCCTGTGGATTAAACAGCATGTCATTCAGGAACACAGTGCTAACTTTGACAGTTCATATTAGCTGCAGAAGCACACTAGTGTATGTTGGCATTGCAATCAGGTACAAAAATGATTGAAATGCTATATTTGAATAATAAAATAAATACATGTAATGAGAGCAGCATTTCTTTCTTTGAAAATCCTGGCAAAGCACAGGCAATCCAGTTTTCCCAAAGGCACAGCAGCAAAATTCCCTCCAAAAACTGCTAAAGCCCCCAATTATGAAGACGATGAAAAAATCCTACTTGCTAATTTGCAATAACCTAATCAGCGTAACATTTAAAAGCCCCCACAGCCTCGCATGTGTGGGATGTGGGTAGGGTTAGCACTGGTGATGAAATGGGAAGCCCATTAAGACACACTAATTCCCTGCTGATGGTGAGTTTTATTGCACGCTGTTATAGCTGTGGGGAAGACCAGTGACCAGGGGCGGTGCATCATTGAAAACCAGTGACCCTGGGGCAGCAGTCATTGAAGTTCTTCCTCATAGGTGATTTTGGGTTGTACTCACAGGCAGGGCTCCTGAAATTTCATCATAAAAAGCTCATGGTCATCTTATACGGGTCTGCCAGAATTACCTGTCCCCACAGGTAATTAATGGTAGTGAAAGCTGGCAATTATTTAAAATTACAAATATTACTGATGTCTGAACATTGCACCCAGAGAGACTAACAGCAGTATAAATATACAGATTGAAAGTTTCCATTTGGAACATGCCAAGTGCGGAGATGTCACTAGGATATATGAATCCAAGGGAATTGAAGCAGATCACAAGATATAGGATAAAGTGTGCTTAACATGCAGTGATCACAGCGGTCTACCTGGCTGAAGGTGGACAGCGCAGGACTTAAACTGACTAACGTTGTAAAGCTGGTTTAATCTCAGTTTCATCTCAGATTGAAGCTGGCAATACGTGTTTGCCGATTAACATTTCACCTCAGCCTTTCAGCCTTGGTACTTTGTGTCAGTGCAGCCGACCGAAAAACCAAAGATTTATGCTTATTATCTACAGGCAGTAAATGGCAAGCTTGAAAGATATGATTATGGCTTAAGGAAGTGTGGAAGTGGAACTCCACAGCGCCTCATTCTCCACACACTTTTTTTGCGCATTGTCAGGATATGCTATACCATTCGCTGTCTTACTCATTGTGAGAGGAGGGCAAGGACAGCGTCCATTTAGCCAGGATGAGTCAGGTTTCTGTTCACTTTCTCCCACTTGATCGTTTTTAATTGAGTTTTTGAGTTCATGTGTCCTTTCTCTCTCCCAACAAGCCTGAATCCAAGAAAGGTCCAAGAAACCATCTTGAGCGCTTTCTGTTTGTCTGACAGGATGATTTTGTTTTCACCATTTTGCTCATGAAGTTCTTTCCTTTTCTCTCCACCCATGAAAATGGGAACCTGCAAAAACAAGGCCTGAGTCCATATTCCCAAACTCATCCGTCATCCAGTTCTGCTTGTGAACCAGCTTCCACTTGTTATGCATTGTTATATCCCATTTTAGAATATTTTTTGAGATTAATGTGCATGCTTTTATTCTCACAAACTTCTAGTCAATCATATGAATCAGTATTTGGGAATTCTAACTTCAGTGAGGAGCTTCAAAGTACTTTAGGTACAATTAATCTAAAAAGAAAAGTATATTTTTATATATTGTATATATTTTTATATACAAAAATGAAGAGCAAAATTTCACAAAGAATTGTGCTGGGCATCAAGAATTAACCCTAAACCTCTGCTAACACACATCTGCTTTTGCAGGATTACTACTCATTTTTATTGTTCTCTCAGTGTGGATTTTAAGCTAGTGCTGTACCTGGCTATTGCTGCTTCTCCCTACGACCAATTAATAGCAGCACCACCATAAATAAAGCGTCAAAACGCACACTGCCACCGGAAGCGTATGACTGCCGCTGCCTTAAACAGCATCCTCTCACTTCGCTGCCACCACTGCTCTTGCTGTGAGGCAAACCAGCGGCAAGGAGGGGAGAGTAATGGGTGAGTGACCTGCCCCCCAGCCGGTGTTAATAAAAAACCCCATAATAGTGGGAGCACTCAAAGAGGCATTAGTGGAGCAATGTACTCCTATTAAACATGTCAATCAAGGCAGGTCTCACCTTAGTGTCATCAGGCCTCTTCTGCATTCAGCCTCCTGCCCTGAGGTGATCTCCACATTGGCCTCTTGCTTCGTCCTCCTGTCTAGGTACTAACCGTATTACACGAGCCAGTTTTTTCCTTCTCCATTGAGAAAGCGGTAAATCCACTGTGACAGTAACATAAACCAAAACACTACAATGTAAAATCAGGCAGCTCTTTCTGTCCATTGCCAGCTAATTTTACTTCAGTCAAACTTGGGTATGTCCACATACTGCAGTTACTAAAATGCCTCTTATTTTTTCAATAAGAATGATGATTTTGCTATGTATTTTCTGTATTATTACTTGTTAACAAATTAAGGTAATCCAAATAGAAGGGCCTTCAGCCTAATAATGGCTGGAATGGAGTACATAGGGAAGATCCATAAACAAGAGGACTGTAGAGGCTGCTGGAGCTGAATGCTAAGCTGTGTACGTTGCGTTATCTCCTATGACATGCTTTAGTCATTTCATATGTTAGTTAGTCCAGTTGTTATTGTCAAGGAAACGCTCAGCACTTGTGAATTAATTCACCCTTCCTTCTGCTCTGTCAATCCATTCCTCCTCCATTTTGTGCTTACAGTTACTAATCAAAAGGAATTGTACATACATTAATATGCTCTACTTGTCGACTCAACCTGTGGTATGGAAATCGTTGTCTCCTTGAGATTTTTTTCCCCTTTACTTTTAAGCCATTGACCTAAGATAACTTATTGAGAATAAGACACAAAAAACAGCACTGGTTCAACTTAATTACATTCTTGTTCCAATAAATTACTCTAATGTAATTTACATTTCATTGCCTGCCTTCGCTTAGACAAGCAGTACTGTGCAGAAAACAACAGGAGTCTCATGAAGGAGGCCTCTAAGTACCTTTATCTGTATGTGTTCTACCCCAAGGAAATACTGCATGAAAACTTGGACCAAAAAAAAATATTCAAGCACCTTTAACCTAAGTAAAATTCAAGAAAATAACATGCATTGAGATTTTAAGCACAAATTATTGTGCCTTATTGTGCTTTTATGCTGTTGTTCAAATTTTATCAAGGGATTCATCAAATATGCATTGCAGCAGTAAGAAAACATTACAGAAAAAAGATTACAGAACATGTGAGATCCCAGGTATTACTCTAATATTAATTGTATCTGACAGATTTACATCGTGATACAGCCTGAGGAGAACAAAGCAGGTAATGAAGGACAAACATGAGGGTCTCAGTGTAAACAAGGATATAATTCCCATTGAAAAAAAAAAAAAAACAGGTTGGTTGCTCATTAAAAACCAGACTCACCATTTGAATAAAACAATATAGTTTTCCAGTTGGTGTGATTGTACAGTCATTCTACCATTTGCAAGAGAGGTCTGGCTGCACTGTAGAATACAGTGTCTGGGTATTAACTATTGTTCATTATGCCTAATGCCATTTGCGTTCACACCTGCCCAATATTTGGCATCCATTATTTTATCTGGAATAGCAAATCATTGACACCCAAATATTAAAAATGTGGGTGTCTTTGACCAAAACATATTTATCTGTCAAATTATCCTGGGATACAAGATACTAGGAGCCCCCCCTCGCCCTCCTCTCCGACACAGACATCCTGGCCCACTAGCTTTTCTCCCTCTTGGTGTGACAGTTTTTGACACTGGGAAATATGTCTGCAAGATAGCGGTGGAAACATCTAATCCCTCACAATGGGGTCTGGTGCATTTACACATTTCATTTAATATGGCATCAAATCATTGCAAGACACAGGAAATAGATGACGGTGTGAAAAATGCATGAATTTCCCAGTGAAAATAGAATGAGCAGGGGAAAAGAAAGAGAAGAAGGAGTTACAAATGGAAGTCCTCCCTGTTATTTTTTGATTTAATAGAGCTTTATGCCTGTCAGCACATTTTGGCCAGATAAAAGTGAGGAATCTAAAGTGAATGTCTCAAGATATAATGTTTTTATTGATCATCAGTCACCCTCCCCATTACCATTGTGTCATCATTGTCCTCCTTTCAGCCTCACAGGTAACCCAGGAGTCTGTGAGGACGCAATGTGGCTCTTCATGTGAAAGTTAGAAGTCCTTCATTAGACTTAGGTATGGACAGGCTTCCGTGCCAAGCTTTATATTACGCTACATTATTTATTGCGTAAAGGGTGCTCCTTTCATGGGAGTTCATTACATTTCTCTGTGTCATCCATTTACCCAGCCACAGTTGTGTTAATGAGGAAAGTAAAGCTACAGGTGTAACGTCCACCATTGGCAACCTCAAACATTCTCACCCGATGCAGCCCCCAAAACTCAATTTTCTTTATCTGAGACAAAGAAAACTTTAAACTAAAGTAGGATCTCATCAAAATAGATGATATGGCATAAGGCTGGAACAGAAGCAACAAAGTAGGATAGGACAGAAGCCAAAAAACACAAGCCCGATGCACCATATGTTGTCAAAGATGCTGCGGGTACCCTCGACTGGGATCCGCTCCGGGTCCCTGGAGGCCTTGTGGCTATGCACTGTTGAAAAGTGCCACCAGTGTATTGCTTGGCTATAATCCCTGCATAAGCTTCTAGCCAAGGACAATTTGACTACAGCCTGTCACCCAGCAATAACAGGAACTCTCAAACAAATCATGTTACTACATAAATCATATGCATAGGGTTAGTAGGGGCATCAAAAAGGTTACCCCCTAATTTCCATGGCCTGGAATATCTTATGACTACTATGCTCTTGTGGTGAACACTATGTGCTGTATACTCTGGTGTAGGTGTTATTACCAAACTGTGGGTTGTAAGTAAACCATTTGTTTTATTTCAGCCTAACGCGATGTGACTTATCCAGATGTAAAACTGTAACTTAAGGGTATGGAATGAATTTACTTTATAAAGTGAAGTACAAGTTTTGGATAAATTACCAAAACCTGAGAGCCATGACCTGTGCAATGTCAAGTCCTGCATGACTGAGAGCTGGCCACGTAAAAAGAGAGACAAATGTGAAAAATATATATAATATAAATTCAATTTTTTGCTGCCTTTTAAGCTGTGACTTGTCCAGTGGATCGTGACCAAAATGAATTGAGCAGGGAGGGGCTTGGTGAAAGGACACTTAATCAATTGAATTTTAATCAAGCACACAAAGAGCAGAGAAGCTGGAATAGAACCAGTGGCTTGACAATGAAGACTTTCTCCCACACACACTCACCTACACACATACGGGGCATGGCCAAAATAATGGGCTCTCCTAACAGTATATTAATATCAAGGCCTTAATAAGTAGCAGGGCCATGCTTTGCCTTTAGAACGGCTCCGATCGTTCATGCAATGCTATAATAACAAGTCCGGAACCAAGTGTAGTGGAATATTGGACCATTTTTCAAGAAGAAAGTGCTTTGTTTCTTCCAAGGATAAAGGTGGTGAAACGCTACTTTGCACTATATGTTGCAGAACTGCCCATAGATGGTGGAGGAGGTTTATATCCACTGATTGTGGAAGTCATGGGAGATGTGGAAAACATCATCCTGGTGTTCATAAAACCACTCGTGGATTGGCTGAGCTGTATGCATGGGACCATTGGTTATCTTAGAATGGGGGGGGGGGGCATTATGAGGGAACAGTGTTTGAGATATAGAGGGCACCTGTTCTTGCAAAATGCTGTCCTGCTATATAGCAGTGTTTCTCAATCCATTCCTCAGGGACCCACTAACGGTCCACATTTTTGCACCATCTCAGCTCCCTACCTGGAAGCTGGGAGGGAGCAAAAACCTGGACCGTCTGGGGTCTCCAAGGACTGAATTGAGAAACAATGCTATATACACATAACATGTGTCTTTATGAAATGTTGAAGCCGTCTTATCATCTGTACATTATTCTTGCTTTCTTCTTCTTCTGACATATATTAAATACTCATATACTGTATATATCAGGGCTTATTAGCTCCGTGGTTCAGTGGCTCCTTGGTGCAGTGGGCGCCGCTTTAGCGTCTTGCCCTGGCGGGTGCCTCTGCGTGGTATGCATGTGGATTTTGCATGTTTTCACTGTGCTGTGATGGTTTTCTCCATGCAGTTAGGCTAACTGGGGTCTCTGAATTGCCCATAGAATATTCCTCTTCCTTGTGTTCTGTCATTCATGGGATAATCGCTGTGGTCTCTGAGAACCTGTACTGCATAAACTATAAGGAATATGGATGGATTACAAATTCACCATTTATATGAGGCTCTGAAGCCCATTTTGTAAACACGTAGCATAACATAATGTACTCTATACATGCATTGCCACTATAACGCAACACAATTATGGAAGATGGATGCTTTATCTATACAGCACTTCGCCGGTGGTCTGAAGCCTCTCTTTATAAACAAATACATAAAGCTATGCACATTACGCACACACACCAGTGCATTGCAATACTGTCACTCCCACAGTCGCACAAAGAGAAATTTAGAGCTACTGATTTGCTTGAACTACTGTACATTTTAGATGGCAGTGTAAACAGCTCTACTGAGTTTCTATAAATGTCCAGCGAGACTTGGTTATGCACACTTGCTGCTCCGTACCTCAGGTACGTTTAGGGTGGGTGTCCGTCTCTTGCAGTGATGTATTCTGTCCTTACTGTCCCTGTTTTGTGACTTAACAGTATATCAATGCACAGGATGGGTTCATCATGGAGGAATAGGGTTAGCATTTTGGATGTTTGGCATAATGTTGTCTCCCCTATGGTCTCATCTTCATGTGGCCTGTAGCAAGCACAAATTAATTTTGTTGTAGAGCATGAAGAAACTAAAGATGAAAATCAGCTGCTCCAGGTCTGACCCATAGTACATAGCCAGGTCCTCCGTACAGGAAAGTACAACTGGGAGGAAATCATGGAGCATGTCCACAACAGTGTGGATTATAGCTTCTGTTACCCTCAAAGCCTTCTGCAGGATGAGGAGTGTGGATGGATGGATGGATGGATGGTTGGATGGATGGAGGGATGGAGGGATGGATGGGTGGGTAGGTGGATGGATGAACTGATGGATGGGCTACAGCAAAAAATTGAAAAATTGACTTGCATATCAAAGGCGAAGCATGTGTGCGTTTGTATATTAAGTACACTTCCATTTCAGATAATATATAAATATTAATTGTAATGGTACAGTGATTTTGATGAAATCCAATTATGTCAGTCATTTTTCTTCTTCCAAAAATGAATTCTCGTGTAAGATTATTTTTGTAATACATTTATGAATCAGGAGACTCTGAGGACTCCTGTAACTTTCTTTCTTTTGCTCTTTGTTGTCCCACTGTGTGTGTGTGTGTGTGTGTGTGTGTGTGTGCGTGTGCGAGACTTGTATATATTTATTGTATATGTGCTTTTCTGTTCTCCAACCTCATGAAAGCACAGAAGGGAAGCAGACCTGGCTCCATCACATGTGCCATATGCTGAATTGTTCCGTTCATCTTGTCAACAATGAAACTGAACCTTTCATTTTGTTTGTCCAAGAAGTTCTGTCTTCTCCTCTTCCTCTGTTATACCCACATCCCACCCCCACCCCCCATTTGAAAAGGGAAAACTGCAATAACAAAAGTCCGGAACTACTTGCCCAACTTTTTTGCGTTGTATGGTTCTATCGCCAAACAAAGCTGGCTTTCTCAACATGTCATAAATTATAGAAGCACATTTACAGTCTTGTGTAGCAGGCACTGCCTTCACAAATCATAACAGCTACAATCCCAGAATCCCCTTGCAGTCAGTGACATTTCTGTACCAGTCAGCATTTTCATGTGCAAGACAGCCTTGGGATTTACTATGCATCTGCTAATGAGAAATGTGTCTATCGAATAAGATGTGCTTTAGAATAAAGAACATGAGGTATGAAAATGTGGTAGAGATACTTTGTGAATCTCTTGATACTTGACATTTCATTTAATCTAATAATAGACACTTTATGTTACCATTTTATTGATTAATTAAGTGAAGTCAGTGCCTCCAGTTTTGTTTCATTGCCTAAAACTGAATTGATTAAAATCAATATTAAATGATTAATCTAGTTTTTATTGCTCATTTAAGTTAAAATGGTTAAGGACCCTAGATTTTGCAATGGCTGAATCCCAAAGACCTGAGAGGGCACTCGAGTGCATCCACAGGCATGTGAAGGTGGCATGCAGGCGGGCTGTGGTTCTTCCCAGAATTCCGGGCTGTCTGCTTATAGTCTCACATCACCTCAGAAAACCATATCCCCTGTTTATGATTCATTCTTTAGCTGCTGTCCTTACCCAGAAGAGAGTGCTTGTCAATCTGGAGCATTTTCTTTGCACTCAGAATAGACTGGAATACCAAAACATAGATGTGCGAATCAAGTAAAATGTAGTAAATATTAATACATCACTGAATAATGGCCAGTGGCAAAACCTCAGAAAGTTGCAAGTTCAAGCCCCAGAAGGGCACACCCCAGAGAAAACGTGCCCAATCTGCTCCTGTAAAGTATCCAAACATGTACATGGGAAGAATTCTAAACTCTGTAGCTTGCTCTGGTTGAAAAGAATTTCCTGCCAAGCAATTAAATCAGCCAATGCAACCCTGAAGTACTACACATCCTTAAAATAAATAAATTAACAATGTCCCTTATTGTTTTTAAGTACAGACTTAATTTCAAAGCATTTAAATGTTCTTTACTTTTCTCATTGCTTTCTCACTGACTTCCATTAGGTACCATTTGAGAATAAAATGGAGCCTATTTTATCTAGTAACTTAAAGCTGTAATTAACACCATTTGCATATGTGCTTGTTTACACTAAAAACCCAAAGGCAATATTCACTAATGAACTTCTCCTTTCAGTTTTCCTAAATGAACATGAATGTAAAAATAGGCATACAAAGCATTGATAAGGTTAAATAAATGTCACTTGCAGTATTCTTGATATATGTTGGTATTTACCAATATTCATTCAAGAATTAAGTTAATATTCAGGGCAATTGGTTATGAGAAGTTTGTCTGTAATACATGATGCATCTATCTACAGGACTGGCTACTGTACTTCAGAATCTCCCATAATGCACTGCAAACCTCATTCAACTAATTATGCTTTAGTTGATCAATACCATCAGCTGAAATGGGGTGGACACCAAATCACCCGCCAGGGGATAACCTCTAACAAGAGAATGCTGGTGTAGAGATATCAGGAAACAAAGCAGGAGGGATAGGTTGACTAATTTTATTTGAATTAGACAAAACCTTGGCTTAAGAAAGAGGCAAGAAAAAAAATCAGGTGAGGTTTCTATGATCATTATATGACACTTAATAATGAAATTCAAAACAATTTAGAGAATAATACAATAATACTCCACATCCCATATTTCCTTCGGTAAAATGAATTTCTACAGTATCTGAGATCCTTGCATGAAATAAAACTTTTATTTAAAAGTAGCTTAAACAAATATACTATAGTAAACTCACTTTACAGATTCCCAAATATGTAATTGATCCCAAAATAGACTTAATAGGTATTTACAGTAACAGGTAAGGTATTTCACCAGTATTACATGCTATAATGACTTTTACAAAGACTGCTGCAAGTATTTTTACATAAAGTTGCTATTAACATGGACTGGTGCAAATATTTTAATAATAAACTCATATTTACAAAGATCAGTACACATATTTTTTAATATTAATTTAATATTTTAATGCCTTTCACAAAAAAACTAGTTGAGAATTTTTTGCAAAAAAATCATTAACAACGATTGATGAAGGTATCATAAAGCATCATTCACAGAGACAGAGGCTGCCATTTTAATAATATACTGGCATTCACCATGACTGCTGCAGGTATATTAACATTAGCTCTGCTTTCCCTGCAGGAGCTGATTTTATGTGTTGAATTTACAGCATTACAATTTACGATTCAGATTATACCCAACCGTTTAGGCTATCTTGTCGTCAAAAGCCAGAACCGCTTTCTGAACATTCATCTCGATCAGACTGCTGGACCAGAAAAACAAATCCATTCCGCTTCACTCTTTTTTTTTACTGTCATCCTCTGTGCACATTTCTGATTTGATCTGAGCCATCGTCTGCTCCTAACTAATTATTTATGGCCTGGGTAGCCATCCAATCTTGGCCCTGTGGACAAAACGGATGCTCATTGATTGCAGGAAACTCAGGCATCCATCTCGCCTTCCCGTACTGAAACAGGAGTGGCACTGAACAGTGTGGGTGCTCTGTTTTTAAATATGCAAGAACTGGAAGGCGATTACAGCCCCACCTCCAATGCAGTGCCGCATATGCAACACTAAGATGTCCAGGTGAAACGGGGCAGCTATTTTGAGTCACCAGCTAAGACACGGTGATGTCATTTGGTAAAGACCCAGGAACAACATGGTGACATCCTTCCACCTGCAGATACAGAGGGAGATGAAGAGCAAGTTCCAGGGGGAGCAAGGACATGTTGTGGTGTAGCATCATCATCTGAGCTTCATGTGGCAGAGTCTGCATAACAACCCAGTGTAACCACCAGTAGCCACCAGTACTGGGTAAAATGTCTTAGGCAGTCGAACAAACTGTTTAAAGCTATTCAGCTGGGTAGTAAGAGAAGATTGTTCTCCAGAAGGTTGGGATTTACTATGCATCTTTTAATGAGAAATGTGTCTTGTTGGATGGCTAGATGAAAACCACTTCCTTGTTGAATGGCTAGATGAAGACCACTTCAGTTCCCAAACCACTCCTCAAGGGCACCTCAGCCATTCTATGTGTTCGTTAATTTCCCCACCAGCTCACTTAACTAATAAACTTCATTTGTGAAATGATTTTATAACACATTGATTACAATCATGTAAACAAACATGTAAACTAGTGATCAAGTCAACAATGACATTGGTGTATTGGTTCTTTGCTGCAAATACTAGGGTGACTTTAGGAGAGGTTTTGAAATGGCTAACACACTAGGCAGACACAATAGTTTTAAACCAACAAGAAGACCATTTAAATGTAATTTATTTGACTGCCTGAAACTTTTGCATAGTACTGCATATAGCAATGAATGCCAGTGTGACAATATTGTACATTTCTCCAACCCACTATCCATTTAATTACCTCTTACTCAATGAGGGTCACAGTTTTCATTTTTGCAAAAGGAAACGGGAGTTTATGGAGGTCATGGTACAATTTACCCCTCTCTATTATTAAATATTTACAAATTTATTCACGATATCACAGTGTGCTTGATAACAGCGCAAAGTCAGTAACTGTGCACATTGTTCATTCAGCTACCAAAACCATTGGCTAGTGACCTTCATTCCATAATCCTCAACATAACAAGTAAATGCAGACTGTCATTTTTAAAGCTACTCCATAACAGCAAAATAGACAAGCATAGGCTATAATGAGGTTATATCACTTGTGAGTTGCAGTCATTTTTTTCAGAAATCTGCTTAATGTCCTAAAACATTTGCTCATTGTAATGACAGCGATCAGTTTAGCCTTTGAAGTAGAAGAAACAAATATTATTGTCTGAATGAAAGAAAAAGGGTATGACATATCACTATTATAGTTATTTTACAAAAGTTTAGAGTTATTTTCTGAAATATTTTGAAGCTAACTGTACATTGCAATAATTTCCTCAGATAATGAATATAATAATAACAAATTATATTCTTTGCTTAAGGTGTTTTGCAGTTAATTTCATATCAAAGCATTCTGCAAATGTATCAGTATTAAAACCACTGATGGATTATCCAAATCTTTCATGTCATTCAAATATGACAATACGTGATTTCTAAGCTAAGCTAACTTTTGTAATACTTCTTTGTTCTGGTGGAAAACAAACTTATTTCTTCTCCAAGTAGCTTCACTATTTCAGACTCAAATCTCATTTGTGATATAAAGTATTGACTTTTTGCTAATGTCCGAAAGGCTTGGCAGTATCTGATCTAGTCAAAAAAGTGAATACCCAATTGAAATTAAGTCTTCTGTCTTATTTAGCTCCCTCATCTCTCTGTCAAACTCTTTTGTCATCACAGAATGAGCATAAGCTGAATGCTTAATACCAGACTCATTGGAATTTATAGTGCTGGAGATTTCAATTAATTTAGCATGATTTAAAACTAACTCAATTAGGAATGGAAAATAAAGTAGAGATTTTGTTAGGATCATTCACTGTAGGTCCCCGCTGGAGTTTTTGAGTTTTGTTTTCCCAATCCGATGTTCAAAGTCATCAGCATATCCTGACGTGTAAAGCACAGGAGTCGAGCACGTAGAATTCAAATGAACCGCTGAGTATGAGAGCAGCTGACTTTCTTCCAGAGTGTTGAATATTCAGTGACGTGCTGCTTCTGTGTACATAAGCACACAGTGTGTGGCCACTGTGATGCAGATTGTGTCCCGTGTTTATTGCATCCTTAAAAATGGTAATGACACAAAATATGAATATTGCATGAATTCAAATATGTTATTATCCCTACAAAATACCTTATTTCCTAGTACTGGCATGCTGATTTGAAAATTAGTCTAGGTATCAGCAGTACTGTTTTATCTACCTACATTAATGCATAGAGGAGTGTAATTTCAGGTTATTTTTGAAAATTTCTAAAACTGGAGATGGCTACTGTATAAATATATATGAATAAACTGTGCAAACATTCCTACTTTGAATACAAGGTTATATAATAGGTTCTCAGAAGGCACTCTTCTACAGTATTAGTGAATTCATTATTATTATTATAATTATTATTATAATTATTATCGTTGTTGTTGTTATAATCATCATCATCATTATCATTATTATTATGTGTACCTCAGTTGTGTAGGATCAGTCATTTGTTAGGTGCGACCCTTGATTTGTGAAGCATGACATAGGTACACAGCATGATGTTTCATTCAAAGTACTACAAACACAAAGGACCAGTGCGCATATTCCCACGCCATGTAAAGTGCAGAGTGTTTATTTATTAATGCGTAACTTTCAATGGATTGTTCAAAAGTGTGCGCACTTTGTGTTTTCGAGCACTGTCTATGTTCCAAAGAGCTCATACACCTAATTAATATCATGTAAACACTAAATGTAGAAATTATGCATCCTTTGCAAAATGTCAAGACAACCAGTTATGAAATAAAAATGATAATTAATTGTGCTGTTTGTACAATAGAAAAAACAAGGTATGCAGAGAAACAAAATCAGAAAGCAACCGCTGGTGATGCACATAGTTCTTACTTCAAATTCCTTCAGAGTAACTCATGTAAAAACAGGATGCTTTGCACGTCACCATAAATGTGCATTTCCGTGAATCTCTGACATATGTGGCTGATGGGTCTGAATTTGGCCACCTGTCTCGATTGTAGTAGCTGTGTTCTCTTTGTGTTTTATGACATTTTATGCTCTTCATGCGATTTGACCTAATGAAACTTTGGCAGGCCCATGGGCAAGGGTTATCTTTCTGACAATGGCTGGTCTGACATCCCTTCATGCAATGCACGGCTGTAATCTGACACAGTCTCACAAGACCATGATCAGCATCCTCTATTGATCTCCATGGCAACAAGCCACAACAAGGTTCAGAGATACTGTTCAAAGAGCTTACCTAATTTCTCTAACCACGTTTAAGGCCTCCTTGCAAAAATCAAAGTGCATGTTCTCAGACATCTACACCGCCGACGTCAAATGTTCTGATATATCACTGTCAAGAAATAAGGGTTGTGGTTGCGCAACCCACATCACCATACATTTTAGGTGACTTCTTGCTTGTGGTAGAGCTTCACAGTTGAATACCTTTCCCCAACACAAAGGGAGGTGTGGCACCACGGCACCCTGGCCGGGGCATGCCACCCCCCCCCCGCCCTGCTCTGTCGTGTCATCAAACCTACCTCAGGCTCTTTTGCGAGTGACAGATGCCTCATGAAGACGGAGAGTGGTGTCAGGTGCAGGGACGACCACAAAGAGCAGAGAAGCTCTCTTCTGTGCTAGCACATCCAGGAAAGGGGAGAAAATGCCCTCTGAAAATGATGAAGGACGGTTTGGGGACAGGAAAAAAGTTGAAGCGGGATTTCACACTGTGAGACATTTTGACAGGGGACCTGTCCCCATGGTGAGGTGCAGTGCCATTTTGAAGATCCGCACCAGC
Organism: Mormyrops attenuatus; assembly: GCA_026777985.1. Classification (NCBI taxonomy): domain Eukaryota; kingdom Metazoa; phylum Chordata; class Actinopteri; order Osteoglossiformes; family Mormyridae; genus Mormyrops; species Mormyrops attenuatus. Next base: position 20,765,788 of record JAODKC010000016.1, on the reverse strand, counting down.
TGTGCGATCCCAAGCAGAAACGTCTCTATTTCTCTGGGCGCTGGGGCTGCCTTCCCCTCCGAAAGCTGACAGGAAACTCACTGTGAGCCACTGAAATTTTTATGCCTGAGATGCAGTGTGAGAATGGAAAGAGACTAGCATTATGGGCTGCTGATTGGATATCGATATCACTTAATGTGCTGTATATTTTCAGACCAAAACATGGGTCTCAGGTTTGTAAACTATTATTCTGGGTGTGGTTATCAGCATATAGCTTGAGCGCGTCATGTACACTTTTTTCTCTGCACAGTGATGAAACTTTTAATGTACATTTAAAATCTGCTGAAGGTCAGAAGAACAAAACCACATGGAGATATTTAACATTTAGTTTTTTTATACCTACCTTATCTTTTATTTTATTTTTTTAAATTCCTGCACCAGTTTAGAAGATTTTAAATGAGAGCACAGATGACAAACAATACAAGTGGTCACGTGCTGGCACATTAAAATCCAAGACACCCAATGGGAATGAGGAGCTGAACCACATGAAAATAGCCAATGTATTTTCAGAAATATTCCAGGGATTGTTTTCACATCATTTCTTTTCCCCGTGAAAGGCTCCTAATGTCCGGCTGACTTTCGCCGGGTCCTTTGGTGCATGCAAATAACAGACATCCGTTAACACTGGCAGATTGTGCGGGCCTCACAGATTTCAGCTCAGAGGAAGGGGACAGTCATTTGTTTCCATTATGCGCTTCAGCCCTCATAAGGAAGGCTGTGTCAGGGGAATAAACCAGCCTATTGTGTCCGCTGTATCGTAGCAGCTGGGGCATACAGAGAGTTACAGCTCATTTATGCCGGGGGTCAGAGTGGATGGGGGCTGAACCAACATTACTGACTCAGTGTGTGATGACGTCAGACACATTCCAACAGTGAGACCACAACAAGCTACGCTCTTCATAAATCACCATACTAGTTTGCCGTTCATTCTGCACCATGTTTTATCCCATCATGAGTCAACAACAGTGCCATTGGATGGTGGAAGATCATGTGACTCATTGGGGTTTGTGGCTGGCATATCCATCGACCTCCTTGCTGCAAGCATTTGTGCAATATCGTGGCAGAGATTCCTGACACTGTGGTGATGTGGAGCTGTGTGTCACATGATACAGGAGTTTAAAGGTATGCAGCTGTTTGAGGATCTCTCCAGGCAGGGTGTTGAACAGGGCATTATGTGGCACTGGGATTGATTTAGGGGAAGGGCTTTCCTTGGCAAAAGGTAACAGACTGCGCAAGAACAACATGAGAAATCAAGTTGGGGATACTAGTTGGGACTGACTTTCAGACTGGAACCAAGTTTACTTGGGGGGTAGGGCAGTGAAACCATGTAAATGTACTCATTCTGCGAGTGTGAGTGACAGATGGAACAAATCGATGACCCTCGTGTAACAAAGGCTTCCTGCAGACTGTAATCCAAACCTAGAATCCAAAATAGTGTGAGGTGAAAATGAATTGACTCCTCTCATGTTATATTTGAATTGGTTGGCCATTATGACATTAAGTACACACCACGTGTCTGTGACTTGGTTGCCATAATTAAATTAAATGACTTTTAAGAAAGTAAGTGTACACCTACTGAATGGTGTGCCACTTTACACTTACTTCTAACATCTTGGAAGCCTCACCCGGTAATAACTCTGTTCTGGAGGGGAAGACTCAAATAGAAATGCATAATTTGGAAACGAGCTCCCGCTCAATCCCCAGATATTCAATCATATCTGTCTCGCAAACCTGACACGCAGCCCTTGATAATTCCTGCACTCTGCTTTTAATTTCATTGCAGGAATCCATCTCCTGGCTACTGTAGAGATAATTTAACGGGGAACTATTTAATTGTTCAGTGCTTTTAATTTCTGTTTTTGTTCCACTAGGATCAGCTTTGGCTTTCAAGTGGAAACCAGCACATTTCCAGCATCAGGAAGAGAAATCACATGGAGTCCCAGAGGTTCAGATCTATGAGCAGATAGCTGACTTTTAGCACATCTCTTTGTGTTATACATGGCCTGTTTATTGAATAACCTTCTGAAGATGGGGCGGGGC
>JAODKC010000016.1:20748180-20763691 GCA_026777985.1 Mormyrops attenuatus | reverse complement strand
CAAACATAATTTCACAACAACAACAACAAATGTGAAAAGGTCTTGGGAAAGTAAGGCAGACAGGAGAAGCAACTGTATGAATGTGTGAGAAGGGGAGTGCGGGATGTCAGCAATGTGTATGAGTCTGGCTCCGTCTGCTGCCAACCTGCAGGGCCATACAATGACTGCCCGTCACACCTCGACAAAACCCAGGGCTCACCGCAGCGAAACAGGGGCCCAGAAGGCTGGCCTGAGTCACACACCACTAGCACGTAACTGGCTGGCCCTGGCTGCGCATGCCGCTCGGCTGCTCGGGGGGCAAACACACCCTCCCAAGTCAAAGAGACATACTCATGATCAGTCTGTGGGCACAGTGAGTGCCGTCATCACACACAGTAAACTTGGAGTGGTGGTTGCTTTGACGTAGCTCAGCTAAGTCGATAGCAACTTTGAATGCTTCAACTTGCTAGGAATTGCTGATGGAGGCGGTCAATCCAACCCACGGACTGTGAGCTGGGCGCAAAAGTAATGAGCGACTCTGTCTATTTCAGGCAACGTGAGAAGAGAGAGGAAGGGAGAATGCCAGTGGGGAGGGGGTAGAAGAAGGAAAGTGTGGCACCAAAAGAATATGTCTGACACCCTCTCTCCAGCAGCTGCTAGCGCTCCGGTGAGAAATGCCAGTCTGTACGCCGCGCGTTAGCGCTTAGCGAAAGCAGAAAGCCATTCAATTAGGGATAATGCAGGCATCAAAGCCGAAACTGCTAAAGAAGCCATGGCGTTTAAATCCCTTTTAGGGGCCATAATAATCACTTTTTACGTGCATCACTACTGTATTGGCATGCTCGCCCTCGCCGAACTCCTGCTGAATTTTTGCCATGTTTTCACCGACAGCCTTCCTAATTAAAACTAATACACCCTGGGCTAATGAGGACACCTCCAGCAGAGGTAGCAGGGTAAATTCTCCATGAAAAACCGAGGCCTAGCCCTGAACAGAGTGCTTCCCAGCATGCCTTGGATCTGTCACTCTCCTACACTCTAGCAGCACCTCACCTCCGCTCCAGAAAGCTCCCAATGCTGCATCTGCTGTTCGGCTGGATGGGACGCTTGTGCTCACACTCGCACTCACGCTCGTTTCACCTCTTCTTGATGGGCTGTCATCTCGTTACAGAATTTACATGATTGTTCTTATATGGATCAGTTGATTCACTTCCAGTACTTTTATTATTTTAAATGGAAGTATTTTGTCCAAAGTGATAAAGTGCAGCATACATTGTAACAAATTTTACTTAAACTTAATATTTACTGCAGAAGTAAGAAATTTTCGTTATTTTGAGCTGATTCCAGCCCAGTCATTCTTATCATGGTGGATAATGCATGGCATCACTACAGAAATAAATGTATCTTTTTCGATTTTCTTCTTTTGGTTTTCAGCCATGTGCATCTCCCCCCGCACTACCTGAGGTGGGTGGGGGCGGTGCCACCAGTTTGGGTGGGTGAGGGTGGTGCTGCTGGTTCAGGCAGGTGGGGGCGGTGCCGGCTGAGGGCCCGCGGTATGGAGCACGTCTGTGATAATGACTGTGAGGCTGATGCAGTGTTTCCCACAGCCATCCAGCCCCACACAACCTGAAAGCAGAATCTTTGTGTACAAGATCATCACTTTCTGACGGCTGCCTCGTATTTAGTGATTGTGTTTAATCTGATCCAGCCAGCCACGCCATATGAGTTTGCGTGTACTTTCTATGTTGTAATCCAGTTTACTGCTGCCTTCCAAAGAAATGCCTGAGGCTAACTGACATTTACAAATTACCTGTACTGTGTAGCCATGTGCCTGTGTGACTGTGCCCTGCGATGGACTGGCATCCTCTCCATAGCATTCTCCCGCCTTGCAGCCTGCCATGGGCTGGCATCCTGTCTGTGATATACCTCCACCCTGTGCCCTGAGATGGACTGGCATCCTGTCTATGGTGTACACCCGCCTTGTGCCCTGAGATGGACTGGCATCCTGTCTGTGGTGTTCCCCCTTCTTGTGCACTGTGAAGGATTGATATCCTGTCTATGGGATACCTCCACCTTGTGCCCTGCAATGGGCTGGTATCCTGTCTATGATGTACCCCGCCCTGTCCACTGTGAGGGGTGGCTGGCATCCTGACTGTGATGTACCTGCACCCTGTGATGGACTGGCATCCACTTTGTGGTGTTCTCTGTGCTGTGCCCTGCAATGGGCTGGCATCCTGACTGTAATGTACCCTGTGCTGTGCCCTGCAATGGACTGGCATCCTGACTGTGATGTACCTGCACCCTGTGATGGACTTGCATCTACTTTGTGGTGTTCCCTGTGCTGTGCCCTGCAATGGGCTGGCATCCTGACTGTGATGTACCTGCACCCTGTGATGGACTGGCATCCGCTCTGTGGTGTTCCCTGTGCTGTGCCCTGCAATGGGCTGGCATCCTGACTGTGATGTACACCCACCTTGCACAATGTGATGGATTGACATCCTGTCTGCGGTGTACACCCGCCTTGTGCCCTGCAATGGGCTGGCATCCTGACTGTGATGAATGCCCACCCTGTGCCCTGTGATGGAGTGACATCCTGACGGTTATTTAACCCCACCCTGTGCCCTGCAATGTGCTGGCATCCTGACTGGTATTTAATCCCATCCTGTGCCCTGCAATGGGCAGTTATTCGATCTGTGATGTACCCCCTCCTTGGGCCTTGATTTCCTGAGACAGATATGCAGATGGATGGGTGGACTAATTTGATTTAAGGCAGTGATGCCATTAAAGCAAGTGAAATTCCCATTATGAAATCCCAGTATGTCTTCAATGAAAGGCTAATTTGTGCTCCACCCCTAAATACCACAGTGACTGTAGAAACTATTAATTCCGTGAGCTGCACACAGTCACAGCATCTATGTCATAAATTAACAACTGACAGAAGCAAAGAATGCCAAATCAATCTAATACAGGCTATACAACAGGATACATAGCATTCAGCATTCATATATAGCATATTTTAATTAAGGTAGGAAATTATCCAAGGTAGGAAATTATCCAATTTAGTTTGAATTCCATTACATGTTTAAACTCAAAGTATCTCTGAAGTGTAGATAAATAGAAATATTTTAACATAATCAAAAAAATGCCTTTTTGTTTACAGCACAGTTCCTTTTTTAAGTCCATGAACCAAAACAGCTTGTCCTATGGTAGTGATGTCAGTATGATGTCATGTCTCATTTTTCATTCTCTGTTTATCCAACACTTTTTTTATTTTCAACAACGTGAGCAACTTCAACTTTCAGCCATTAGTGCAATCAGGTGCCTCTTTTAGACAACTGGATAAAACAACCTTCTAGAGGTTCAATAGCAGTTACCCCTCCTGGAAGCTACACCTTGTATTTGGCATTTCCTTTATAGCTGCACACACTTAGATGGGAACCGACAGCTTGCCCAGCCTCCACACCACATGTCACCCGTGACTGCGAGGGCAGATGTTCGTTTAAAGCCTCATTCCATCATGGCAAAACAAGGGACACCATCTAGTGGATTTTCACTGCAATCTACATAAACATGAAATCTTTTTTAACATGACAAAATTCGCCTTTAGCGCAACTGTAATTAATAATTTGGTCGGTACAGCCAATATAAATGGTCACTGGGAAGTGGCGTTAATCTTGAGGAGTTAAAAAGCGCTCCTCTCCAACCTTATAAGATTCGGAAATATATTAGTTACGGCGGAATTGCCGACAGAGGGCGCCAACGAGCAGATGTATATATGGCCGAGATGCTAAGGAGTCTCCTGCTTCAGGCACATAAGCAGACCTGTCCGTCGTAAAGGTACTTGAAACGATAACCAACTGTATACGGCATTCTCGCATATAATGAACGGAGGGGAGTCCTCCCACGCAGGATACACTCTGAATACATCCAAAGCCCCACATTGATTTACGTCATTTGCAATCGCTTTGTGCAAACTAACACTAAAGGCTAGTGTGGTGATTATTTTTATGTTTTATTTTTTTTTTATATATATATATATATATATGTCGGCGCTCTCTCTCACATCATGATGCATCGGTGTGAAAGCTGATCACTGTCTCGTAGTCGTTGGGTGACGGCGATGCAGCCAGTATCGCGGCGTCTGAAATTGTGTGCATCAGCATTATCACGGAAGGAAGAATCCCTCCTGGGCTCCGTCCTTTGTGCAGTCAGACGGGGGCGGGGGAGACTCAGACACACGGAGACTCTGCAGATTCCTGCGTGCCTCCGTGTCGCTCCGTTGCTGTGGGGCCAGGTTGCGCAGTGGTAAAGCGCGCTCCCAGTCCCACGATCCCGGCTCCCTCGCTTGTATCTAAAAGCTTAAAGTCCTTGACCAGAAATGAACACCTGAAATCAAATACATTGTGCACAGCACACAAAGATCTCCGGCGACATTAAATTTAGACTCACCGTCTAAACTGCATACAAATCTATAAATGAAAACCGGACGTCATGTCGATCGGACCCAGAGCTTAAAATAAATATTGCTGAAAAGCAATATTTGTAGGGTAGTCTTTCAAACAATTGAGACTGTTTACGTCTAAGAAAGAAGACGCATCCGCTACATTTGCCGCATAGCAAATTATTTCAATTATACATTGTACTTTATATATAAGCATCGTAGAAATTTATCGCACATTTAGTCGCCGCAGAGCTTCATTTCAGCTTAGCTGTGCATTGTAACAACTTCCAGATGAGACCCATGCCTCGATATTTCCGAGGATGGTGTAGCCTACTGAAATCCCCGTGAATACTGTTTCGGCGATCAGATACCGCAGTGGCACATATTTGGTGCCGTAACAAAAAAAAAAAATCCATAGTGCTGTTATTCGTTTAATGGGTGGGTAGTGTTACCAGCTCCTCTCGTCCATGCAGAATAGCCTTATTTTACCTTCTGTGATCACTTCAGTCCCCCATAACAACGGGCGCTACGGCATTTCGCGTATGTGCCATTAAGTCGCATTTGATAAAGATCTAGCTCTTAATAAGCAATAAGACCCTCTACTCAGCACCTGCAGCCCATTACGCAGAAGGAACAGAACCAGAACCACCAGTCGATTACGCAGAAGGAACAGAACCACCACCAGCAGCAGCAGCAGCCCATCTTCCAGCACACACTTCATGGGCTAGCCTTTAAACTGAGCGATCAAGTTGAGCCGTGGTTACGTGCGCTGGGACAGCAAGCGGAGGGGGTGGAGAGTGGAGCAGGCACTGCAATATCATTTGTGAATCGCTCTCAGAGTGCCGCAGATACGGGCTGCGAGCGAACGGGCTACGAGCGCACGCCGGCCGTGTCAATGCAGGTGGAGCTCGGAGAATGCGGGACTCAGCACGGCATCTTCCCAGGGATATTTACTGAAACACCTCTGCTGGATCGGAATTACAGCTTTCCCTCCGGTTTGCATTGATTCCCCCCCCCACCTTACACAGTCTATGCATCGCTCTGCGGGTTTTTTTCTTTTCCGCCGTTGGTGCAACTATATGGCGCGATGTATTAAGTGACTGGAGGCAGCGAAATCTTAAGTTCTTGTTAAAGACGGCGGGACAGATCATTTACTGCACATTCACTTCCACAAGGTAAGAGGACGAACCTTTGTGTAAAGTACAGTATTTCGGTTAGTTGAGAAACAGTCCGGGATTTTGTTGCTGTTATTCCGCAGTGAGAAATATCTCAAACGAGTTTCCTGTACCAGACTATATGATGTAAAACACCCTTATCTTCGTACCACTGCACAGTAAACTGTGACAAAAACATAAAAATAGCATGCTAAGCATTCCGAATAATTTAAACGGCTCATCAATCTTATTATTATTATTATTATTATTTAACACGCAAATGAAGCAATCGATCTCGCGGGATAAATGTTTAAGGTACAATACAGGGCTTAAACTAAAAAAGCCATTTCTACAGTTCACTGTGCAGAATGCGGATTCTCTCCGATTTCATTTTGTTTAATTTAATTTGATTATTAGTGTTTTATTTTTTTTTCCCATGAAGCGGGGGAAGCAGAGTCAGTCGTGGTGCTAGGGGGGATAATTGTGGTTTATGTCCTGTTTGAAATTTACTGCACTGAAGTGGTGAAAGAGCGGCCGGGGAGCGATGTCGCATGCATATTAAACGGGAGACTCGCTCAAACACAAAGGGGATGGGGCAAAAATGAACATTTCGTTTATTTCCTTTTTCCTAACCCACAGGTTCAACACGACTTCGCGCGAATCAAGTCTACATAACAAGCAGATCAGCTGCGGGGAGCGATGAGGACTACTGGTGCAGTGGACTATTTATGCTACTGTATGCTCATTTTGCGGCTGCTGACTCAGCCGGCTGCCAAGCAAGTACTTCGATATCGCTTAGCAGAAGAAGGTCCTGCCGATGTTCGGATCGGAAACGTAGCCGCCGACCTCGGCATCGTGGCTGGATCTGGTGAGGTGACTTTCACCCTCGAGTCCGGATCCGATTACTTTAAAATTGACAATATAACCGGAGAGCTGAGCACCAACGAGCGCCGGATAGACCGTGAGAAATTACAGCAATGCCAAATGATATTTGATGAAAACGAGTGCTTCATAGACTTCGAAGTGTCAGTAATAGGGCCAGCACAGAGCTGGGTCGACCTGTTTGAAGGAAAAGTGATCATCTTAGACATAAATGACAATACCCCGTCCTTCCCATCCCCTGTGCTGACTTTATCCGTGGAGGAGAACAGACCGATCGGTACGCTGTATTTACTTCCCACAGCTACTGATAGAGATTTTGGCAGGAATGGAATAGAGCGCTATGAGCTGATCCAGGACAGTGGGGAGGGCTCAGTCAGGCGGCCGGGGTCCAGTGCCATGGGCCGTGTCGATGCTGGGGAGAGTTACTCGGGCAAGAGGAGATTTGACACTGAGGGAGCTGGCAGAAGCAGTGTCTTTGAACTCCAAGTTGCTGACACAACGGATGGGGAAAAGCAGCCACAGCTGATTATTAAAGGGGCCCTAGACAGGGAGCAGAGGGACTCCTATGAGCTGACGTTGCGGGTCAGGGATGGGGGAGATCCTCCTCGTTCCTCCCAAGCCATCCTGCGTGTTATGATTACGGATGTCAATGACAACAGCCCCCGCTTTGAGAAGAGCATATATGAGGCCGACCTGGCTGAGAACAGCTCCCCTGGAGCCCCCATTCTGCAGCTAAAGGCCACTGATTCTGATGTCGGAGTAAACGGGCAGATCGAATACGTCTTCGGCGCGGCCACCGAGTCTGTCCGTCGGCTCCTACGCCTGGATGAGGGCTCGGGCTGGCTCAGCGTGCTCCACCGCATCGATCGTGAGGAGGTCAGTCAGCTGCGCTTCACAGTCATGGCCCGTGACCGCGGGCAGCCCCCCAAGACGGATAAAGCCACGGTGGTGCTCAACATCAAAGATGAGAATGACAACGTGCCCATCATTGATATCCGGAAGATCGGGAGGATATTCGTAAAGGATGGGGTAGCTAATGTGGCAGAGGATGTGGTGGTGGACACCCCAGTGGCGCTGGTGCAGGTGTCAGACCGAGACCAGGGAGAGAATGGGGTGGTAACATGCACGGTGGTAGGGGATGTGCCATTCCAGCTGAAGCCAGCCAGTGAGACAGAGGGTGAGCAAAACCGAAAAAAATACCTCCTTCACACCTCAGCCCCTCTGGACTACGAGGCCACACAGGAGTACAACGTTGTCATCGTGGCTGTAGACTCTGGAAGCCCTAGCTTATCTAGCAATAACTCCTTGATTGTCAAGGTGGGGGATACCAATGATAACCCCCCTATATTTAGCCAGAATGTGGTCGAAGTTTCCTTTCCAGAAAACAACGCTCCAGGTGAAAAAGTCACTAACGTAGTAGCTCTTGATGCAGACAGCGGGAAGAATGCCCAGATTTCTTATTCCCTGGACCCCTCTGTAAATGGAATATTTTCCATTGATGCCGACAGCGGGGACATCAGAGTCAACACCGTTTTGGACAGGGAGCAGGCGGAAAGGTATGAATTTAAAGTCATCGCCAAGGACAAGGGCATCCCAGTCCTCCAGGGGTCTGCCACCGTGGTGGTCCTGGTGGCAGATAAAAATGACAATGAGCCAAAGTTCATGCAAGATGTGTTTACCTTTTACGTAAAGGAGAACCTGCAGCCCAACAGCCCTGTAGGGATGGTTACTGTAAACGATGCGGACAAAGGGGAAAATGCACAGATGAGCCTTTACATAGAGGAGGAGGAGGACATATTTTCCATAGAAAATGATACTGGGACAATCTTCTCCACTGTGTCCTTTGACAGGGAGCAAAAGACTACCTACACGTTCCGAGTGAAAGCAGTAGACGGCGGGATTCCACCCCGTTCTGCCACGGCAACAGTGTCATTGTCTGTCATGGATGAGAATGACAATCCTCCCACTGTCACCTTTCCCAGCAACAACTCTTATACACTGCTGCCACCCACTAGTAACTCCAGGACCGTGGTGAGGACGGTCTTAGCTACAGACACCGACACTGGCGTCAATGCTGACCTGAATTTCAGCATTGTAGGTGGGAATCCGTTCAAACTGTTTGAGATTGACCCTGCTAATGGGGTCATTTCTCTGGTGGGCAAGGTGGAGCAGAAGCACTATGGTTTGCACCGTCTAGTGGTCCAAGTGAATGACAGTGGCCTCCCCTCGCAGAGTACCACCACCTTGGTGCACGTGTACATTAATGAGACAGTGTCTAACTCTACCATTGTGGAGGCCCAGGTTGCCAGGAGCCTGGGCACACCCCTGTCTGTTGACATCGCCGGAGATCCAAATTACGACTTAGGCAAACAGAGACTGAGCATTGTGATAGGTGTGGTATCGGGTATTATGACGGTAATCCTCATCATCCTCATTGTTGTCATGGCCCGGTACTGCCGGCCTAAGAGCAAGAATGGCTATGAGGCCGGAAAGAAGGACCACGAGGACTTTTTCACCCCTCAACAGCATGACAAGAACAAGAAACCCAAAAAGGACAGGAAGAACAAGAAGTCCAAGCAGCCCCTGTACAGCAGCATTGTCACTGTGGAAGCATCCAAACCCAATGGGCAACGCTATGATGGCGTGAATGAGAAACTGTCAGACAGCCCAGGAATGGGTCGCTACCGTTCTGTCAATGGCGGTCCCGGGAGTCCCGACCTCGCTCGACACTACAAGTCCAGCTCTCCCTTGCCCACGGTCCAGCTGCACCCTCAGTCACCCACAGCCGGGAAAAAACACCAGGCTGTGCAGGACCTGCCCCCAGCAAACACCTTCGTGGGAACCGGAGATAACATATCGCTTGGATCTGATCACTGCTCTGAGTACAGCTGTCAGACCACCAGCAAGTACAACAAACAGGTAAGTCACCTAATTGCGTGCTTTGATTCATTCTCAGCATCCCTCAGACTTGATGACAGATAGATCAGGTGTCCTTGGGCACTGTGTTGCGATGATGCAATGTCGGGGCAGGCCAGGTCTCTAGGTTGTTCAGGGGAGCATGCAAAGGCGGGGACTGTGTTGTGTGGGCATCTAGACCAATTCGACCCGCATTGCGCCGTGGAGTTGTGCCTGCTGGGTCGAGATGCTGGTGACAGTAGTGGTTGTGGACTGCAGCACTCAAAACATTCAGATCCATGTGCACACGCGTGTTGGGGGTGAGCTGAGTGTCACCCGCACACCCCATATTTCCCACACACATAAGTCCTGGCGTTTCAGACAGGAGCCTCTGTCACTCCTCTGGCTTCCTGCAGGAGTGAGAGGGAATAGGAGTGGTCCTTCGTGGAATGTTAAATCCAGGGGTCGTGTTTAAGCTTGATTTTTGAAATATGTATAGGCATTCCTGGGCATTTGTGTGTGTGTCACATCACTGACCCCGAAGGAAAATTAAGTGCTAGCATGTATAATGTAAAAATGCCTCCAATGCTGCGGATTCAACACCACATTCATGGAGCTCGGTGAAAATATCCATCTGTCTTTGTATGATTATTTCAAGCAAAGCCAAGGACACACTGTTAATGCACTACGAGCTCAGTCCTTTTATTCTGCAATTGCCAGGAAAGAACACTCATTCTGTTGTTTCATGCCTTTTCTATGGCGGTCTAATGAATTATTGATCATTTTCTTATGTGGTGTAAGCAACTGTTTTTGCAAGCCGGAATTCTGCCCCTGAAATCTCAACACTCTTCTATCCTCTTCATCTTTCTTCTCTCTTTTTAAAAAATTCTCTCATTCTCCTACCCTCACTCACTCTCCCCCTTTCTCTCTTCCTCCCCCGCCTTTCCGATTCTCTGCCTCTGTCCCATCTTCATTTTCCTGTATGCTCTTACTTTCTTTCCATGGGTATATCTCCTCTTCTCCTCTCTCTCCTTTTCTGCCTACCTCACCCTTTATTCTTGTTCCTGTCTTCTTCTTCCTAAGCACCCCTCTCTCTCTCTCTTTCAGTATGGCAGTCAGGTTGCATGGTTGCTTGGGATTTGCCACCTGACAATAAGGTATTTTAGATAGAGGTAACTCTGGGCGTGCCAGTGCCGGTGCTTCATACGAGTGTCTCATCCATAATTAAAAAGGTGCTGTATTTGGTGATGCAGTGCATGTATTGTGTGTTTGAGCACAGCAGATATTTATATATTTACTATTGTGTGCCCGTGTGTGTTGCAGTCAGTTTATTCACACCAAATGGAGTAAATTATTCAGGCCCGATTGGTGACTGCTTATTGAACTCGGTGTTGTAGATCCATTCAGAGTGTGAATACCTTTCTGCACATCAGCGCTCCTCCTTAACCTGATATCTTAGAAAGGGGCTTCATAATGCCTTGGATGACTTCTTAGGGACGGCTTGTCTAAAGCATCCCTGACATAATAGCAGAATGCGCAGCCAGCACTCCAGTGGTGATGTCGTTAGAGATGCGCTTGACCCGAAACGGTCATCCAGCAAGTGGCTGCTGCCGGTTCCGTGCCCCCTGTGTCTGTCACACGTTAACATCGTCTCAGGTGTGTTTTTTGTGTGAGCTGGGGTGACACCAGTTCCAATGTGAGCCTCAGAAGGGATTTACTATTCAGAGGATTAAGAGAGAAGTTTGGAGTGGTCCTGTTAACCCCTTTGTGCCCAGGGTGCTGCATTTCATGCACATTAATACAGGCAGGAGTCAGGTCCGCCTACTAGATTCCTCAGACAGGGATGGGAGCACTAAATCGTCATTTTACCCCCTGCTTTTTGACATTTGAGTTAATGAGCTGGATCTGGGTGGTGCTGTGGTAGGGATATGGGGGGGTGGGGGTATGCTGAGTGTAAGAAAGGAATCATTGTTCGAAATGGCCAAGAAGGTTCTCCTTAGGGACAAAGGCAGACTTGGGGTGAACATCCCTCAGATAATACCCTGGGTGGACTCTTAATGCCTCCCGGGTGTCTAGTTATCCCACCCTCTCTCTCCCACCCTTGGTCGTCTAGCCTGACCAGGTAAAAAGCAGGGTGGGTTGATTAGTACGGCCAGTGCTGCCAGGTAGCTAGGCAACTGGCCGAGTGAACTTGCCAGTGAAGTCTTTACTTGGTAGATGTTTACGCTGTCATTACAGTAACAAGATGCAGAAATCGAATCCTGGTGTGTCTCATGGTGCTGCTATAGACAGGGTGGGAAACCAATATGCCTTACANNNNCCCCCCCCCCCCCCCCCCCCCCCCCCCCCCCCCCCCCCCCCCCCCCCCCCCCCCCCCCCCCCCCCCCCGGCCCGCCCGCGGCCCCGGGCAGAATGGAGATTAAAAGAGATTCACCCATGTGTCATGTGTAAATTCAGAACCAGTCTGACCTGTTGGCCTGTCAGATTTCCACAGCATGTTTCCTGTATAGCTCTAGACCACTGTAAGGGTGCAGGTTCATCTCATGTCTTCTCCTTGGGCTGCGGAAATGTACAGACAGATTCCGAGGGCTTGCATCTTCCCATACTTTGGTTATGACAGCAGGGTATTTAGTGGTTCACCTCATGTAAGACGGGGCTCTGAACTCACCACCTCCCGGCCTAGCATCCCAGTGTCCCTCCCTCTGATTCCTTCTTGGCTGGAGCCTGGTTCCATCTCCATGGTACCATTTGTGTAAATGGCACTGCCGCATAGGATGGCTCCCAGGACGCGTTCTTATGCATCCTACATGCAAATGGGGAGGCGCGCCGCTCTCCGAGGAGCGACGCAGCACATCTGCTGCCAGACACAGGGGAGCCCTTGTTATCTCCAAATCTCGGTGTGTCTCAAAATCTCTATGTGAAGAACTTTTTGTGGCTTTTTCTTAAACGAATGCAAAAAAAAGATCACCAAAATCTGCTCACTGACCTTGTTGAGTTCAGAGGCCGAAAAATCTGTGATTTCCTGTTTTGAATCACCTCCGTGCATGGAACTGTCACACACTTTGCCACTACGATGTCACAAAAACTGCAAAGGATCCACAACTGTGGGCACCCCATAAACAGGCTCTGAGTCACTGTGTGCAAAGCCTCTTTACTCTTGTACTGTACCTTAACCTTTTATGTCTGTTAGCCAGGAAAGAACTTCACTGAACATTTATAGAGTGGAACATAATGTACACTTTGAGTGCAATTTGTGGTCTCTGCTCCTGGGTGCTTTTTAGAAGTAAGTCCCCAGTGGAAAGTGGGGACCAAGTGAAGTGTCAGTCTTGTCCCAGCCTGGAGAGTGTTTATGCTATGAAGCCGATACTTTTCTGAAAGTAAGCGAGCTTTGTCTTATCATTGCCTGTCCTTGCTTACACTGTACTTCCTTCATAGCAGAGTGCTGATGTCACTTTAATGTGAGTTTGCTGCATTTTTCAGGGTACAAAATGCAGGAACACCCAATCAGTCAAATTCATTTTCCCTTAGTGCAAACTGTTATAATGGTGCACATATGCCTCACTGTTTGGCTTAGTTACAAGCAATTTTAAAAATAGAGTTGCCGTAACCAGTATTGAAAGTTTATTCTGAGGAGGATCCACAGCAGTGCTGCACGTCTTTGTTTAGCTGTGATTCTGTGGCATCAGGTCCCTGAGGTGTAACACACCTCTGTCAGCTAGTCTAAAGCAATAGGACCCTTCAGAGTAAGAAATTCTCTATGCTTTTGACCAGGATAGCTCAAAGTTGTTTGCCACCTTGTGTTCAAACTGAAGTACCTCTGATGTAGATGTATACTTTAAATTTCATTTAAATCACTTGCTATTTTATTACAAACCAGGGGAGTTTCTAGTTATTGAAAAGATGTGAGGCTATGTCAAGTTTGCCTTTTCTTTGAAGGAAGACTGGCATTGGGGCTAAAATACTCGGGGGTATAGCCCCAAGTGATCGGACCTAACAACGACCATGTTTCCAACTACAGTCAGACCTCGGACATTCGCAGGGTTAGGTTCCAGAACCTGTCGCGAATATGAGGAGGATTCGCGGATGTCTGGTAGAGTCACTAAAACATGTCCCTAAATAAAGTCACCTAAATATGACCCCAGTCATGCTCCCAAAACACTTTAATTTAAAAGTTAGCTTAATACATTATCTTTAAAAAAAAGGTAAAATGAGTAAACGAACCCTTTCAGTGTTTATAGTTTATAGCATCTTTCAAGAATTTTATAATTTTTGTGCATTGAATTTACGTTAACGTGCACTTACTATTACAAAATAGTAAATGAACTATTTTCTAATATTTATGTAACCATTAGCGGTCCAAAGGGAATAAATTTGCGAATGAGATTCGCATCTTGTAAAGGTACAGTACAGTAGGTACATAAAAAGGAACGTTTCCACAAGAAAGCCACGTTTTTAAATGATTTTAACTGATTTATATTGTATGTCTTGAACTTTCCCCAAAAACACAGTAGAATCTTCATTAACTAAAATTTTCTTTCCAATTTTACACTTAAAAGCATGAAATTACCATGAAAATTAAACATAAACACTTCTGTAGGGTTTTTCGAGGATTCCGCAGATGTGCGTACAAATCGCAGATGCAAATAAATTCGGTTCCATTAAATTTTCGCGGATCTGTGAATTCGCGAATCACGAAGCGCGAATGTGCAAGGGCTGACTGTATAGGTTTAAGTAAATTGCGTGAGACACGTGTCCTTACACAAACTCAATATTTTTTCGAATGGTTACAAACTTACAGCCTCCTTGCATCCATGTGTGGGGAACTATATGAACGGCGAAGCGGTATGATGAACTGGGTGAAATCTTGTGGCAGAAGCATATTAGGTTTCCTGTGTATTACTGCGTTATTAGGAAGAATCGCCCGTTATATGGTTTGTGTATTGCTGACGGTTGCTGATTTGAAAAGATGTGACTTACCATCCTGCGCTGAGGTTAAAAACCTTCAGGCTAGAGGCTGCAGGAAATTGCACTGGCCAGCACATTCCAGAATACGGCGGAGCCATTTAAATACATTAGCCTTGGGGTGATGACTTATCTCAATAGTACAGTTACCTGAGAGGGAGGAAGGTGGTACGTGGGGGAGGGGCGGGAAACCCGGAGAGAGGAATGTTGTGGAATCGATTAAATAAATAAAGTGTTACCGCGTAGTAGTGAAAAACTACCTCATTGTTTTCACGAATGCCGTGCTTTCTGTGCATGCGTCACGGTGCGCTGGGGGTAATTGAGAATTGTGAAGGGTTGCGCGAAGGCGCGCGTGGGTGACAGCGGAGTCGCGTCCCATCTTCCGCCGTCGCTCGCACGCGCGCACGCGGTGTCCTCGTGGCCGCTATGATGCTGCTCCCGCGCTCCCATGTCTCGTCTGCCATTCAGCCGATCGAATAACAACAGAGCAAAATGACGTCTTGTTATTTCTGACACCGGCATACTAAGAGACTACTCTCGGAGAATTGCCTTTTTTTCCTGAAAACTTTATAGAGGAATCCATCTGCACCTTTGGATGGAAACCTTTTCTCGAAATTGCCTGGAGGCACAGGAATCCTCTATCTGTCTCTCCCTCCTGATCTATGGCGGCGTGTCAGCCAGACGCCGACTTGAAAATGTAAATAGTTCTGATTGAATCCAGAACTCGAGGAATACTTTCAGGACATATATCATGAGATGTTGATGAAAACCTTGCGGCAGAAATTCTTCAAAGCTTCCTGATTGCTCAGCACATGGTTGATTGTGAGCCCGACTGTTGAACCTTCAGGAGTCTCTCATCTGACGGTAACAAGCAGAACGTTTCATTTTTGAAGCCGGCGCTTATTAGATCTGGCAGAAGTTGATTAGAGCTACTACCTTCTCCCATGGTATCCAGTCAAATGACTTACTGTGTGGCCTTTTTTGTAAGCTTGTTTGTTAGGTACATTGTCGTTGTTGTGTGTGTGTGGTCTGTTCTTCCCGTGGGGGGGGGGCCCCCCCCCCCCCCCCCCCCCCCCCCCCCCCCCCCGCCCCCCGACCCCCCCCCCGCCGGCCCCCCCCCCCCCCCCCCCCCCCCCCCCCCCCCCCCCCCCCCCAAGGCCCGCGCCGGCCCCCCCCCCCCAACCCAAACACCCCCCCCCCC
>JAODKC010000016.1:20700978-20748080 GCA_026777985.1 Mormyrops attenuatus | reverse complement strand
GGTATCCAGTCAAATTACTTAATGTGGGGCCTTTTTTGTAATGTTGTTTGTTTGGTAAATTGTCGTTTTTTTTTTTTTTTGGTATTTTTTTCCATTACCCCCCCCCCCCCCCCACACACACACACACCTATGACCAGCATCGGAAAGATGGAGCTGCAGAGAAAGCGGGGAGGGATAATCACATGAGTGATACATGTTACATGTTGTGATGGTTCTATTTGAATAGTCTTTTCTCCAGGTTTATTGATTTATATATTATCCCATTAAATGTAACTGCTTAATTATATAAACAGTGTGTGTGTGCATAATTGGTTGTAAATAATTAGCAGATAATAAAGAGCAGGATTCCTGTGATGCTGACTTTTATATGGTGCGCTATGGCCTCATCCAGCTGACCTCTCTCACTGCAGGCTGTGTCTGTGTGTCTGATGTGCCACTGGATGTCACCCCTTTCTTTCAGTGACAATGTGCCCCGAGTTGCAGACCCTTGTGCATGTGGCTCTAGATGGGAAGGGCTGAATCACGGGGTGGGGGTATCCACATGCCTGCTCCATGAGGAAATGGTCAGAGTTTCCGTAGTCAGATTAGCAGGATGTGTAACAGAGTGAGGGACAGAGCTACAGCCATCCATCACGCTGTGGGGGTTAGTTCCGTAGCCAAGCCCACTGACAAAGTCAAAGGGCTGTCATTGCGGTGAATGTACCTGTCAGGCAGTACGTTGCTCACACCTTGTGTGTGTGTTTGCATGGCAGCTCTCACATGTGCTCCCCTGTGCCAGGGGCTCCTGTACCAGCCCATGGGAGTGTGCATGCGCGGTGTGCATGCGCTTGTGCTCACATGTCTGTTAATGAAGCCTGGAGTGAGAGGTGCTCTACTGCACGTCGCGGTCAGCATGCTTAAAGTTGCGGACCCAGAGGACTCCATAATCGATTAATCCCTACCTGTGCGACGAAGGACTATTAGGGTCCCACCATAAATCTTGCCATACTGAGGAGCAGTTGGCAGCTGGAGAAAAATGAGGGTCGTGAGAGTGGGAGTTTATGGGCGGTGAGGCGGGGCGGTGCTCTAAAGGGGGTTTGTTGGCCCCCAGGGTATTGTCAGGAATGCTAATTTCTCTCGTTCACTCTCTCGCTGTGCTGTGTTCATGATCATGTGACATTGCTCACATGTGAGCGCGTCCATGTGTCTCACTGCTTTCGTGTCACTGGGAGCTCAAATGGGCCTCTGTTTCACATCACACTGTACTCTCTGACGAATCCTGAATGCCGTGGCGAGCTGGGACCCTATCCAGACTCACGGATTCGCATCTCATGGTGCTGGTGCTGCGTCGTTTGGAGAGTGGCCTAACATTCGCTTTTCTGTTTTTGCAAACCCATAGGTGTGTGTGTGTGTGTGTGTGTGGGAGCCTGTGAGTGTGTTTATGTGTTTCTGTACAGCATATTCAATGAGCAGCTCTGTATTTTTAGATAAAAAAAAAATGCCCAGAGGCTGAAAAAAGGAGAAGAACAAAACAAAGTAGATCTTGTGAAAAAGTGGAAGACTCTGATGGATGGTGTTTATATGGTTGGGAACTGTTTCGAAAGTGCTGCGGAAGTTGTAATGTGTCATTTCACATTATCCTGAAACATGGTCAGTCTTTCCCGATGGTCCCAAAAATATATCACATTGATACACGCAGCACCGTACAGTAACTGTATATTTTTTGTGGCATGTCTAGGTGATTACATACTTTAACCATGGCTGAGTGGCACATGGTGGTGATTTGAGGTTAGGGGAGGTAAGGGAAGGTTATGGGCGTTGACAAGAGAAGCGAAAGAATGAGAGCTGAAGGGGATGTTAGGGGAGGTGAGAGGAGGGGAAGTTAGGGAGGTATGAAGAGGAGAGGGGAGATTAGGAAGGTGAGGGGATGGAGGGTGAATGGAGAAGAGGTGAGAGTAGGGGAACTGAGGGCAAGGGTGGTGAGAGGTTATTGGAGGTGAGAAGAGGAGAGGGGAGATTAGGAAGGTGAGGGAGAGTGAAAGGAAGAGAGGTAAGGGGAGGTTAGGGAAGGTCAGAAGAGGTTGGGAAGGTGAAAGGAGGAGATGTGGGGAGGGGTTAGAGATATTTAATATTTAAATAATTAATATTATTCAGATTACAGCCTTGATGGTATGCCCTAGCACCCCATCATCATTTTAAGATTAAGACTGAGGAATTTTTGTAAATTCTAGAAATTCTGTTTCGCATGTTTTGTTGGTAGGACAGTAAACACTGTGAGCTGTAAAGACCCCTTATCCTGCAGGGTATTGAAGCAGTCCTGCACCTGGACTTTGGCTTTCACCTCAGACGGCTGCCACGTTGCCCATCTGACAATAACCCCCATGATTATCACACGTCAAATTATGAGCTGTTTTTAGCTGCGCCCCATTGTAGCCACATCGATGCAGCAGGGGATGGGAAGACCGTTAACCACTAGATCTGAGTAGCCATCCCTGGAGCTGTGATGTCGAGCTGATAACTAACCGTGGAAAGTGTGGTGAGGGCTGTCACTGGACCCCGTATTTCGCATAGTCTCATTTTTAGGTGTGAGAAAAAATGAAAAAGCACATTTACTGCCCGGTTAGTGATGAAATGTTTAAATATAGTCCATGTTCCCTGGGTCAGTGTATTACATTAGATGTGACCAAATGTGACAACTTACCATTAAAATTATATATTGGAGAAAAGTCTTTGTGTTCTATTCAACACGTCTGACCTGCAATTAAAGGCATTTCCCCATGCCTCTCTAAAGACCAGTGGAACAAGGCTTGACAATGCGTTCATTCTAGAAGAGTGTTTTGGAAAAAGATGTTCTTATTTCTGTAAAACCTTCCCAGTATTTTGTTGCTGTTGTATTTGGTTATTGCGCTGGGGCTTCTGTCTGCCTTTACACACATATGCTTAAAGATTTATGTAGGTGAGTCTATCCTTTATTCCTAAAATCTCTGTGAATAGGTCTTCAGTAGGCAGCGCTGCGTGTAAATTGAGGACATGACATTAGAATCACTGACCTTGTGATTTATTTTTACACCTCTGTGCTATCAGCACCAATGGGGCTGCCTTTTCTAGCCACTGTTTTCCTTTTTTCTTTCTTCATTACAGTAGAAGTCTCCGCATCCCCGTCTCATTTTTATAATGTGTCCTCTTCAAATGGTCCCGCTTGCCTCCGTCACGGTGAGGAGTTCAAAGACTCCTCCCCCCGACTCGACATCACTGTGTCTGGTGGGGACTTGGTGATGGGGGTCATGCTGTGTCAAAGGCTGGCCAACATGTGGTCACATTTATTACGTGGTCAGGTTTAGTGTGTGGTTATATTCATTATGTGGTAGGTTCAGCATGTCTCAGCCTCCCTTCACTGCTCTACTGTCGCCCCTCCTTGAGCTGCACCTGATTGGAGAGCCTCTGTCATGCGTGAGAGTCATTTCTGTCCTCTATTTTGCACTTGCGCCATTCAGGGTGGCAGCATTAAACATTATTATTAAATTAGCTGGAGTGATATTAAATTAGCAGGGACACTGTAACTGTTGGCTTCCTCTTTATCGCCTTGACGATGCCGTTTATTCTGCTGGAGTGCCTGCTTTATGATGCCTCGCATTTTCTTTCATTCCGGCCTTAACACCCCGAGTATGGCCTTTAATGGCAATGGAGGTGGTGCTTCGAGCAAACAGCATAGCGAGGTAGGACTCCTTAGGCTGAGTGGCCCGTTTCCCTGTGGCATGGGGCTCTGCCACATATGGGATCGATATAGTCTTAAGCGTCCTGCGCTCTTTGTTCCCACTTTCTGGAGTGCTGTGCACTCGCACTCTGAATTGGCTTGTCAACAAAGTGTGCGGTATTAAATAAAAGGCATTCTTTTGTCAGATTTCTACATCGCTCATGAGTAAATATTTACACGTATGTGCACCTTTGACCTTTGCGTGACCTTCAGTTGCCCCATAAGACGGGGGCGAGCCACTGGAGAGTGTCAGCTGCCAGTTACCCAGCCCTGCACACCTTCCATCTTGCCTTCCATTACATGGTGCGTCGTGCCGTCCTTTTAGCCAGTAAACACATTAGCGCGGAGCCATTTTCCTCCCACGCCTGGCGCTTTAAAAGAAATCTGTCAGCGCAACCATTAAACGCAAACATTTCCTCACACCATGGCAGAATGAAAGAAGGGAAAACAAAACAGAAAAAAACGAGGCAAAAAGCAGCCGACCATTGTTAAGCAGCGCTGCATCCCGCTCTGTCCTTAGCTGCTGTTTTGGATCGTTCTGGGGGCGCGGTACTGCACACAGGAAAGCCTTCTTGTTCGGGGCTGGCAGAGGAGTGGCGTCAATCACAATGCAGGGCGGAATTTTGGGAGGTTTCTCCAGGCTGCAGATAAAGCCGATGGTAGATGGGGGCCGCGTCGGTGGAGATACTCATGCAGCTCATGCTGTCATGCGGGGGGCTCGGCTTATTTATTTGCCAAGCTGACATTTTATCCAAAGTGACATATATAGCTTCCTGTTTTCATCCATTCCTGTGCCAGCATGAAAATACAGCGGGCTCTTCAGCGGCCCTTGGCATTCTGGGACGCCTGCCGTTTAGAGATGAAAACTGCGTTAGGAACGCTTAGTGGATCAGATTGGGTGTTAGGGTGTAGCTGGGCCTTTCTGAATGGCTGTCACCTCCAAACCTGTAAGAGAAGGAAAATATGAATTTCTGGAAGCCAGAGCATGTGTGGGGGGTGATAATGGGAGGGCCAGTTTGGTCAGCCCCATTTTGCTGCATGCATGCAGTAGGGCTGGTTTGGTCTGCTAACCCTGGGTAACTTATCTTAGCTTACAAAAGGTGTCTTTTAGCTTGTTTTGGTTTGGATTCGGGAGCTGAATGTATTTGACCATATGGACTTACGGAATGTTTGCCGTTCTCACCCTACCTACCCACAACTGCGTAAATTTGACACTGATGGTACTCTTCCTGCATAGTCACGCATGAAGCGGGAGGGATTGGCGGGGGGGTTCCCTCTAAGCCTGTTGTACAAGTGCTTAGGTGGGAAACAGCCCCTGGGGACTCTCACACTCATTAGGGTGCTGATCGCAGCTCGGGGATTCGGCCCACTGCCACAGGTGTGCAGCTGCTGTGTGACAAGACGGTACATGTAGGGCCCTCGGTGCATCTCTGCAGGAGAGGGGGCACATGGGACATTCTACCTCCCCCACCCCCGCCCTCACTTCACCCCTGCTGCCGCCCCCCATGGCAGTTTCTCACGTTACCTTCTTTACCAAACAAAGACATTAAAAGCATTCTTTGTCAATTGTTATTTCATGTCCTGTTGTGTGTGTTTGTGTTTTTTTTTTTTTACCTTCTCACGTATGCATTTAAAAGCTATACTTAGTATAAGATGCAGGGGAGGTACAGAAATCTCACTCTCTCTCTGTCTCTCTATCTCCCTCAGTGCTGTGTCATGGTATATATCATCAGGCCACGTGTGGAAAATGTAAGAAATCTCTTCCAGAAGCTTCTCTGCCTAAATAAGGCAGGGCTGCAGGAAGAGGGGGCTGTATATCACTGTCCGCATGTAAATCCAGGTGTCCCATTTAATGACCCTGGGGGTTGCTTGGATCGTTATGACAACAGTGAGGGATTTGCGTACATGTGCGATATTTACATAACATCTCAAAGGCTGATGGTCGCCTCAGAGTCAGTTCTGGGGAGGATCTCATGGTTTCACTTAAGCAGTGTTGAACACCAGTGGCAATTATCAGTCATGCATTTGTAATGGTTCACTACCGTTTTTAATTAAATCCATGCATCAGAATGTTCTTATATTAGCTGTATATAACAGAACGTAAAGCATAATCCAGTTTAAGGGCTCCTTCAGATATTGAGATGAGAGATTATTTTCATAGTTATTTGTGGGGAGAATGTTTATGTCTGCTGGACTAAAATGACACTTTTGATGAGTCTGTGTGGAAGGGGTTTCTCCAGCGTGTACACAGGTACTACTAACTCTTTTTCCAAAAAGCTCTGCGTATCACGTTAATGAGGTAGATCAGTTGTGTGTGTGCATGTGTGTGTGTATGTGTCTTCTGTCCCACTATCCAGGCCCCCTACACAGAAAATTCATACAAGAATCAATTAACAGAAGGTGAAGCAGCGTAAGATGAGGGTCATGAGTGCAGCTTGTCCCGGGGGCCCGGAGCAGGCCTAAATTCGGCATTCCCGGGTCATTGTTCCCGTGCCGCTGAATTAATCCTGGGCTTTTTCTGCCAGCTTCCTGTTCACTGCTTTAGGCTGATCACGGTACTCAGCGCCCCTGTTCTCACTAAACACCCTGACACCCTAGCTCCCCAAGGACACATACAGGCCTATCGACCCACAAGACGGTACCTGTTAGCCTGGCCCCTCAACCCCCCACCCCCAACACAAGGCCAGGCCTCAGCGAGTGCTGTACCAGAGCCCTGCCTGACTATTGGACCCTTTTGCTCCTACTTGCTGATTGCATGCCACATTTTCATTAAAATTTTCTTCCCTCTCTCTCATATGAAATATACTTTCTTTCTCCTTACAGTTATTTTTTCGGTTTGTTTTTTTTTCCCCATGCATTTTATTTCCTTTATTTCGTATCTTTCCTATATGCTTCCTCTATTCATCTTGTGCCCATGAAGCAGATTATTTTCTTCAGGGCTCCCAGATAGAAGTGATTTAGGCACTGTGGTGCCACATGATACCTTCTGGGTCACAGGTTAAGGCGTCCCATAGCTCTGCATGTATGAGGCTTGAGGATGAGTGTTAAGCAGGTTATTGTCCCATGGGGGAGGGGCATAGGCCTTACCACACACTCATGTGCTCTGGCTTTTACATCCCCTTAACGAGAAGGCATTCCATGCAGATTTACATTAATTACGGCCACGCCTCCCTATTCTAGGAAGCCGCAGGAGAACAATGCAAAAAAATTGTCGTCCATATTTTATGGGGATGGGAACAGGGTGGCTGTCTGTGGAGGGCGCCCGGATTGTTGTGTTTGCCGATTAGCTCTTGGTTTTCTGAAAGGGAAGACCTTGGGGTCATTCTTCGTTATTCATTCTTTCCACTTGAAATATTTATCAGGCTTCTGCATTAAATTGCTCCTTGAGTCCTCTCACGCCAGGCTCTTGTGTGCCTGTGACCCATTCCACTGCCGTGCTTCTGCTGTAGACATGTTTATTTTTTGTGTTTGTAATTTGTCGTGAAGCTGTTTACCTGTGTTCTGAGCCTTGGGCTGATACGTGCCCCTTTCTGCCACTCCCAAACCTCATGCACTGTCCAAGCTGGTGTCACGCCTCACTGATGGACTTCACCCTGGGTCCGACTCTTGACCAGACTCTGTATGCTCTGTGCTGTCCTCCATAAAGACCCGTTAAAGCACACAGCACAGCATTTGTGGGACAGCTGGATGGTGCTCTTTGGGCGTTTTTCCACCGCACCAAGTATGGTAGTTTTGGCATGGTACTTTCGGTACTTTCGCTTTTCCATTGACTTCCGGTCGAGAAACAGTAGCAAAAGTTCCAGTACCCAAAGTGTCAAACCAGCTTGGGTTCTTCTTTGGTACTTTGGTACTTGGGGGACTTGAAACGCATTCTTTGTTGATTGATTATGAAAATAGCATGCCTCAGAAACACAATACAAACACCATCCTGATAACAGTTTTGAAAATAGTGATAAACAAAGTAAAAAAAAAAAAAAAACCTGATTTGGTTGTAAGAACATACACAACAAAAAGCTCCGGATAGCATGACAAGAAAAAAAAGGATTAGAAGTATTTTGTTGAATATACTAAAACAGCATGCATATAGCTTTGATTTTGTTATAAATATAGCTATGTGATTTTGTTGTAATAAATATTGGGGTATTTATAAAACAAAAAAGAGTTGATCAATTTCACTGAAATCGCCTTCGAGTGATTTAAACGGCACGGATGAAAATGATTACTATTGTCTTGGAGAACGCAGGCAGCACTTATGCAAAAGCAGTGGAGGTAAAACTTTTCATGGTTTTTTAACATATAAGAATCAAGGAATAATATAAGGAATATATTATAATAAATATAAGGAATAATAATGAAAATTGCAAAGCTTGCTAAGTATTTTCCTATGACAAAGTAACAGAGTAAAAATATTTTAGCGAAACTTTACCCTTCCTCAACTTTACCCTTCCTCAAAAATACCCTTCCTCAAGTTGTGATGTCCTTTGGGGCCGGTACCAGTTTTTACGCCAGTGGAAAACCAAGACCTTGAAGTACCATACTTTTGGTACTTTCTCGAAGTACCAAATGTATGGTACCTGGTGCTGTGGAAAAACACACTTTGTATGAGGTGATTTATAATGTGACTAATATATGCAGTAACAGCTCACAATAAGCAAAGAAAATTACAGCACCGCAGATCTGTGGCAATCATGTGCTCTATGTTGGGAGTGGGAAATTACACACTGTCTGTGCTACCTGAAAATGCCACAGTCTGTACATAGTGAATCACCATCTTTACATCATAGAGTTTAGATCCCTGACCACCGTGCATGCAGTTTCTTAAACCTATTAACAGATAAATAAAATCATGCCAGCAGCTGAATAATAGTCGATCTCCTTGATTTAGAACACAATGCACTTCTGGTGATATTCATTAAATCTCTCCCATACCCCCCAAGCTTCGCAAAGGCCCCATGTCTGTGTGCCAGCCATTAATTCAATCAGTATGCTTATAAAAATTTATATTCAGAAGTTGCTTTAATACATTATTATTACAGGAATATCTCTTCCTATTGTTATTAGGATTAGATGTGTGGGAGGTGTTTCGTGCACTCCTTTGATATTCACCCAGTAAGGGAACCCCAGAGTGTGCCTCAAACACATATAGCACCTTCCGACTCATGTAGGTCTGTCTTTTGAGGTAAGGTGAGCTTTGTTGCAAGGCTTTTATGCAAACATTTTGGCCTGGAGGGAACCACAAAATAAAAAAAATAAAAAATAAAAAAAAAACCAAATGAGTAGGTGGAAGTTGTTTAATGTTCTTGAAAAGGAGTACTAATGAAGAGTTGAACCAGTTTAGTAATAAATTTGTAGATATTTGAATCCTACTCTTGCTTTAAAGTAAAGCCAGAGACAAACAGTGATCCTTGATAAGATAAAGTTGGCGGGTTTGTGGTGTTGTCTGCTGTGAGAGATGGATTCCCTCACGGTGCTGTTTGCGTGGGGTGGCACATCCTGGCCTGAGTGAAAGTGGGGCAACCTTGATTCAAGGTTGCTGGAGAGCGGATGGTCTTGGAAAGGTAGCGGTCATGGGATGAGTGTTTCTCTGCCATCGCTCCTGACTGACCAGCTTTGTTTATCTCAGCACAGGGTTTTTTATTTTGCACTGCTGCTGTGTGCATGTAGCGCATCTCTTAAGAAAAGGAAAGCAGCATGAAAGGAAGAAATGAAGTCAAGGTTTGTAGGTCCTCATGTCTTGCACTTTTGCATAAACGCAGATTCTCCGTGCCATGCCAGGCCACGACTACTCAGAGGCATCTCATGGTGGCAGTGTGACCCCGACCTGGCCCTCTGCCCCCCAAACCGAGGTGCTGTGCACAAGGTGACCCAGATGCCACAAACCTTATTGAGCGTCATATTAACTGGCTACAATAGGCACTATTATTAAAGCAGTAGAAAGGCTCTTTTGACTTGGAAGTCAGTGATGTGTGTGGTGGGGGTTGGCTTGGTGCAAAGTGGGGTGGGGGGTGCACGATCAAGGCCAGCATAAAAGGGGCATTTAGGGCATAAAAGGGGCATTTCAGCCCTCTCAAGGCGGGCCTGTCTAGCCACTGAAGCCGACGGCATCTCTCCCTGAACATGAGAGAGCTTCGACATCCGCTCTGCCCCCGAGGCGTCCCGTCTCCAAGGTGCCCCCCACGATGCACCATGGAAGGGTGCCCCACAGTCCCTCACAGCTTCTCTGTGGCGGTGCCGAAAGGATCTCGAAATGAAGGAAGCGGCACCGAGTGGCAGATGTGTGGTGTAGGGGCATGTGAGCAAGATAAAAGACACTGTTGGTGGGTTAAAGGAGCACAGTGCCCTGCCCTACCCTGTGATTGGCTGTAGGAGCGACAGCCTGCATGCTGGGTATTTAATAGAGCACGAGGAAGGCAATGCTGCCCAGGGTCCTTTCATGTGATTCACGCATCTCTTTTGTTTGTGTGTACACTCATCCTCAAATGAGGGGGCTCACTTCAAGCACGCCCCTCCCCAGACCACAGCCTGACATAGCTGCTTAGTCAACATGCATATTGGAAGGTGTCTGATTCAGTGCCATATGAAGTTATTTCCAGTGTTACTGTCCACCAATACTCCCACCCCACCCATTACAAACACACAGACAGACACTCAGAGGTCAAGCTTTCCCTTTATGGTTCTCTACAATTAGGACAGAACAAAGATGTGTGCAAACAGCAGCACACTGCATTGATTGGTGCCTTTTGAAGGGCTGAAAACACCTTGTTTTATCGTGCCGAATTTAAATGGAGCCGTATCCTGAGCGGCCCTTTTAATGAAACTCTCTGTATATTCATGAGCGAGAAGCCGGCTATTTATTAGCAAAAAAACAGCTTTTATGTGAAAAATTTAAGTCCCAGGTAAATTTTTTAAAGGGCCATAAGACCGGTATCGCTGAGTTGTCGGCTTTTAAAAAATATATGCGGCAGTGTAATATTTCAGGCTGCTTTAAAGCTAACATTTTCCGGGCTGTTTTTGTTACACTTTGCAGCCCAGGAATACTAAAGCAGCGCTTTGTCAGAGGTGTCGGTGCTTCGACGCTGGGATGCTGCGGGTCAATGGCAATCCCACAATCCATTGGTATGCAAAAAAGGAAGCCCTTCATCAACTCTATTCAAAGCCGAAATCCCCTGAAGCCCGGCATCGCATTACCATCTCTAATGGCCTACTGGGCCGCTGCCGTTAATTGGTTTTTGCTGGGATAGCGTATGTTGTGAGGCTTGTCGCGCTTTGAGGTGAATATGGTCAGTCCAGCTACCTTCTCCGAGGACATTTTTGCCGTCTGAAGAGGTTGATGGTGCCATTGGATGTTCACCCCAGTTTACTTTCTGTGGATGACACCCCCTACCCTTTTCCTACACAAAGTTTTAAGCTAAATAGGAGGACTTTGATGGTCAAACTCAGATGCCTTCAGACAGGTGAGGTTTGTCCTTGGTTTTTGGCCGACCGCCAGGACCTTTCTGGTTGAATATATCAGGGGGTACCCAGCAATGGGAGCACTCAGATGCTACAGAGCACACCCCCATAACGGCAAAAATTTGGTGCCAACATATGGCATCAGTCCAGTGTTTTTCCATTCTTACTTTTTGTGAATATAAAATTTTTCATCATCTTTTCCCATGCAAGCTTGCTGATGAAGAATTTCTTTAAGGATATTGAATTTTGAGTTGGGGGGGGCTAGGTGTGACGGCTGGGTAGTGATCAAACCAAAGAAGGTGAGTTTCCAAGGCCGGCAGAAATGCCCACGGCTTCTAGAAGATTACAGGGAGTGTTATGAAGAGGCAGCCCTGAGGGTTGAGGAAACATGCGTGTCCAAGCCCTCTCTCTGAGTTTCACGACCCGGCCCGTCTCAGTGCTATGATCATCTTTAGCAGAAGCTTGTTTGCGTCCATGCCCTCTGATCGCTCACTGGGGTCCATGTGCACTGGGCCGATTTATACTCTCAAGGCCAAAATTCGGCTAATTATGCTGGTTCTACTTGAGGAGCTTTGCGTCCCCTCGAGCGGCTCCACAGCAGGCCGCCTCACACTCTCGCTTGCTCTTCGCATGGCCATTTCTGATGCTAGGCACTTCTTTGAGCTGTGACCAACACATGTGACCTGAGCAGCTGGCCATGTAGCATGCGTGGGGTGACACGTATGGCTGCTCTAATCCGTTGTTCTGAGGCCTGTGGGGATGATGGCACTTGAATTGTGTCCTCATTCTTGTCCCTCAGAGTATTGATCCTCTGTAGATGCACTTGCAGAGAAGGACAGGTGCATATGTATGTAAAAACTCACATACATACTCACTCACATACTCATATGTGCAATTCCAGTGACATCAAACATTGCATATGATCAGCGCTGGTGTTTTCCACCACTCAAACCATGCATTTGAGTGGGTCCCCCAAGGTTGATTCCCTGCTGGCCACAAACAGTCTCTGCACTGGAGCATCGGGGGGGAAAGTGGGGTGACTTTTTGAGTCGGGGCCTAGAAACAATAAACCTGATAAGCCTTAAATTAACCAGCAACACAGTCATCTCATGCACACACAGAAACATATATGTTCATAACTTTCGTGAACACCTCACACACACCATTTGAAAGACAACACTGGATACCAACTCCAGCTCTAGTGTCATCCCTCCCTTCTGCTTTGATGGACAGCAGGAATAACACCCCCCAGACGTGCTGTCAAAGTACCCCCGGTGCTGGTGTAGGGGAATGACTCACAGTCGTTTGCCGGAGTAATTATTTTGTTGGCTCGCCACAGACAGCACAGCTAATGGAAAGATCTGGCACTTTGAAGTGCTTGTAGGAATGCTTAAAAAAGAAGGTCTGAGTGTGTACTGCTTTAAATATTTATGGAGGAAAAATGTGCTGTTATCAAATATGGGTGGTGCTGTCTTTAGTTTTTAATGTTGGAAAGATTTCAGTGTTTTGGAAAAAGCCTGCTTTTATAATCAGTTTATCTTACACTGCACTACATTTTGGTTGAAAAAGAAAATTCGAAATGTGTTGTTGATAGAGAAAATACAAAACATGTAAATAATTTCATATACACTAGCAAACAGGCCTAGATTCAGAAGGCAAACTTCTGTGATATTTTATGTATATATTTTAATTTTAAAATCTAATAACCACAGTCCTTTTTGAACCTCACTGCAGCCATTTACATTTCAGCTTTGTTTGAAGTCTGTTTAGGCTCGGTAATACTAAATGACATTTCAGCCAGCGCCTGCACCAAACTGCCATTAATCTATTAAAACAAGGCCCACACCCGACCCAGCAGAACTGGATGAAAGGGCGTTTGGATCCTTTTTCATGCTGATCACATTTCTCAGACCCTTGCAGTGTTATTTCTATGAGTCGCTCTACAAACACAACATAAATCCAAGACAATTCAGACTGGACCAACCTCCAGACTGGATCGATTTATTATTGTTTTATGCTGAAGTATTATTTTGACATAAGTATTTCTCTGGACGACCCAACTTTGTCTTGGCACCAGTTCTGAGGTTGAGCTGGCAAGACTCTAGTAATCCGTGTATGGATGTACACTTTTTGAGTAGTTTGAAAGGCATTATGTCACCATTTGGGAATTTCTTTGTTTATCTGTCGATATCAAACTGGTTTTTAAATTCGCAAGTGAAGCAGCTTCAGGTCCAGATGTCGGCCAGACTGCTCATTCCCAACCCTTTGTGTTTACTCCGTCAGACAAACAAGAGCAGTTTACACCTGGTTCCTATAAATGGCCTGGCTTGCAATAAAATGGCCAAACAACCTGGCCTGAGCTTTATATTTACTGAGTACTGTTAAATGAAGTAATAAAAAAATGTTTCCATTCTGTTAACTTTGCAATCCCTTTCATTGTGTTTATGTAGCTAAACATTCGTTTGGCCTCGACAGTATTTATCCTGTGACCATCTAAGTTGGAGTTCTCTCGTCCCTCTGCTGCTCGCTTTTTCAGTGCTGAGTCACTTCCTACGCCGTGCTTTTGGCCAGGGCAGGTTGCCACTGTTACCGTGTCTCTGTTAGGTGTGGTCCGCAGTGGGAAGCTCGCACTTCTGCTGTGCTCACCTCCATATCAGGATGGGAGAACACCTCAGAGGCATTTTCTTTAGAAGCGGGTTTTATTTCGAAAGCTCTCGCAATCAGAAATAATGGTGCTATTGTCAGTCAGTACGTTTACATGCACACTAAGAAAATCGAATTATTGTGTTGGTCCGACTAAAACCGGACTTTTAAACTACATGTAAACATATTGGTCTGACTGAAATTGTACTAAACTGAACTTCTAGAAGTCAAATTAAGACACCCAGATAATGGGAGTGGGAGTCGATTTCCTGCATGCATACGCTCAATTGGACTCAACCTGGCCTAGGCGCTCTGTGCATGCTGCACCGTTTCCTCCCCCACGGCTTTGACCCAGAAGTAACAGAAGAAGCTTGGAGCATAGCAGAGGATGTACAGCACTTACAAAATGTACAGGGGTGTAAAGCTGTCCAATTCACTGTTCAACTAAAGGCTGCATTTCCACCGCACCAGGTACCGTACTTTTGGTACTTCAAGAAGGCACCAAAAGTACAGTTATTCAAGGTGTTGTTACTGGTAAAAACTGGTACTGGTACAGAATGACATCACAATGGGAGATGGGGTATTTTGTACTGACTTTGAAAAATGGCTGTAGTAGGACTGGACGACATGGGATACTAATGCCAACATCGCCTGTTATGCAGATTAAATTTTTGCATTGCTAGTCAGATAGATTAAGATTAGGCTTTTTCTTACCTTCTGTTTGGGAAGAATATCATAGTGCAGGGAGTTTAAGTCTCGCTAAACATTTTTACTCCTTTAAAGGAAAAGAAAACTTTTTTGCAATTTTAATAATTATTCATTTTCAAAATTATGTAGTATGTGTTTAAAAATCAGTTGAAAGTTTACCTCCACTGCTTTTGCATGAGCACTGCATGCGTTCTCCGAGACAACGATAATCATTTTCGTCCTTGCTGTTTAAATCACGCCTAAACGGGTTTGTGAGAAATTTACGTTGAACTCCTTTTTTGTTCCATAAATACCTCAATATTTCTTACAACAAAATCAAATTGCAATATTTGAAAAATTTCCAATACCATGCTGTCATAGCATATTATACAAAATTCTTTATTTCTTGTTATGCTCTCCTGCTCTTGTTGTATCTGTTCTTCCGACCAATCGCTTGAGTCACTTCATTTGTCCACACATTATTGTTCATTTTATTTTTTTTTTTGTGTCTCACAAGTAATATGTCAACCGGAAAATGGCCAATACTAACAAAATGAAAGGAGCCATATTGCTACTATTGTACTGCAGTCTGACATACTTCAGTCAATTATTCGATTCCCCTCCTGTGCAAGTATACTGGGACAAAGATGGTAGTTTGATTAAATAGTGCAGTCGAGCTATAACCATGGCTTGACTTAGCTGTGCATGTAAACATACTGTTTGTTATTCACCTTTGTTTCAGCTGTTATGGGGTTGCAGTGGGGGATGGGGGGATTAGGACCCACCTCGGGAGAAATCGGGTGGAAGAAAGTGGAGGATGCTGGGTGGGATACTGGTGCATTGCATGGCACACACTGGGATACCTGCATTAAACTATGGGCAATCTAGAGACACCGATATGCTGCAAGCCTCTAGACTCTGGCAAGAGATCACAGGAACTGTGGGACTGCCATGTGATTCTAGAAGGACATGCAAACTTCACCTATATTGAGTGGGGGTGGGATACGAATGGATGCCCAGTCCTGGTTGTGTGAGACCACAGTGCTAGCGGCTATCATTATATTGTTTGTTTGTTTATTGTTTTGAAGAGCACAGACACCTAAACTGTGCTTTTGACGTCTGGATCTATTCTGAAAGTGTTGAAAAGCCATTGAAGCATATTTATTACTCAGGAACTAACAAGGATAAAAGTCAAATGACTCATTTCCGATCGCCTCCGGCATGAGGGTTTCCTCAGGTGAAATACCCAATTGTTTCTCATTCAGGTTCAGGATTCACAGTGCTATAGTTCAGCAAGAGCAGCAAACAAAAGCTTTTTGGCTGTAGAGATATTGGAGATGCTAAAGGCTGTTGTAGCCTTCCTAATGCTAAGACAGTTGGCATTCCTCACATGAAACTGCCATTGCCACACTTTCTGGGAACCTGGCAGGTTGACAGAACAATGGTATCAGCGGTGAAACACAGCATGTGTTCGCAGGGTCGGAGAGTCCTATGCTGTGTTTTGGGCCAACTTGTCCATCCATTTGGGAGAGAGTGGGATCTGGCATCCTTTAGAATAACCCTATGCCTAAAGTGCATTAAGCTTAGTTATTCTTGGTGCAGTCAACCCTGCTGTGCATAATTCCTGGGCCCCATGATGTGCAGCTACTCCCACCTGAGGCCCCTGTCTGGGCGCAAGCTCAGCACAGCTTCTCCAGTTGTCCCCCCAAGTGGGTTGGCCTGGATGCAGTAAACTAACGACAGACTTTCCTGGGGCGGATACATCCACTGCGCTCATACCCTAATAGGATAATATTCCCTTTTGATTGATCTGCCTTGGCTGTGAGACTCATTGTGTTATTGGGTGGATTACGTTGGATACACTGTCATGTTCTATGAAAACGTCAAACTTTTGACCAGTTTGTTTAAGGTAGTCGCTTAGCTGACCTTCCGTTTTGAAAGTTGCCAAAACACAGGAAACGTGTATCGCTCTGTCATCTTTCCTCCACAGCGAGAGAGCTTATCCCTGTATTCCGCTGCATACAAAAGCAGACACCCTCACATTAAGGGTGAGCGTGTGATACAGACTAATGTGGCCTCACAAACCTTTAATGGAGGCTAGAGAGGAAGTCCTCTGACCTTGGAACGTCACCTCTTTAAGTTATGACGATCCAGAGAAAGTCTTTGATCTTTTATTCTGCAGCAGCTTTGCTGTTACTCCCTGTAAGGTACAAGTCAGTGAGGTATACAGAGTAAACAGCTCAAAATACAAGACAAAAGCCGGTTTTTCGAGTCTGCTCAGTGTACTGCTATTTCACTCATAACCGCACATGTACCACTGCTTCAACTACCAGTACTAGTGTAGATGCTGAGCTCAAGATGTTAAGGCTTGGATCCAGCTGCATGAACGGCTCTGCGAATCTAACGAGTTATGTAAGGCACCTGGGATGAACCGTGAAGCTCATAAACATGAGTGATATATGAAGGGTGAAGATTTTAAGACTGTTTGGTCAACTGCAGCACAGCAGCGGCAGCGTACTGTATACAGTACGTCTACATGCACACTAAGAAAATTGGACACTAAAACTGAACTAATGAAGTACATGCAAACATGTTAGTCCAGTTGAAACCGTAGTAAATGGAAAGAAGTCAAGTCAAGTCAAATTTATTATGCCACCAGGGAAATTTAAGTTGCAGCCAGGCATTTAAAAAAGGAATACAACAAAATAAATAAATGAATACAACATTGAAAACAAAGGTACCAAAAGTACGGTATTTCAAGGTGTAGGTTTTACACCAATGTAAAAACTGGTACTGGCACTGGAATGGAAGTTTATTATTTTTTACGTATGTGACATAATCCGTCAACCAGAAAAAGCCCGATACTAACAAGCAGAAAGGAGCCATATTGCCACCTATTCGGACAAACTTCCGTCAATAAATCAATTCCCCTCCCATGCATGTGTACTGGGACAAGGACAGCAGTCCGATTAAATGGCTTAGTCGTGCAGTAATCGTAGTTGGACTTAATTGTGCATGTTGACTTACTGTATAGTTGAATCGGAAGCTTCATCTCATTGGCTCTCTGCCTTTCCCAATACCGTGGACTGACAGACCTGTTCCCGACAGACCTGTTCCTGATTTGCATGCCCGCGGGCTTTGTTCACTGCTTTATGCCATTTCTCAGCATGCAAGAACAGGTAATGGCACCCACCCGCTGGCTGACAGATGTGAGAGCATTCATGGGAATCTGGGCTGATGCGTTTGACATCCTTTTGAAGGCAGGGCATTTTGCTCGGCCATGTCACTGGCCTGTGCGCTATCTGCCCTGTGACGTTTACATTATGCATTTCCACCAATTACTGACAAGCGTGCAGCGCCTTATTTCCTGACCAATCCAGTTTAATGCCCCTATTGTCTCTGAGTTGCCCTTTTGTTTTTTTCGCATGAGGACAACACCAAGCAGGACAGCAGTGTGAATTAATTTAAATAAATGTTAACCACCCTGATGTCGTGTTAGCTACCTAAGTCATCAATCAGTCATCATTTCTGATGATGTGACGTGCATCAGTAAACACGGGTCATTTTTTTATTACTTTGCCAGTGCAATTTCTATTCTAGATTGTGTTTGGGAGAAAGCTGCCTTCTGCATGGTGACTGTCAGCAGGTGGCGGGAGTGCAGGGGGAGTGAAGGACCATTGCGAGAAAGACAGTCCCATTTGAATGGGCCACCTGAGCCTGGGAGGTCCTGAAACGGGGGGTGGATTGGGGTACTGCTGTGAAGACAAAGGCGCAGGAAGACGGCTGTATTCATGCCTCTGCAGGTCGCCCTGAGTGGGGGGGAGAGAGATAAGAGAGGATAAAAGAAGCAAGTGTGAGGACAGAGAGAGATTAAAGCACAAGAAAGGACAGTGGGGGGCGAGGGGCTGTCTAGCAACTGCCCCCACCCTCCAGGTGGACAGAGTGTGCTGGGATGTTTCGGGAAGGTCTCTGAGAAACTCCTCTATGTTGCCGCGGCAGCATCTTCGAAACCTGAAGTATAATTTCTTTCTTCTTCCACCAGCCTTGAACTGAACTTGAGTAAAGTTTCCTTCATGGCTCGGTGCTTGGTGCCTCCCAGCTCGACCTCCCATTCTGACAGTTCGTTATACTAATGACATTGATAATTGCTAAGGAAGGCTCTTTAATGTGGACGGTTGCATACTGTGCTGTAGCCTTCCTCAGCTGCCCTGATGGCAGCACGCATTTTAGCGTGTGTTACGTGTCCTAAAGGCTGCCTGTTTATAGACACACAGGCCAAGGACTTTGTCAGTCAGGGATATCAGGGTCCTCCCCTGTCACTAGGCCATCTGTCACCAACCCCCCCCCCCGGTAATGAGGGACATGTTGACCCACTGATCCAGGTTTACCCAGGTCGTGGCAGAAGCCCCTGGGTTTGCAGGTCTGCCTCTGTGTGGCCCGCTTGGCCAAATAAATAGGTAAACAGTAATCCTTAGGAAATGACTGTCTGTTATTATTTTGCTCCAGTGCCAGATAGCAGATAGCCAAAACAATGAGCTTATCTATTTAATCCATTCAAAAGTCCTATCAAATTCCCCAGTAATCTTCTGAATATATCTATTTTTTCAGTATTGATTTAATTCGGTATTTCCAAGACTGAGGAAATATCATGAAACGAGAGATTTGGTAGATAAAATTTGGCTTAATCAGTAATAATATTACTATTACTACATATTACTAAAATTTAGTAAGACCTAGGGCAGGGCAACTCGGGGGTAAGTGTTGGGCATTAATTCTGGCCCTCTTGGCCCTCTCTGCCTTCCTGTGCTCTGTCCCTCTGCCTGCCCTTCTACTTACTGTTACCTTCGTAGGCTGTTCCTTTTCACATCCGTATGGATGAATATTTCAATACAGTAATTCAGATACCTTGGTCAAGTAACCATGTGCCTGGTTCTGCAGTGTTAAAATACCCTGTGAAGTACCCATGATTATACCGGGGGTGGTTATTTTTATCAGACTTGATACAGTAACCAGGGGTCTAAATGAGTGGAAGGGGATAGGTGCAGGCCTGAGGTGTGAGTGTGCTTGTCGGGTGTGGTGCATGCGCATGAGGCTGGAGGAGCGACGCCCCAGTGGGGCCATTAGCCCGTCAGCGGTGCTGAGCTTGCAGTTGGCCTGTGCACGGCGATGCCGTCACTGGCGCTTGGATGTTTTTAATCGCTTTCGTGCAGCTCTCTTATTAGCATGTGACTTTGAGCGCAGGAGCCATTAGCAGAGATTGGGCCCTTTCCGGGCCGAGAGCAGCCCGCTTGGGCTCAGTGATCAGGCTCCATTATGCAGCATTGTGCTGACAGGCCTGTTTCAGCAGTGCAGCTCTCAGTTTTAAATGTACACTTTCATTACTGCAGGCAGGGGGGCATGTAGCCTGGGTGTGGGGGTATAACAAATTAGAAGGGAAAAGAAGAAAAGGGGGCATGATGGGGGGTGGGACAGAGGTGGAGACAGTCAGGCACCGAGGAGCAGGTACTACTGGGCGGCTGGCAGTATTAACATGGGGACGCACGTGTGGCAGTTCATTCTATTACCCCCCCAATTAACATGGGGACATGTGCGGGGCAGTTTGTTCATGCTGTTACCCCCCCAGATTAAAATGGGAATGGGTGCTGGGCAGTTTGTTCATGCTGTTACCCCCCGATTAACATGGGGACTCATGTTGGGTAGTTTGTAAATGCTGTTACCCTCCCTTACATTTGTATGACACTTATACTTTGGCCCACCGTGGGATGCAAGCACAAATCTGCCATGTGAGTGTAAGCCCTCTTAATGCCAGGGGTTGGGGGCACTTATCATGCGTCACCCTGCAGCCTGCCTGCCCTGATATGACAGCCTGCGGTGGGGGAAACTTCGGACACCGATGGCCCCCACCTCCCATGCAGCCGCTGCTGGCTCTGCGCTTTCTTTCTTCTGTGTTTTACATGCAGTATGCATGCTCTGGCTTGCACAGACATGCACGTGTGGGCGTGCATGCACGAGGGCCTGCTTCACACATGGGCTGCTACACTTCTTACCTGTCAGTAGAAAGGGAGCTGGGGTTTTCCAGGGGGTGGGGGAGGGCAGTACGTCGATTATACTCACACACTTTAGGAGGAGCACGGTTCGCAAATGCAGCACTTTACTGGGACTGCAGTTCACTTTGTTTGCAGCTTTATTGGCTAATAAAATGGCCACATTGAAAGCAGAAACATAGCCCCCTCACCCCACCCTTCATAAGCTGCTGAGCCATGGGTCCGGAGCTTAAAGTGACCTCTGCAGGAGGACCTGAGAGTGTCTTTCTAGTAGTAAGACTTGTAAAGTGTGTGTACATTGCAGTCAGGCGAGCAGGTGAAGTTTGACAGGACTGAAGTTTATGGCTCGCTATACTGCCAGTTCATTGCTATGGAGGGCAAATATCCCTGATTGCGGTGAGAGCTCCCCCAGCATGCCACCAGCTATGAACACAACACCAATATACATATAATCAAGCAGGAAGCAGTAAGCAAACACTTACCTAGCTAAGCCTAAATATAGAGTGCTAATAAATAGGTGAAGTAAACGGCTGTACTGAAGGTGTTTTCTTTGCCAGGGTGTATTTGTATATATATATATATTTTTTTTTTCTTTTTTTTTCTTCTTACCCTTTCTTGATTAAAAGGTGCTGTTTTGCTCTGTAGGGGTTCTGGTTGGGCTGTACCTGTGGATCTTTGCTTTGTGTTACAATAAGCCACCTCCTTGTCCCTTTAGGCCGCCGGCTCTGTCGAATCTGTGCCTTTTTCAAAGATATCAGCAGGTCTTCAAGCCCCGATGTTTCTGTGTGAAACAAACCAATCTCACCGCCCCCCTTGATTCAGTCTGGATGACTTATGTCATTGGAAGGGATGAGAGCAGAATATTAAATATACCCTTTACCCCCCCCCCAAATGAAGTCAGTTTTACTGGGAATGCCCCCCAATCCCTGTAAGCGCCTCACTGTGCTCGAAATAAGCTGTCCGCTGACATTTTTCCAGAAGTCCTGGGCATCTCTCCGCCTCCTGTAGGTCCTCCTTTCCCTTTAACCCTAAATGGCTGCAGTGAGAGAGCAAGAGTTGAGTGCCGGTGGATGGACAGAAGCCACGGTGCCCTCATTTGGAATCAGCAAGTCCATGCAGCTACAGGCTCCCACTCAATGCAAATCCCAATGAAGGCGAGAAGACACCATCGATAACAGGGCTCCACCCATCTTCTGCTACATTCGGCCAGAAGGACACTTTCATTCTCCCCTGGGGCTGCCCACATGTCCCACGAGTCCCCCGTGTGTCCGCTATGCATACCTCTCACTGGCCACTCACCTCCCGCATGTGCAGGAATGTGCAGGGGCTGAGGGCTCCCCGGCTGCAGCACAGCATGAGAGCTCCCGCTTGCTATGCACCTCACGTGCGCATCGCCACCGCATTTCTGCTCGGCCAATGAGGATAGGCTGTATGAAATTAGACCCTAAGTGTGTTTCCCTGTCATTAATCACTCCGGAGTCGGAATTCTCTGCGGCAGTCATAAATGAGGAAAACGTGAATGAAATGTCGAGGGGTTATTCGCCTTTTTCACTTGTTTATTTTATGTCTTTTCGCATTTCTGTTCTCTCGTGTGGAAAAGGCCAGATGAAGCGCTCGGATTGTGTTCCCAATGAAGGGCAGAGCAGCCACAGCTCCGTCTCTGTGACGTGCTTTCAGATGCTCAGCAGTCCTCCATCAAGCTTGACTGATTAAATCCACCTCATCACCAACCTCCACAACCTTGACTTTTGCCTTCAGCTTTTTTTTTTCCTTTTCCTCCTGCTTTTCCAATGGCAATGAACCAGAATTTGCCGTCGCCAGCGATGTTGGCTTCACCATTGAACAAAGAGATTTAGTCGATTTATTCGCCCGCTACAGCTAATTGCAATTGCAATTGAAATACACAGATGCAGATTGTAGGGACTGAGGGGCTGTGATTCTCTCTCTGTCTCTCTCTCTCTCTCTCCCTTCCCCTGTCTCCAAAGTCAATAATGAAAATGCCTTTATACCTCAAATGGGTTAGGTCTGCATCACAAACATCACAAAGTTTTACATTTGAAGGAAAGGTGCTGTAACAACGTAAAAAGTGCTGAAGCCCTTTGTTCCACCACACTTCCCCCCCCCCAGCTTTGTGCCTCTGAACCCAGGTTTTGGTGGCCCCTCCTCCCCATTCACCACTCTTCTTTGTCCTCTGAGCTCCAACTCAGGTCTTAATAGCCGTGGGGAACCTGACACTCTAGTCACCTTTATGTGCCCAGCAGCAAGCTCATGTATTCTCATTGGACAGGTATGCGCCCATCACATTTTCCACCAATAGGAGGAAGGGGAGGGACCCTGAGTGGTACGTTATGAACTGCCTTGCCTAGCTCTTCTGTTCCACGGTATAGTTTTTGACTTTTCAGCATTGTGCTGCGACGAGGGTAACCTTTTTTATTTTTTATTTTTTTTTGGCTCATCTGGCCATTTAACAGGAAAAGCAAACAGAAGCCATCATAGGTACATAGGTCAGGAATGTTCTCTGAGCCAGGGCTGTAAACCCCTGACATGATGGCCTTTGCGTAGGGTGAACTCCCTGCTCTGATCATCGACATGGACATGGTGTGAATAACACCGTACACTCCCCAACACTAAGGCATCAATTGCCTTATAAAGCGTATCGACAGGTCCTCTGTGTTCTACAAGGATCCAGCTACTCCTCTGTCATGCATTATTTACACGACTAATTTTGTTCCATGCTTCGTCTTTACACTGCTTTGTATTGTTTTTCCTTTGTATGCAAAATATAACCATGATTGGTTGTTTATTCTTAAACTGTGATCAAAAGGAAGTCGTATCGTACATGACAGGAGATCGTGTAAGCTGCTCTGTTGAACCCTCGCTGTGAAAAATCCCAAACCAGCAATGTGACTTTTCCCCTTACTACACTGACTCACCAGCCCCCAAAGGTTCTGATCAGTTTTGATTTTTCAGGAAGGCTGAATTAGACATAGATCTCCCTCTGAGAGGCTCATGATTAGGAATGATTATGAACGCCTTGCTGAGGTTTTAATCAGACACATTAACAGGGCGCGCAGAGCTGATTCGGTGGATTAGGAGGCCCAGCATCCTTACAATCTCATCCCAATGCCCAGGTGTGGTCTGTGTAGTGAGCTGAAGTGCACATACCCTCATTTTTCCACAGTCCCAAAAAGCATCATTCAGCATGTATCCAGCAGAGTCTAACCACCATCGCCAAGCCCGGTGCTCCAACGCCAACTGGGAAGGCTTTCATCCAGCACCATGTGCTCAGGATTCGCCGGGAAAAGTCTTCCTGTTCAGCCAGTGAGGCGTCGTGTTTGTCGTTGAATTGGAGGGAGAGGTTGCAACACACTTGGTGTGGCTATCCTACACTAATGAGTGCACTCGTGTGTGGGGAGGGCGCAGGGGTCACCTGTGGCTGCCAGCTGTCCCATGTAGAACATCACTACTCCCATAGCCTTTTTGTACTCCATGGACAAGCGGGGGGCCCATAGGGGGGTGATAGGGGGTGATGTGTGGTTCAGACACCAATGACTGCAGGCAGGACCTTAGCAGGCATTTAAATACTGACAGATATCTGTGTATGAGCTGTGTGTGCTTGTGTGTATACATGTACCCGTAGGTGTGCATGCATGTGGACATTCAAGTCACACTGGGCTGAGGTTGGGTTAGGCTGGCAAACCACAGGCTGTCAAAAGCAGTTAGAGAAGAAGACTTGGGGAAGAGCTTCAGAAACAGAAGGCATCCATAAAGCAACTGGATCATTACACACAGCAGTGCTGCTATGCACCTGAGGCACAGGCGCGCGCGCACACACACACACACACACACACACACACACACACACACAGGTTTGTAATTATATTTTTGTGGGGACTCTCCATTCATGTCTATGGAGAAATCTTTAATTCCAACATGGCAACTTTAACCCCTACCCAGCCCTAACCTTAACCATAAGTAACCAAGCAAAAATGTATATTTTTAATTTTTTTAGCTGTTTGATTGCCTTCACAAATCTTTGTGGGGACCTGAAAAATTATCCCCACAATGTCAAAATAACAGATGTTTTTTTACATTGTGGGAAACATTTAGTCCCCACAATGTAATATAAACATATTCCCCACACACACACACACACACACACTATATATACAGACAGACACACTGCATACACAGACAGACACACACATACACACACTCCATGCACTGACATACATGTGTCTCTTAATGTCTGCAGCTCTTGTGCCATGGTTCTCCTGAGTTTCCTCACCGCAGGCCCCAGGACACCGTAGGAGCCTGTTAGCGTGCCGGCAGTTGGGCGCGGGGTTGGGGAGGCGGGGCAAGCAGACGGCGGCGAAGCGGGCAGCGTGAATGCTTCCCAGTGGGCATGCTGTCAGCCGAGAGGGGCCACATACTCACATGTGAAAAGAGGAATTTCACAGCTCCTCATAAGCATTCAGGCTGCGCTTCCGACGCTTTGTGACACTGGACTGACAGCTTCCGTAATTCCGGACGTCGCGACTTGTCTGACGTGCATATTTGTGGCTTTTGCTGCTGCGTGTGGCGTTTGTTTGTTTTCTTATGAGCCTAAATACCATGGTGTGCCCCAGATCCTTTGCCGTGCCCACAAACATTCTAGTAATGTTGTTCTTAAGGTTTTTTAAATCTTCCAGTAACATTTAAGAAGAATTAATCTACGCTGGGGGTTTGTTTGAAGCAGAGACCCCCAAATGAAAACAGACCAGAGCCAGGGACCTCCTATCATGAATCCGCCATGCCATATGTATGTATGAATGTGTGTGAATTGGATGGTGCCAGCATTTTGTTTGCTCTCCAGAAGCCCAGGGGGTTGAGGACCTCCAGCTGAAAACCCCTGGTCCACACTATGAAAAAAGCACCATGATGCTGGTAGATCTGGGGAACACATTAACAAGAAGCTGCTGCCCTAATCAGTGCCCTTGTTGCTCTTAATTTACAGCCATTCGTTAAGGGTTCATTAATACATTGCTCCAGGCTTACATTTCCCTGGGAGTCAGTGTACACAACATAACTGACAGGAAAGGACCTACCGTGGGGCTGCATCCGGAAGATCAGTCACGGAATCAGCTCAGACATGTTCAGCAGGTTCAGATCTCTGAAGGGGCCTGCCGCTGATACTCAGCCTAAGCCGGTTTGCTACACAGAGGGCGTGACACGACGTAAGCGTGAATCTCTGAATAACTGCTACTGAGAAACATGGCAAACATCGGGAGAACGCACAGCAGTGTCCCCAGCTTTTAACCTCCGACACACCATTTAATTTGTTCAGATATACTCCTGGCAACTAGAATGAGTCAATGGTGGCCATTTGGTCATTCACCCTCACCTCATGGCAGGAACAGGTTAGGGATCCTTGACCAGCATAACCATGAATCTGGGATCTGTATACAACGCCCTGCAAGAGAATGTCTAGCATTTTTAAGCCTCTCTTTTAGTCAGGTTGGTGTTTGAGTTTCTAATTGCCATGAAAATGTCTTGCCAATGAAATATTAAATGCGGAGGGCTCTGGGGAGAAGAGCCGCCTGTGCAGGAAGCACTGAGCTTCTGGAGCATGCAGAAGTGTGGCCAGGAATGAACAAGTGCCATGGAGCAGTTTAGCCGGGGCCTATCAGCTGGTAGGATTTGGTCTGGACAAATTAGCGGCGTTAGCAATGGTAACTGTATTAGCATTTGTTTGGGCAGTGCTACCAAAAGGAAGCATACGGTCGGACGATATTGTCTGTGTTAGCAGTTGGTTTTGTTGTACTTGCTGGTAGCAAAGCTTACACTGGCTGTAAGCCGCGTGTGCTCTTGCCGTGTCACTCTCTAAGCACTTGGTTTGGTTGTTTTTAGCAATGTTAGCATTTGATTCAGTTCTGTTTGCAATGATGGGGAAAAAAGCTCTTTCAAAAACAAAAAATTCAAGCTCTTGCACAGCTGAATTATTTATTAACAAACCGTATTTCCAATATTAATTGCTTACTGTGCTTTCAAGACATGTTAGAACATCCATAAGTATCCTGACAAATTCTTTGTATTTGTATGGACAAGGGATGTTTAGCTTTTATTGAAAAAGGGAAAGAGTAAATGCCATTCCCTAAATTATAGTAATAAATACCTCCAGCACTTCAAGGATGGGAGTTTGGATCCTGACTCCTGCTTTGTGAGTATGAATGTTGCATGTTTTCTGCTAATCCTTGCGCTTGTTGCTCTTAATTTAAAGTCATTCGTTAAGGGTTCATTAATACATTGCTCCAGGCTTACATTTCTCTGGGAATTACTGCACGTGTAACATAACTGAATGGGACCCACCATGGGGCTGAATCTGGAAGACCAGTCACAGAATCATGTCAAACATGTCCACAGGTTCAGA
Organism: Mormyrops attenuatus; assembly: GCA_026777985.1. Lineage (NCBI taxonomy): Eukaryota > Metazoa > Chordata > Actinopteri > Osteoglossiformes > Mormyridae > Mormyrops > Mormyrops attenuatus. Next base: position 20,721,112 of record JAODKC010000016.1, on the reverse strand, counting down.
TCTCTGAAGGGGCCTGCCGCTGACACTCAGCCTAGGCCAGTTTGCAACACAGAGGGTGCGCCGCGACGTCGTAAGCGTGAATCTGAATAACAGCTACTGAGAAATATGACAAACATCGGGAGAACGCACAGCAGTGTCCCCAGCTTTTAACCTGTGGCACACCATTTTATTTGTTCAGATATGCACCTGGCAGCTGGAATAAAGCAATGGTGGGCATCTGGTCATTAACCCTCTCACCCCATGGCAGGAGCAGACTAGGGGTCCTTGACCAGCATAGACATGAAATCAGGATCTGTAAACAGCATGCTGCAAGAGGACATCTAGCCTTTTTAGGCATCTCTTTACAATGTTCCCTCAAGGATAGTAGCAAAGCTACATTAATCTGCACTCATTAATTCCCTGGTATAAAAAGTGTACAGACTTCTGAAAAGTTCGGGTGGTACTGCAGTTTGTAATTGCTGTGAAAATAAAATTAATAAAATTGAATAAAAAATTTTATAAAATTACATGTGTAGAATAGCTGCCTATGCAGGAAGCACTGAGCTTCTGCACTCGTTGGATGTTGCTTGTGTCCCATGTTTGTGTGGGGTCTCTAAAATGCATGTGTGCCTGTGTATGTGTGTGTGTGTGTGTCCTGGTGTGAACTGGCATGCCATCTAGTGTGTCCCCTGCATTACTCCCTCTGCTGTCCTGGACAGGCTCCAGACTCACCGTATTCTTGTGCTGGATAAGCAATTATGGAAGATGGATGGGTAATGATAATGCACTCACCTACACTGCAATGATGAAATGAAGCTGTGCTTTCGTTTGGGTTTTAAATATGTAGGAAAATTGATTATCGGAAAAAAAGCCCCGAAAATTAACGGTGGATGTCCACTTCTTACATTACCTAGGAGGTTAAATGAGCACGATGAATCAGGACATTGGCCTGGTCCATCAGTTTTGTGCAAGTCCTCATGAATACGCACTAGGACAGGAAGCCCTGCTGTGCCGAATCGAGGCAGCACACATCCCTCTGCCACCTACAAATTAATGAATAGCAGCGCTCAGGCTGGGGTGTGCTTGGTTGGCTTCGCCCATAGACGCCATTGCATTCTGGGAGCGTGTGCAGGTGTCACTGTGGCCATGGCTCGTCTCCGAGCCTGCGTTTCATGGAACGCTGGAAGTGGTCCCAGTTTGACATCTGCGAGACGCTGGTTTACAGACTCGGCTCTCAGGATTAGCCGAGCGCGCTCGGCCTGTCAGTCGAGCCACCCTGGCAGCCCAGTGAAGCGTGCAAGCAAACGAGTCTGTCTGTCTTTCTCAGGCGTGTCAGGTGGACATGAAGACGGGCAGAAACACCCGCTCCCACGACATGTTCCTTTCTCGCTCGCTTGAGCAGCGCCGGGTGACCGCAACAGGCGGAGGGCTGCTTAAGCAAATGAGGCATTGCAGCGCTATTGGTTTGCCGTGTAGGTGGCTAAAATGAGGCTAACAGAACTGAACACATGGCTTCAAGCCCTCACTGGATAGACATAGAACCAACCCCGACTGCTGTTTGACTGCTGCCTCCCTGTTTATGGCTCTCGATGTCCTCTTTGGATGGCCTGATTACTTGTGTGATACAACAGCCAGATGCTTAGTATCGCGGACGCGATTACTGTATGGATGTGACCTGAGAGAACAAGTAAACAATCGACACAGATTTACACTCTGTTTATACATATATTTGTGTTTTTAAATGACTGCATTAAATTTCACGTTAAATTCAGATTTCTCACACACCAGCAATTACTCGAAGTGGATAAGGTGTTTTTGAACACTTCAGAATAGCATCTGCCCTTAATAAAAATTCAGAAACATACCAAGCCAGCACATTATTATACAAGCTTGATGATGAGAGAGATGATAGATGGAGCATCTTCCCTATCAGAAGAGGATAAAGCAAAGTATGACAGGGTGAAACAAGCTTTGGAACACAATGTTATATCAAGGAGGGTCAAATTCCTTATGAGAATCAAGAACCGGGAGGAAGTGTTGAATCCTTTATCACCACTGTTCACACCCTAGCTGAACGGTTTGGCACGCTTAGTGATGAGCTTATTAGGGATGGAATAGAGTTGGGTATTTCGGACACGAAACCTTCATGACAGTTCCAGTTAGATCCAGACCTCATCTTTGCCAAACCTTTGCAGTGTACAGGGCAAAATGAATCTGTCAAAAAGCAGCAGTCATAACTGCGTGGGGGAACAGAGAAAGCTCCTGAATATTGATAGCATTATGTCAAAGGAGAAAAAAAAACATAAAAAAGTGACAAAACAGATCAAACTCCTATAGTGAAAGAGGTTAAAGGGCGTGTTAGCTGTGGTGGAAGAAAATACCCCCAGGTCAAGGACTGCCTGGCTATGAAGGCAGAATGCCGGAAATGCCATAAAAGGGCCATATTGCTACACCACGGAAGAACTTCACAGAATGATACAACACTTGAGTCAATCTGATGATATATTCTTGTGGGGTGAAATGAAAATGAATTCTTTGACTGAATGGCCTGAGTCAATATGCTTCAATGGTGACAACACTGAATTTAAACTTGACAGTGGCGCCACTGTTATAGCAATACCAACTATCAATCCTGATCACGATAGTAAACTCAAGAAGCCAACGAGAGTCCCGCCTGGTCCAGAGAATAATATGTTGGAGGTTTTATTAGGAGCAAATTAAAAGTGAAATGTCAATTTGCTACACCCTACTTGTGTTCTGTTAGCGGTTCCTCTATTCAGCTTCCTTGCAGTAAAGGCATTGTATATCATTGTATATCATACATGTGCAAGAATGCAAGGCTGCCTTAATCGCTGCATAGAGAAAACTGCTCAGTAGGTTTCAGTTATTTAAAGAACCCTGCATAAATGAATTGGTGAAAGATGCTGAATCATCAGTTGCCATAATTTGACTTCTGCATTGCCCTCTTTGACAAAGGTGTTCTCCAAACCAAGCGCCACATCTGGATTCTGGAAAATTCTTGTCACCCTAGAGTCACTTTACTCACAACATTCATTGCCAAATATGAGAGAGACTGTTTCAATAAGATGCAGTTTGGTGCCTGAACATTTTCACCAGTAAATCTGACCGATGCTGGAGAGCTTTGAAGTATGTCTTGGTTTTTGGCTGCTTGCACCTGGTCCTGCAGAAGCTATGACAAGAACGGATACATTTTCAGGAGGCAACATGTTTGTTTGTGGGACATGAGATAACAGCAACAGGTATTGATCCAGACACTGGCAAGGTTGAGACTATAAACAAACGCCAGAACCAGAACCAGAAATTTTTGCAGATGTGTGTACAGTTTTTTGCAAGGCCAACTATTTAGCAAAATTCATTTCCCATCTGGCCTCACTTACTACACTTTTGAAGGAGCTTCTTTGTGAAAAGAATGAGTGTTGTTTGGGAGTATAAGCCTTCCAGCAGCTCGAGGAGGAACTGAATTCTCCCCAAGTCCTGGCTCAGTACTCCCCCACAGCTAAAACATGGGGAGCTGTGGAAGGATCCTTGTTTGGCCTCAGGGCTGTTTTAATGCAGGCACAAGCAGACGGAACCTGGAGACCTATCATTTACATCTCTAGAAGCTTAACAGAGACAGAGAAAAAGACACTGGCTTCAGCTAGGCACACAAGTGTCTTGCTTCTTACCTACTGGGACCATAGTTCAAAATCAGGACTGACCACAAACCGCTACTTCCACTGCTCCAGAGGTCTTGATGAACCGTGAGTAATGAGATTCCATCCATGTCTGCTCAGATTCATGTGCAACATTGAGCATGTTTTCCCATTTCTGCTTCAGAGACACGTGCACATCAGATTGTTAATGCACAGTATCTCTACAAGACATGCCATCAAGTAATGGACCGCTGCCTTCATAGCTGGCCTAACATATGTAAAACTGGACCACAGGTGAAAATGAGAATCTTTACCTTGTGTACTGTCTGCTGTTGAGTGGTCACATGCTTGACATACCTTTGTAAACTCTTCCAAAGGAGGTCTTACAGCAGGTTGATGGGGGACACCAAGACATCACAAAATACAGAGAATGTGCCCAGCAAACAGTATGGGAGTCTGGATTGGCTAAACACATCAGAGAACTTGTGAATACCTGCAGAGTATCAACTCTATGAATTCCCCCCACGTGCCACTTCTCTCAACAGCAGGTCACCATAAGTCCATCACCTCTGAGAATGGGACTGTGCACATGGGCTTTTACAGGATACTGTCATTTCAGAGAATGGCCCTGAGTTTGCTTTAGACGCTCTTAAAGGGTTTGCTGTTGGGACACGTGACGATGAGCCCACAGGCTGATGCTGAGGTTACTGTTTATGGAGTAAAGGAGGGATGGACTGAACTGTGTCACAAGGAAAGAGGGGACTGAACTGAAGCACCACCAGCTCCCCATGCACCACTGTACGGTACTTCAAAAGAAGAAAGACCAGCCTGGTGTGACTCTGCGGACACAGGCAGGGGTTTTCTCAACGGTGATGATGTTCATCTGTGCCCATTGGGTCAACTTCTTGATACAGACCTACCAAAGCTGATGGTGCAGACACCGCCTGTGCAATGACACAGGCAAGACAGACATCGCAGACATGTCCTCTGCAACAACACAGACAAGACAGACGTCGCAGACACTTGAGAAGTTGCATCTAAATACTGCAAAGTAGCTGCTGTTGCACCAGTTAAATCTGAATAGTGTTTAGTGTTCTAAGAAGTAAACACAAGTAACTGAAGATGGAGGAAGTTTTAGATTACTTTAAAAATATTAAATGTACAGTGAAACTTAAGTTGTGTTAAATAAGAACTGTTTTGTATTTATCTAAGAAGGGGGAGGTGTCCTGGAAGTGATAACTGTACGGATGTGAGCAGAGACAGAACAATGGTTGGACATTTAAACACACCTCTGTCTCACTCATTCATCACACATAATAGCGCACCAAGAGGCCTTTTGTCGGCTGTGAGCTGACACTCAGCCGAGTGGGGAACGCCATCCATGATATGCACGAAGCCGCTGTCCTGTTCGTTCCGCTCTTGCTGGCTTTGTCCCCTGCCTCCCAGCTGCCGGTAAGCTGATAGCACTGGGTGACAGATAGGGATTAATGGGAGCGCGGGGGTCAGGCCCAGGTGTACAGTAATCAAGCCATTACCTTTGCTTGACCTACAATTTGGCTTTAATGCGTTTCTCCCGCTTTTTGCAGCCAAAGTGCTTTTCTATACAGCAAGTCCAGCCTCCTGTTACTGGCCATGGCTTGTTTTTCTCTGTTCCTATTGATTTGTTACATATTGGTTGGTTCATTTTTAGATGCTTAAAAAAAATAACAGGCATGATCCCCAGGTGTCAGAAGCAAAGAATTAGCACAGGGCTCTCACTTGCTCTTTGTGAAAACCGTGCTCACAGTTCAAACGAGCCAGTGCGGTTGTGATAATGTGTGTTGCCCCCTGAAGTATTTACCCCGACAAAGACGCAAATAGTAACTCATCATGGACATCTGATGTGTGTGTGTGTGTTTTTTCCCTCCTTCTCCTGCGTTTTTCTCCTTCCAGCCATGCTGGCATGCTCCAGCCTCTCTTGCAGGTGCCGGTTTCTAATTTGCACCATTGGCTCCGACAATCTGCCAGGAGTAATCGGATGTGGCACATTGTGTACTCAGCTAGAGAGAAGGAGAGAGAGCGGGCGAAAGGGAGAGGGAGAGAGCAGGAGAGAGAAAGAGGGAGAGAGAGGGACAGGCTTGTGGATTCCCAACATTGCTCGAAAGTGTGAAAAATCAAATCAGCTCCTAAGATGCACGGCGAAACGAGAGGCCTTCGTGCGAAAAAGAGAGGCTGAATTGAAAAGGGGAATAGAGCACGAGGAGTCAGTCTGTATAGCGTAATCTAAGCTCTCTATTCATGGAGATTTTTTCCCCTTTTTTATCACATGAGGATTAGTCTCCGTATCTTCCTCATCTCTGGTGCCTTCCGCTCTTAGGTGCTCCTCTTTTGATACTCTTTGACACTGAGATTCCATCTTTCCAGAAAGGAAAATTTTAAGTTTACATAGACGATCTCAGAAAGTGAAGGCTATTTGTGATTTGGCATTGTTATGGAGTTCTGTGCTTGACAGTAAATCTCTGTTATGTTTGGAATAGCAGGTAAACAGTCACCAGATTTAAAATTAATGAGTATATAACATTTCTGATTTCATATAGTAATAGTCCCAAATACAGCAGGAAATGCTTTGCAAAATGGTTATTTATGCTAGTGATGCGCTGTCCTTTGTTTAATATTTTACAGAAAATCATCCTTGTCAGTTTAAAGATGGCATTTTAGCATTTCCTTTCAAATGATATTAATTTTCGTAATGTTTTCCAGTTTGCCTGGGGGCCTGCACTGACTCCTAGGGATTTCCTGGGCAGGAGCCAAGCATACATAAATTTGAATATTTATTTAGTTTTTAACTCAGCATCCACCAGTCTTCAATTTATACATGCATTTACTTTAATCAGGTGCAGTTTAGCAGTATATAATTTTGTAAGCGCCTCTATAAACTATAAACTGCAGACTGTGCAGGTAATTTAACAGCGTAACAGTATAATGAAACATAGGCGTATATCACTTCCATAAACACTTTGACCTCTGTTTGCAAAAGGGTAGCATCCATGTTTTAAAAGGCGTCCCTCTGTGGGCAGAGCCAGGTGGGAGAGGCGGGTTTCTGGAAGTGTATAGCCTGCCCTGTTTGTCACACTGTCACTGCCTCGCAGAGCAATGACCTCCCCAGCCCATGGACCAGCCTGACCCCCTCCCTCCCCCTCTCACCCCCTCCCCCCAACCGCTGTGCATTTGTTTACCCAAACACCAAGTCCTAATTACCAATTAAAAATAACTGTTTTCTTAATCGCTTGTACAGCAATCGTCCACCACTGAAATTAAAAGTGTAGCATTTAACTCCGTAGCTTCTGTTAGCAAGAAAATAACTCCCATTTCATTCCGTAATTTTAGTGTGACAAAAACTTACACAAGACAGATAGTATGATAATGAAATATACAACATATTCATTTCATTCTGATTTGGGTAAGCTTATAGAGCACTATATTTAAGCTATATTTAAATTTTATTTGTGTTTATTTAAGCTATATTTAAATTGTATTTGATACAGCATTTATTTATTTTTTTGGTCGTTAATTGTACTTATTTTTACCCTTTTGCATTGCCAAGCACCATTTAAGTCAACAGACCTTTTGCATTTTACCGAATTATGGAAATAAATAAGAAAGAAACAAGCATTTTTGTCAGGATGAGTGCCCCCTGGTGGCAAATATAGAAATAGAAACTTAAAAAAATGACTGAAACACGGTACAAAGGTAATTGATCAAGTGTGTGGTTAAGCCACAATACAGTCACACACAACATAGACACACAAAAGATGTGTGTACATGGCCCAAACCCCAACCATCCTCTAGTCCACAGGTCCAGCACGCCCAACCAGAAAGACACACACACTGTGCACATGCAAAACAGGTTTATAAAGTAAAGTGCTCTGGTGCAAATGGATTTTTGGCTTATTGCCCTGTCCCTGCAAATGCGGAGCAGTTTGTCATAAACAAGAAGCCGTTGCACAGCAGCTTCACAGACATCTGCTGGGATGCGCGACCTGATCAGGGGTTTGGTATCATCCTCCGCTGTGCGGCTCTGGGAGAGTGACCTGAGTGCCCCCTCACAGCCAAACCCTCTGCCGACTGGTCTAGCTGGCAGAAGAATTGCGCTGAACGGCAGGACAACCGTGTGCCAGACTCATTTTCATAGAGCTTACTCTAAAGGCAGAAATGGCTTCAACTATAAGAAACCTTATCAAACAAAAAATGGCTGTCAAAAGAAATAGCTGCAAATCAAGACTTTAAGAGAAATCAGTACTCAGATACAGTCAAATTCCAATCTGATATTCTTAAAGAAAATGTGCATCTGTGTTGAGGAACACGGAGCATGACATGAGACTGAAAGAGAGGTGCGAGACCCCAGTCTTGCTATTGCAGTCGAGGCCTGAAGGGGGCCTTTATGTGCCTATACCTGGAGCAGATGCAGAAACACACTACATGACATTCTTAAATCATAAGTCTGCGGGCTAATAAATAAATAATTGGAGGGCCATTCCAGAAGGGTCTGTTTGGTCTACAAAGGTGCTGATCTTTTGTTTCTATGTTTCTGCATTCTGTTGAAAAGGCTTTGAAGACAAAATATGTCCCACTGAAACAGGACTTTTTTGTTACACTATGCACTACATTAATCCCCCACTTGAAGAGCAATTAAAAATTTAGGTAAGACTTCAGAAAAGGTCAGAATGAGAACTGACAGTGGCCTGGCAGTGTCTGCTTCATGATTAGCACGCATGTTAATTATGCTTTCTTTGCTGAGCCTTATGCTAGGCTACATGGTAGCACATTAAACAGGCCCGTGTAGGGAAGGCTGTGCTAATGCTTTACGTTTTCTGCTTTACTTATGTGACATAGTGGATCAGGGGGATGTTTAGCACTATGCTGGGGGACCATTCAGTCAAGTAACTCTCCCCGTCTCCTCTGCTGGGGCTTCTTGTTGCATGAACTTCATGTTCATGCAATAGCTGTCTGTGCTGATTTGTGGACGCTGCTTGTTTTCTGTAGTGGTTTATTTAGTTCAGATTAAACAGGGGGTAAATTAGGGGTCAAGGGACAGCCTGAAGGGAAACACCAGCGGGACTGGAGCAGAATGCGAGGGCACAGCATGGATCATCTCCCTTTCCAATCAGAAACATGTTAAGGACGTGGTGTTCTGCTGCGTCTACACCCCGAACACTTCCTGATTCTGCAAATGCAGGTGCGATGTACATGTGGGGCCAACTAGATAGAATAATTGTGATCCAACGAAAACATGGAGAACTAAATGGAAACCTTGGTCTTAGAAGTGGAAACATTCTGTTAATAACCACATATGTAAAATAAGTTGAAAAAGAGAATAAGGAGATAAATGTAGAATAATTCAGTGTCTGTGATATCTAATTGATTGCTGTAGATACATGTCTGGCTTTTCAGATCTTCTCAGAAGATCAAACATAGGCTAAAATTCAGCAACAGTTTTAGGCTAATGTCCGGAAGTTGACAGCAGGCCGTTTTCAATTCCAGGTTTTTTCTTTGTCTGCTTTGGAGCAGAGCCTCTGAATGATCGTTGAGTAGCTGCACACATCCCAACAAGACTGAGACCATAAATTTCAATGATACAGCCATCACGAGAAGCTTGATTTTCCAAGATGAACATGCAAAGGATCATTCTCAAAGCGCCTAAGTGAAACATGCGCTGAGCTTGGGACCCCCCCGGGGACCCTGGTCTGCCAAATCTCCCCCTTTTTTAAGAGTTTCTGAAGGATTTTGGGAAGGATTGTCATGAACTGTGTTGACCCTCATTTACCCAGCACCTCTGAAAACCCTACCCTAACCCCATTCAAGTATCTATCCTGGCAACACCTCAGAGAGACGGACCAGACCATCCAAAGCGCACAGCACTTTAATACAGCACCCCCTGCAGAACAGAGATGCTAGCATGTTAACTTATAAATGACAACAGACAGAGGGACACAGTTTAGGCACCTGAAAGTACTTTTGTTTTGGGCCAGGAACGCTGCAGGGAATTAGGGGTTTCATTTATGCCAAAATAGAGTCACAATGAAGAGACTGTATGCCTGTAGCCCCAGGAAAACAAAGACCACGTCTGCGCCTCACCCCAGACGCTCCAGACCGTGTACATCTGCTTTCCGTTAGAATGCAGGAGGAACGCCAGGCAGAATGCTAACACCGATAGCAGCCTGAGTTAGGCAGCGCTAACCAGTCGTCTAGCATGAATAACATCCAGTGTGTGGCATGTTGTAAGCGAGTCAGAGGTGCCAATGACTCACTCCTAAACAGGAAGAATTTGACTACCAGGCAGGCTTTTTATATACAGTACATGCTACAACAACTGATACATGTATATATATATAAAATATGCATAAAGTGGGCCTCAACGGATGATGATTCTTTGTCATAACTATATAGCTTTTAAGCTGTGCGTCTTCTGTAGTGCTTTTCATGCTGTGGAAATGCTTGTGGTGGCCTGGTCTCGCTGAAGGCTTCGTGCATCAGTCTGATGGCAGCCCCCCCGCTGTCGTCCATATATATATATATACTCTAGTGGCCAAGATTATGGAAACCCTTCTAATTTTTAGAGATTGCAGAACTTTATTCAGTTGTTGTTCCAGTTATTTAATTGTCCAACGTATGATATTTGTAACATTCTATGATTGTTTATTAACATTATTGCCAGTATTTGTGTAGTGATTTTTAAAGCATAAATCCAAAAATGCTAGGTGTTTCCAAAATTTTGGCTACAGAATTTTTCTGAGGCAGAATGTTGGACTTCGTGCAGTGAGACCTTTGGGCCAGAGGTGTGTGTTGCCTCCAAATAATGGTTCAGAGCTCAAAGAAAATGCGAAGCTGCTTCTCTGAGGCCTGGCAGGCCTGGACGTTCCTCCCCAGAGAGGCAGACGATTAACCGTAACAATGCCATGTTCTACACGGATTCTCACGTCACACAAGGCACCGCTCCAACCTGCGGACGGCATTAGAAACGGCCATTTATTATCCTTAGTCGATTGTAAGAAGATTTATGGTGATGATCTCACGGTTACTTTACGTTTCTCCCCCTAATGACCGAGTAGCTATTAATCTGTTCTCTGGATTTTTTTGTTTATATATTTTGTTAGAAATGTCACTGTTGATTTGCACAAGTTCTATCCTCAGTTTGTTTTTTTATTACATAAAAAAAATGTTTCTCTCCTGCGCAGGAAAGGATCACATCTACACTTTCAATTAATCATCTGTAAGTCGCTTTGCATAGTTCAACGTTTTGAGGAGCTCTTTTTTTGACTTGGCTAAAAGTCAAATCATTTTCATCTAAATTATGTCCAGCGAGCACAGAGATTTGATTATCTTCCACGTTTTCTAAGTCGAATATGACTCTCAGGAGACATAAAGATTGAATTGATATCTATGTATCATTTAAAATATTATTCCATCAAAAGGATGTGCCCTTCATATTTAATTCTGGCACATGTTTGACTATCAAAGTGAATTTTTTTGACAGTTTCTCTGCAGCATGTTGATTATAATTAAAAGAAGGTGTGATTATTATTTTTTATTTTTTTGCTGGGACTATTGCATTTATTAGGTGATGAACACATGTTTTTGCTACTTTTTCATTTTTTTCGGTTCTCCCATAACCATCGGCTTAAAAATCCTGCAGCTGCCAGTCAAAGCTCGCTGTCCTCAGCACATTGTAAATGGTAGTTGCTTTGCGATGACAAAATAGTGAAGATCTTCTCGCCCCTCTCAGTTGTAGGCAGTCTCACAGCAGTGATTGAGATGGCACCCATTTGTTCAGACAGAATGCGTGTCAGAAGCAGAGGTCAAATTAAGGATTTAATTTATAGTAATGAACCTGAATAGCAGACACGGTCAAGTCAAAATAAAAAAGCAGGAAGAAAAAGACTTGAATAATGCTGTGTATGCATGACAGGACTGGGGGAGATGCAATCTGAGCGAGAATGTGTGGTGTTTCTAATTAATTAATTGCAACACCAATTTGTTGGGCAATTCCGATATCTAATGGCATGTCTATTTATTAATGCACAGCTGTCTTGTGGACATGACTGGGTGAAGAATCCCCCCCCCCCCCCCCCAGGTTAGTCATCATTTGATTTGGCCAAATCCATCTGCATATTTTTCACAACACTGTTTTTTGTGAATAAAACAGTTTTCTTGGCTGCACTGACCTTGACACACGCAAGTCCATTAATTAGAACAATAAGAGTGGGACAGACATCCATCGCTGCTCACCCCCAACAGCCAGTGGACCTCGCAGTGTGCGGCAACTCTGCAATACGGACCGATGGCACGCACTCCTTATGTCCAGCCATTTTGGGCGAGCCGTTGTGTCAGCATCCCAATGTTAAGCATTTGGCCGTGTTTTAAATATATGCTATCGTGTATTGCTGATGGCTGCTCACATCTCATTCCACCAATCAGAACACACACACGCACGCTGATATGGCAGCTTTTTCTCCCAACAAAATTCTATTACAAAGATGCCACAGCGTACAAAATGTCAGATTTATTGCAGCACTTTAACACGCTCGCCTGTCTCTCCTGCGATGTTTTGATGGGGTTGGACAGCCTCCCGGTTCTCTGGCATGCTGTTGGCTTCGGGGGGCTGTGATGGGGTCTGTGCGGCAGGGAGTGGGAGGTGAAATCTGCCAGTGCTGCGGGGGTCTAACATCTGATAGGGCTCTATGGATCCCTGCAGCCGGGAGGACGGGCCCCCGGGTCAGGGCTTGATTTGCTGCGTGTTCAAATGAGATGCATGCTGGGAAGACTGCAGTTTGCGAGCACCTGCCTGTGTTACTGTGTCTATGTTACTGTGTCCGTATGTGTTGCTGTGTCTGTGTTTTACTGTGTCTATGTGTGTGTTAATGATGTGACGTTCAAGGGGAATGAGTCCCATATGGTTTGTTTGAGGGGAATGAGCCCCTCACAGGAATTATGCACCTTTTCACTATGTTCACTTACCTCCAGTTTATACTTTTCATTCTTCCACTTGTCCTCAGAAATATGATGTGAATTCTGTTTCCCTCCTTGTCTACGGCCAGTGAGAGCCAGTGAACCATGTAAGGTTGTGCTGTAAGGTAGCATATGACTGGCTGGAAACTAAACCTGGGACTGATCATATGCGCTTACAGTGAATGAACCACCATGAGTCTCTCGTTCACCCATCACCAACTAACCAGAGACCCGAAGAACTGAACAAGTTGGTTACACCATCTGCTGTATATGGCCTACATGTGCAGCGACTTCCCGTGTGCTGCTCATGAATTTTGCAATGCGACGTTTAACCAAGGTTTATTGCCTTTTGAACTTGTTAGCTGACTGTGTGATAAGTGGTTAGGTTTGCGTTAACAACCATGAGTTGTTAAGGTACAATGTTGCCAAGGCGATCATTCAGTAACAAATATAATTTTTCTTGCATGATTTATTGATAGTGTTTAGCTTACTCCATAGTACTATCTACCCAAAATTATAGGCAATTATTTGACATATTGGAACACAAGTGTTTCAAATCTATTTTATGCAAACGGGAAGTGCCACTGACCAAATTAACAAGTGTCCCAACAAAAGAGTAATTTCACCCACCCTTAATGTTTGTGTGTCTGTGTTTTACCATGTCTTTGTGTGTGTTACTGTGTGTGTTAGGGCTGGGCAGTATAATTGATATATTGACATATCTATAAGGAACATTGCTTGATGGCACACATCAGCCTATCACATCACAGCGAACACAGTTCCAACCAAAGACACAGTAGTCTTAAGAATGGACAACACAGAGCAAAGTTGATTGGGGGTTAACAGAGTCAGATACTATTCTTTTGGTAATATTATGAAGGAGAAGCACTCCCTAAGTGTTGGGGAAGAAAGTGACAGCTTAGCAGCCACAACATTTTTTTAAAAAGGAGATACTGTGGATAGACAAGGTAAAAAGGTGTCGGTGGTGTGACAGTACTTTGGCAATTTCAAATCCGACACCCAACAGACTGGTGCGGTGTACTGTAAACTCTGCCGAAAACTCGTGCCAATGAAAACTAAATAACTGCGAACCTGTTTCACCACTTGAAGCATTGCCATCCGATGGAACATACAGAATTCAAGCAGTTACAGTCACAGACATCAGCAATTAGAGTTTCACTTTCAATCTGATGAAATGCGGGATGCCCCTAGCTTCAGAACCCTGAGTCCCGCATGATAAAATTTACATCCTCTACTTGTTTGAATAGGAACACAGCATTTTATTTATCAGTACATAATTCTACCAAGTCTAACCCATTCCGTGGAGAAAAAAAAGAAAATAAAAAAAGGAAACAACAACAAAGACTATAACATACGTGTAAACCGAAATGAGATAAAAAATAACCAAATAAAAATACCATTTTTTAAAATACTATTTTAAAATTACTATCAAGAAGTGATTTGTTTATTTTCGCCCTTGATGGAAATCATTCAAAGAAATTTATTGCCTTTAGATGAGGAATAATAATATCTGGAACGTTTTCCCCAGCGGTGGCTTGGTGAGGCCTCAGTTAACCCTGTTGCCCACCTCTGGGACGTGGGTTCAAATCTCTTTCGGAGTTCCGTGTGTGGATTTTGCATGCCCTCCCCATGTTGCCATGGAGTTTCCCCCAGATACTCCAGTTTTCCCCACAGTCCAAAAACATGCCGAGGTTAATTGGAGTTGCCAAATTGCCCATAGGTGTGCCTGTGTGAATGAATGGTGTGTGAGTGTGCCCTGTGTGATGGGTCAGTGCCCCATCTTGGGTTGTTCCCTGCCTTGCGCCCATAGCCTCCAGGATAGGCTCGGGATGCCACACGGCCCTGAATAGGATAAGCGGTTACAGAAAATGGATGGATGGATAGATGGATGTTTTGCGCATTTTGAGTACATAATCGGCACTGTGTATTCGTGTTGGATTGTCTGAAGATAAGACACATAAGGCAGTTCTAAAACATTCACTGTATCCCTAGAAATAAAATTACTTAAACTGAAACTAAAATATGTAAAAAACTAAGTAGAAATATAGATTTTCTTTATCAAAAGTAACAAAACTACACTGATAACTAACTAAAACTAAACTGGATTTCAAATAAAAATTGAAAATATTGTAAAAATAAAAACTAAATTCAAAAATATAATAACACTGCACCCTATGACAAAACATTTATTTTTGTATTATTTATTTATTAAATTATATATAAATTTGCAGTCCATTCAAAGTGTTGTATTTTTCATGTCCTGAATCTGTTTCAGGGAATTCCTAAGAGACTTTTAAGCAAAAATGGATCACTGAGGTAAAGAAATAATGACTTATAAATTATAATGTGATAATTATTGATATCAGCCAATATTTTAAAAAAATTATCATAATAAAATATTTTGCCATATCACCCAGCCCTAGTCTGTGTTACTGTGTGTGTGTGTGTGTGCCTGACTCTGGCTGTTTTATTTATTTATTTTTTTTCCCCTCAACATTCCTGCACCTGATGCGAAGCTGAAGCTGCAGTCTCCTTTGCCTGACACACACCTCACCACATTAATCACATGTAATATGTCACCTGCAGTTTATAACCTCTTCTGGCTGGCAGTTCAGAGACCCTAAGGTCAACCTTTCATTGGCTCAGATATAAACGATGTAGCTGCACTCTCACTTTTTTCATTTACCATACCCCTTTATCTTTCAAATCTGTTATGATTTTTTTCTTTTTTAAAATTTTCTTCCAAAGTTTAAAAGTTCTGTCTAGTGGTTTGAAGCCTACAGCTTATCTCCCTGTTCTGTTGAGCTCCAACTTGACACTGAAATACAGCCTCTGTTCTGGATATCAGTTCATCACCAAAGAGTTTAACGACCCCAATCAATCTGCTCAGTCTGGAGGCGGAGCTGGGGATGGTGAGGGCTCCTTGCTCTTGGAGGACAGCCTTTATGTTTAATGGGTAAAAAGCACACGTAGAAATGAATATAAACAGCCTTGCAATCTTTTAAAGCATGTCAAATCCATGGTGCTCTCCCTGCTTTTCCAGCCTAAATAAACAGCACTGGGTAGTTTTACAAATCTTACTTGAAATGAGTAATGGATTTTGCACTGATCCTATCCTGCCCAACCAGTGTATTTTTGTCTTATTTATTTAAGTAATCATTAATTTAGGTATTTGTTTAAGGGCTGAAGAGGAAGAGACTTAATGTCATTTGCCACAGTGCTGTCTGGGCAAGCTGAAGAGGCCCAGCTGCATGTTTGACAGATACACATACGGGCCGTTTCCTGCTCATCCCGGCTTCTCTGGCCTGTTCCCTCTCATTTCATCTCTGCTTCTGCTTTTCATTTGTTGGGTTCAAACTTGGTAAAAATGGGGGATAAAAGGTAAATTAATAACAGACGTCTTTGTGAAAGCTGCCGGTATTACCGTATTAGGTCATATAACTCAAAATGAGAAGCACTGAGGTATTGTAATAAAACGCACAAATAAATAAAACATCTCTCTTTAGCTTTAATCATGATTTCCATTGCGCTCCTCGACCACCTGCCATTTAAATGTAACCTTCCAGAGTCTGTTTACCTGTGGTGAAGAAATTACATAATGAACATCGCTTTGTCTCAGCTGAGATGCTGAAAACATTTGTAAACATGTAGCAGTCGGCCTTTCGCACACTGCAGTCCAGGTGTGTGTCGGATGACTTATGCTTGACTTTTGCAGTTTATGTAGCGCTTTGAATGTGAAACTATCAGTGTAATTTTATAGCATTAACCCAAGAAACAACATGGTCTGACATTTTGGCAAATGATTGCTTTAAACAAAGTGACATTGCCTAGAAACTCCTTCCATCTTTCCCGGGACCCTGGGCTTGAGCCGGAGAGCTGCTTTATTTCTTTATTAACTTTATTTACTTTTGTTTTGCTTAGCAAAGCGAGCGGAATGGTGACTCCCAGACTCTCTTTTCTTGTAGCCGTTTCGTCGAGTGACCTTCTCTGTGGTGAGCCAGCCCCAGGACCCACACCAGGGATCTCTGCAGAGCTGCTACGACAGCGGCCTGGAGGAGTCTGAGACACCCAGCAGCAAGAGCTCATCCGGCCCCAGGCTGGGAGCCCTTCCCCTGCCCGAGGACAACTACGAGAGGACCACTCCGGATGGCAGTGTTGGTGAGGCAGAGCATATGGAAAATGGTAGGGGCAAACACACACACACACACACACACACACACACATACAAACACAGACACAGACAAACACACAAACACTACATACACTAGGGAACCACTAATCAGCAGCGATAGCACTTGTGCCCTCTGAGGTCCTCACAGTCAGTGGTTGGCACTAATTTGAGTTTCAAGGTTCCTTCTGGCTTCAGAGAGTGACACCCTTTCTTAGTTGAAGAGAGATGCTGTACTTCTGGCTCTTTGAAATGATACATCCGTGTGGGTCATGTTACTGTGCTGAAATGAAATCTATGAGAAGTCATTTTCATGTGAAGCAGTATGTCCGCAGGGTAGCACCGTTGTCCTCATGCTACTAAAAACACTTTTATTTGTTTTTTTTTGTGATATCTGATCATTGCTGGCATTAAAAATGTGGGTGTGGAGCTGCAGAAGTCCATTTCACCACCTGCAGGCTTGGTGTCGTTTCGTTAAGGGTTAAGGAAGCAGCTCCTAACTGGCAAGATTATATATTCATCTCAGTATCCATGATCTGCTCCATTCAAATCTCTTTGCCCCCAATCTGTTCTTATTATATATAATAATATCTGTCCTAGTAAGGCGTTTAAATTCAATGGTTAAAAAATATGCATGTACCACCTTTTGATGCCATATAAACTGCATTATATTAAGGGTCATCCTCTTCAAGTTAAAAAAATTGGCAGCAAAATTATGGCAATGAATATGTGATGAATATCCTCAAATCAATATCCTGTAAGCACCCCCTCAGAAGATACGCGCTCTTTAAAATCTGTGTTTCTGTTCAGATGCAGAGCATGTAAAGTAACGTGAATGTTTTATAGAGCAAGTCCATTATAGCTGTGATTTTTAAGGAGGTTTGCGTTAAAGTGGAAGGCATGGCGGTGGCGGTGTGTGTGTCGAGTTTCAAAGCCGCTCAGCGAGAGTAGGATCTGAGGCAGCTTTGCTGGTGTCGGCTCCTCTTGGCTTTTCTCATAAATTGCCGCGTGGATCGGGTTTTCGCGGGCTGCACCGGGGGTGTCCTGTCCTTCAAAAGAAGCGTGCGTGTGCCATGGGGACGAACGCTTACTCCTACAGACCTTCAAAGGAGTAGCTGTGATTCTATGAGTGATTAGGCCGTCATTAGTGACTAACATTGACCCAAACCGCGCCACGTTCTTCCAGGCTTTGAAACCACTCTCTACACAGGAAGGGTGACCATTCTGCCGTCTGAATTAGACTCTAATGCTGCCACTTCTCATGTATAGCGTCTCGCAGTAGATTTCATTACTCGAAAATAAATTGCTTCACTCTTTCTCTGCATTTGGCAAATTCTTGTGGGCATTTAGAGTCCCACGTTTGGAGAATACTTCACCATTACTCCAGGAAAATTAGCCCCAATTAGGACCCTTTCATTTTAGTGGCGGGAGTGAGGAAGCCTGCACATCCTATAGCAGCGGTGTTCCTGGTGGACTGGTCATGCCCAAGTGCCACGTCTCTCACAGGCTCCGGGGACATGTGCAGCCGCTCCTCCTGTGAGTCACCCAGTAATTGTGGGAACCTTTCCATCTGCCAATGCCGGCACGTCTGATGTCTCTGTTTGCTTCCGGCTGTATGATCCATCTAGAGGAATGCATAGAGATCACGTGACCGTGTGGTTCACGGTGCTGATGCAGTTGTAAGCCAACCCCTAACTTTCTCACACACACACACCTTTTTTTGGCAGGAAGTTTGAATATTCTGTTCGGAACATCGCCTGCGTGTACAAACATTAGTCTGAGGTATTGCATAATCAGTGGCTTATTGTTATTTTAATCAGGGCCAGTGTTTTCTGATGCCTCGTGTTACGGTCTTGTCTGTGTTTCTGTCCTGTTTTTGCTGGGGTGTTCGTAGTCTCCTGCAGAGTTATATCAGCAAGCCAGCTCAAGGTCAAAGGGATCGACGGCAATGGATGAATCACTTGCTGCCGAATAAGAGGAGCGCCCCAAACCACTCTCACAATCTCAGCAAGGATCTGTCACAGGGAGTGCGATTGCGTGTGCGTGTCGAAGTGTGTGGGCACCCGCAAGGTGCTATGCCAGGCTGTTCCTTGCTATAAATATTTTAGATACGCTGAATTTTGTGCTTTTCTTCCAAGAAAATTCATGCAGAATCTTAAGAGAAAGCGCAGCGTTACGATACTGAAGAACAGCGCGAGTTCAACATGAAACCAGGGAGGACTTAGATCGCCATCAATACTTAGATCACCATCAATTTCTGTAGCAATCGGAGAGACAGAGCAGCCGGGCCTCTTGATATGGAAAACCTGGCCCCATGCCTCCACCAATCAGTTCAACAAGCTGGACACACCCCCTTGCTGTGTGCAGGGATGCAGGGAGGCAGGGAGGCAGGGGGTATAGTTAGCTACCTGGTCACATCCCCTTGCTTTGTGCAGAGACTCCTCTCCTGAAATTCACGGATCGGTCTAACTTGCATTATTTACTCTGACAGGTTCCAGAACCCCAAATATCTTCCATGTATTACGGGAATAGTCAGAACCTGCCAGAATTCTAACTTTTACCTGCCTAGTCCAGGGTAGCCGCTTCGGATACGTCTGACAGCACCGGCTTTTAATTACCAGTTTAATGCTCAGTGGGGCGACAAATGAAGGAGATGGGCAATTTGTTATTGGGCTGTGGAATCTGTGGGCATGGGCGCGGGTGGCTACTGCGTGGACCAGGTAAATAAATAAATACTGGGGTAACTGATGGCCGACGGGTGCGGCCTTAGCCTGCGCGACCAACATCACGAAGCCTGCCGTAAAATCACCGGGTGTGCACTGCCTCCCACTGACCTGGCGCTTTCATAACCTTCAGTCAATTAAAATAGGAAAATCTGGGGGAGGGGGGCAAAAAAGAAAAAAGAATAAAACTATTTGGTAGACAGGAAAAATGTCATCCCTTCAGAAAGCATCATTAGCCCGCTATAATTGTCATTATTATCCACGTGAAAGATGTGTCTAATTGGGAGCACTTGGTAATCTCTGCCCATCCTGTGGAGTTTGTCTGCTCCTGTGGTTCCACTGGCGGTGAGGATTAAGGTCAGATAAGCGATAAAGGTTTCTCTTAATGAAGCAGCCTTATGAGGAGACTCTGCCCAACCAAACTGCATCTCCTTCAGCTGCAGCCTGCAAGGCACATGCATGCTGAGGGTACCATCCCAGACTGGGACCCGTGCAGTTCATGGGGTGCATCTGGGGGGTTGGGGTGGGTGGGTGGGGGGGGGGGGGGGGTTTGATTTAGAATGCCGTGTCAAAAGGCAAGTTAATTGGATTCTTATTTCTCTTTT
>JAODKC010000016.1:20686065-20698886 GCA_026777985.1 Mormyrops attenuatus | reverse complement strand
CCGGCCCCCGGGCCCCGGGCGCCCCCCGGGGCCCGGGCCACGGGGCCCCATCCGCCCCCGGGGGTGCGGCGGTTGGCCCCGGCAGGGGGGCACGGGGGTCGATCCAGACAGAGGGGTAGGAGGTCAATCTGAGCCTGGAGGCGACGGGGTCGATCCGGGCACAGGGGCAAGGGGGCCAGTCAGGGCACAGGGGGCAAGAGGTCGGTCCAGGCAAGGGGGTGAAGGGCCCATCTGGCACACGCTTCCTGATAAAGCCAGCTGATGCGCCTGTGGCTGTCACCCCCACACTCCGCACATACCAAGGTCCGCAGACACTCCTGGAGAAGCAGGCCTCTGTTAAACACACCCTCAGCTGCTCGGGTTCTTTGAGCACGGAGTGGGGGAGCACTGGGCGTGATTGATTAAGCCTGCAATATGTCGGCAGGTATTAAAATGACCCAGGAGTGTCATGGTGAGTGGGAGGGGGGGGTTCAAACTCAAGCCAAAGAAATAGAAAGCACTGGCAAGCCGACCTTTGATGTATTCTGTGGTTTTGAGCAATCACCATGATGTTACAAAACCAAAAAAGAAATAAGAAGACAGTAAGTCTGCCCGCTGGAGACTAAATCCACGATGGTTTTCTAGTTCTGCTTGGAACGCGTCACACTTATGAAGGTATATGGCTGTCTGACAGCTAAGGTCACCCCTAGAACAAGATGCTTTTAAGAGGGAGGCTGTGGCCACAGTGCTGGACAGTGGGTGCTGCTTGGTCAAGGCTGCAGGTTCTCTGATGGATCAGCTTCAGAGGATCAGCCTGATGGAGGGATGCTCAGTAGGGGCTGTTTAGCTGTTTATTTGGCTCTCTGTGTGGCTCTTTACACCAGGACGCCTTGTCCATTGTGAGTCTCTATGGCTATTATCAAACAAAATCAGCAGCATGCATTCGCGACGAGATGTTTAGGCCTCAACATGAAGGTTTGGTGTGGTACACATCTGAGGAGCCTTGCCTTTTTTGACCGATTATCGCATCTAGGTGTAGATGGCATCTACTTTCGGCTGTCTGGCTGATAACATGGCCTTCTCCTTCCACTGAGGCTGTGGTTAAAATGGCCGGAAAGCTGGAAAGAGGCCTTTCTGAAGCGAAAATAAACCAGCTCTGGGTGGATCTGCGAGTACAGTGATTGAGAAGCAGGACGACAGTGCCATCTGCCATCAGACCGATAGGGGTGATTTACATGTGTCTATGAAGCGGGTGGAACGTTCCAAAATGAGACTTGCCGTGAGTTACGCGTGTGTTTTCATTTTGTATGGAAACGTTTCTCTAGGGAATTGTCTACCTCTGGAGACTATTAAAGCGGAGGGGAAGATCTGACAATAACAGCAGTGAACAGCAGAGTGCTACAAAGCGAGGAGGAGAGTAGGAGGACTATCACTCTGAGGTATGCGGGCACCTACACGGGCAGGCGTGCGTTCCCCATTCCCTCATTCAGAGTCTTGAAGAAACCTGCTCTTCCTTTGTACGCTGGTCTGTCCCAAAACCAAGATGTGGACCCGCCGATACAGCAGAGTTGCTGCAATGTAAACCCTGAGTGCGGTCAGCCGGCCACCAGGTGGAAGCTCTTTCCAAAAGGGAACTGAATGAATAAGGAAATGGAGCTGTCACAAGCTACAAAATAAAAAGCGATACATCTGCATTACCCCATAGCTGTTGGAGGTGCACAACACTTTCAGTGGCTTGTGGACAAACTGTTTGAAACTTGAAACCCCAAGACAGGCTAGTGTACACGAGAGCACACAAAAGCATCTATTCTCCTTCGCCAAGAGTTTCGTTTATACAAATGCAGTCAGGTCTTGGGTGAAAGTGGTTTCCCAGTGGCTATTTCGGTGTTGCAACGGCATTTGGCCTGAGGAGGGAAGATGGAAATTTGATTTGCTTCCCTGTAGATTTGAAGTTTCAACAAATACGGCTGTGCTGTGAAAAACAAGCTGGACGATGGGCTTGTTTGTAATGTTCTAGCAAAACTGTGGTGCCATAGTATGAGGAAGGCCATAATATATGCAGATGTTTGCGTGTGTATGCCTGCATGCTTCCCCTTATCTGTGTGTGTGTGTCTTCCTGTTGACTATGAAAGAGATTCCCCCTTGGTCTTTTTTGCAGCCTCTTCCAGCTCTTAGATTGCATTGTCATCTCACGTAAAGGAAGAAACTACCATGGCTAAACCTTTCTGACTTTGTGTTTCCCAAAGGGAAATGAATAGACAGTCAGGGAACCTGAGGACCTGGTGTATCTATTCAGCCCAAATA
Organism: Mormyrops attenuatus; assembly: GCA_026777985.1. NCBI lineage: Eukaryota > Metazoa > Chordata > Actinopteri > Osteoglossiformes > Mormyridae > Mormyrops > Mormyrops attenuatus. Next base: position 20,696,603 of record JAODKC010000016.1, on the reverse strand, counting down.
ATGTCACCGGTCTGTATCAGGCCTCAAGAAAGGTCTCTGAGGTGAATGCATTGATATCGGGAATTAAAGACTTTAATCCATCACTGATTTTGGAATTGGACTCACAAGATGGAACTCTTTTTTTTTATACACAAAAGGTCTATGTAAAAGTATGTATTTATGCTGTGTCTCCTTTGTTTTGCTGTACAAGACAGCTTTGACAGTGAGCCTTGTTGTGGGGTGTTGATCTAAGTGTGTGATGTTGAGAAAAATCCCTCTGTCAGATTCTGAATGTCACGACAGGATGGATTTATGTATGTATGTATCTATCTATCTATCGCCCCCGCCCCCACCCCACCCCACCCCACATCACATGACTTAGGGCCTTTTAGTTTAGACAGTAACTGCTTTGAGCTGCACCTGGCTTTTGGCGTGCTGGAAAATAGGCATCATGACTTAACACCACGTTCATGAAAAGGCCCCTTTTGTCGCATCTTTTCACCAGGGAGATTACTGAAATATGCACCGTTGACTGCAGTGCAGGCACTGGGCTGCCTTGCGATTATGTGTCATGGCGTGAGCGCGTTTTGAATGGCGCTTTGAGGAGGGGATGCAAACAAACACCTGGTCCCCGTGTGTTTGGAGCACTGCGGTCAGAGGCAGGTGTGAAGATAACCTGATGTTTCTGAAGGTAATGAGCATGTGGTGGGTATGCACGCATAATGAATTATGGGATATTGACTGCATTAGCTAACCGCAAGTAGGAACATGTTGGCAAGGAATGTAAACATAGGACTGTGGCGTATGTGGCATATGAAAAGCACATTAGTTAGTGTGGTTACTGTGGTGTGCTTACCTCTCTTCGCATAGTGTCACTGCTCGTGATCAGTGCTGGTTGACAAATTGCTTGGTGACCTGAGGGGTAACTCGCAAACCCCTTTGACCCTCATCCAACCCCCACCCCTTTCCAAAAGCACATGTGACACACTTAATATGGCTGCTTGACGTAGCAAAGGGTTTATAAAAATTTTCAGGCCAACTGTATAGGCCTGTATCTGTTTCTTCACGTCAGGATGCACTGTTGGACTGTCAGCAGTGTTGGGGTGAAGCTGTTAGGGGTAGGTGTGTGGTTGGGGAAATATGCAGTATACCCAGGGCATCAATACCACTACCCTTACATGGCACAAAGCCCCCGCCCCCCCAGCCTTTTAATAAAAATAGATAGAAGTGCCCTTCGCTTGGACAGGATTAGTCGTCCTGCTCTGCCTCCAAGGACGCTGGCTAATGTGCACAGTTTGAGGGAAAACGGACGAGCGAAATGAACAGCTCCCTACTGTAGCAATCCCCCCCAGCACGGCGAGGTGCTAATCCCCAGCCGAAGCCAACCCCCCCCCCCCCAACACCGTGCCGTTGTCACATTCCAGAGGTCGACGTGGCCGGTGCACGATGCTCAAACCGTGTCCCTTTCAGAGTGGCCTTCAATGGCCATGCTGTCTGCTCTATTGTCTCCCGAATTATTTGTCTTTCATTTAATTTGTTTTATTGAAGTTTTTTTCTTCTTCTTTTTCTTTTTTGTGTTTTCTTTTTTTTTAAGACAGATATGATATTTTTTTCCCTTTTTTTATTGCCGGATATTGTTTTGTTGCTCAATCGTTTTATTTTGTGGAACTAATAACAAAAGGGTTATTATATTTGTGAATCACTCAGATTCAATAGCATGAATCATGGCGAATCTTGATAAAATAAAAGCAGCATAAAATCACATACATGAATAAATGATGAAATTTGAAAAATAAATGAAAATAAAGTCAATACGGGGAAACTATATTAGCATGGATAAGAAGGAAGGTTTGGTTTCAGGATGTTCAAATGTGCATTTCTTTAGTCCTCTGTTGGTCTGATCTGTACATGAAGGAGAGGAGAGTGTGTCTGCAATTAGCTGCATGTGTGGGTGTGTGGGTGTATGCTGTTCATTAGTATACGTTCAGGTTAACCTGAGAACGTTTCATCCCCGCTGGTCATGCTGTTTGAGGGTGACCAGTAGCAGGTCATTATAATCTTCGGAACTATTTATGCCAGTCTCTGATATCCACCCCCCCACCCCCCAATTCCCTTGAGGTAAGAGGGCATTTTCTACCCAGTTTAACATTGCCCTTGGATTACTCCTTTGTTCTGCGTTATCTATCCAAGCACACACAGGTGCGCACACACAGACACACAGAAACCACACATGCTCTCTATAATCATAATCTTTGTGGAGATATATTAATGCTGTCTGTTGTGTGTATGCATTATTAAGCATTATTACAGTTTCTGCTATGAGTGCGTTTTCTTTCACACGCCTGCATTTTGATTCAGCTTATGTTTCAGGATGTCATTCTGTAATTGTTTTCTCATTTTCCTGCTGCATTCACACATGACTGAATGTGAATCACCAGGAAATAATCAACATGGAACATAAAGTATGACATCAGGGCCGTGCAATGTGAACGTGAATACCTGCCATTGTGGTGGGATGCCGGAGATGATTCTGCTCTGGTGGCACAGTCAAGAAGGACTGCATCAGCAAAACCTCATTTTATTAAATGCACACCCCTCCCCCCCAGGCATGAAAGAGACATGCCAAGAGGTATTTGCAGGCAAAGGAAATGGGAGGGGCATGACAAAATTATGGAGGGATGAAGACTAGGGCATGAGAATGGGGCTGGGAAGCGGTGAGCCTCAGACGGAGATCCACGGGCGGGAGGTGCCTTAGCATGGCACGTGCTGAGGAATGCGGGGATTAATGCGGGCAGGCTGCACCTGTAGGGGGACAATGACAGCTCCCTCCCCCTCGATGATAGGATAGGGCTCGCCCTGAGGACCGAGATCCTGACTGCTACAGGGTCAGGCTTCAGTGAGCAGGGCTCTTTTTCAAGTGCTGATAAGTAGCATGCCAGATCCGATGCATAAATCATTTAACATTTATTTATTACTATTAATATACAGTTGTTAGTGTGTTTGAAGCGGTTTTCAGTTTTATATTCCCAAACTTTGGCCAAATTCTGGTTCTGTGGTCCTACATTGCTCTATCATCCTGCAGGCCTCTCACTCTCTCCCCTTTTTCTCCCTCTCTCTCTGCCTTTCTCCTCCTCTTTCCCTCTCTCTCCTTCTCTCTCACCTTCTCTCTCCCTCTCTCTGCCTATTGTACGTCCCTTCATTGTCTCATGGCTATGCCGGCTTTTTATTCCGTGGGCTTGATCTCGCAGATCTAGCCAGGGGACTGACATAGTAACACAAGACACCGAAGTGTATGTGGAGTGCAAAGGAAATGACAGAACGGGCCAGCCTATTCCGAATGATGGAGGCTGCACATCCACTAACAATAATCATAAATTTTCAGTCCCTCACACCCAGCCCCTTCCCACACCACCCTGAGCCCCCTCCCTTCTATAAGGAAAAACAAACAAAACAAATTGGGAAGGAATTCCACAATCAGCATATGCAAGCAAATCTGATGCTGCTCACAACATCTGTGTCAGATTGGCAAGTTCCATGTGGGGGGCAAGACTTTAAGGAGGTACCGTTAACAGTGGTGTTAGCCTGCCATTCTGTGGCCGGGGTTCTCCCAGTCCACCTTCGCATTCTCCTCACATCTGTGCCGTTTACTTAAATGGCTTTTAAATGTGGGTCAGTGCAGCATCACCTAAGCAATTCATACATAAGCAATTATGGGCCAGGCTCTGAAGGAACAGGCCTGATGCGTGTGGTCTTTGTCGGCTACAGGAAGCAGGAACCAGCAGATGTTCCTTCATCCTTTGGGGTTGATTTAATTTTATGGGTAGAGTTCAAAGCTGTACTTGCAGAGTCGGCTCCATCAAACTGCTAAAACACTTCATTAAAATCTAAGTGAAAAATGTAATAACAGAGTATTTGGTGAAAAGTCAGCTTAACCTTGCTTTTCAAGGTTTTTGTTCGGTTGGATAGAAATGGTATTACTGTGGTTTTACTGGGGTTAATTGCTGCTCAGTTAGGTAGTACATAGTTACCTTTTACTAACCAATTGAAAATCTCCCCTTGTGTTTCCATGTGACTGCTGGCAGGGCATACATGGTAACATGCTGTGGGGTTCAGCAAAACCTGATTTTTTTGTTTTTCTGAGAGGTCAGACTTGCTTGGCTAGAAAATGGGCTGAGGCTAGTAAGGAGATCTTCACCTTGCATGCTGGGAAATGCGAGACATAAATCACCATAATCCCCCAAGCTGCCGTGGCAGAGGCGTCGTCTGCCCCCCCTGCCCCCCACCTTGGCGAAAGCGCCGACTTTTTCAGGTCCATTTGAAAAAGAAAGCTTTGAACGTGGGCAGCGTGAGGCTGTGGATTTCATCATCGTCAGAAATGACAGCAGGTAATCCTGTCCTGAACCAGATGGTTTGGGTGAGGAATGACAGGCTCTCCTGCTGCTTTGCGTGTTGTTCTTGTTGATTTCATTTTGTTTTCACTCGCATTAACGAGGATTACCTTTCTGATCCCATTGAAAAGAGTCAACCTCACCCGTCTGCAGTCTAATCTATTCCTTTATATTAATCCCCCTTAAAACATCCCTTAATGGAAGCATTTGTATTATATTTTCTCTGTTAAACGCATTGTCATTTAAAGTAATTGTTAAATAATCGTTTTAACCCCACATAATGCACCAGTGCTTTTCCGGCAGAAGGCTCAGATTAGCTGTGTTTTAGGGCACCGCAAGCAACTCGCCCTTTCTAAGCCCCACAATTTAATGCCAGACCGGGATGAAGTTTCAAAAGAAAGCATTTGAAATTTAAACTTTAAACATTTCATTTGACCCACAGGCAAAGGGTAAACGTTTAGCTGGTTTCAAGGTGTTTTGCAGTGACGTTCCACTGGGAAGCCGCTAACCGCGCTGTCGGCCGCATTCTGCTGGGGACTCGTTCTCCTCATGCCTGTGCAGACGGCAGCTCCGCGCAGCCGCATTCCATTGCGGCGCTTTTTGTTTCCCCGGTGTCTTTGGATCTTACAGCTCGCGTCAGCGTGTCGGCCCTTTGCAGCATGGCTGATTCCGACATTCCCGTAGCCAGTTTCATAAGCAGCGCCGTCAAGCTGACCTTTAGAACCAGGAGAGAGGAGACAGAAAATAAGAAATTCAGGAGTGCAAAGCCACCGCTCCTGCATGTCGTACAGCCCCCCCAAGAGCTTGCTGGGCCGGTGGCTGCTTGTAATCGTCCGTTTACGCGCCAGTCTTAATATCATCCTGCGGTAATCGGCTTGCGCCTTCACAAAGAAATGTCATTTCTGCCGCTCCGGATAATTCCATTGGAAATCTTTGCTCGCTGGCTGGCATGCATGTCAAGCGGCCGAGCACTGTGCTGGTGTCCAATTATTGGCAGACCATTTATCACCGGGGGGGGGTGGGGGGGGGGGGTGTTGGCGGAGCGGGATTGGCCACCAACACTAATAACCAAATTATGGCCCAGCGTGTTGCGTTTTACCACACTGCCCTGGATGGCATCCCGGTGTGCCTCAGCAGACCGCAGTGCTCTCTGAGTGAGCCACATGTGCCGGATTGTGGCATCTGGACAGCTGGGAGGTTCTGGGGTGGCATGAACATGCATGTCAGGTTGAATGACTTCATCCTCTGGACTACCTTAAACAGCCAGCTAGAGCCCCTCTTACAGCTAATCATATCGCAGTGCTCTGTTCCAGCAGGACACCCAGTCCAGGTACAGTGTACATAAATCGTTTAATTACATATTGATTTAAATGGCCTGCAACACAACAGCTAAGCATAAATATTTCTGGAAAAGGTGTGACGAGCCCTGCTATATGCAGTGCTGTTTATTGTAAACAGGCAGGTTCAGGTTCCGCTTCGGGTCGCCATTTCACCGTGTCCAGCCTTTTGTGTCTCCATATCAAGGCACAGAGTGGTGCCAGCGGCTACGTAATCCGACACTCCGCGGATGCGGCTTTTTCCTGAAGCTGTGTAGCTGTCTTACCCATAATGCAGTACTGCGTTTTAAGCTGAGACAGCAGAAAAGAAACACTGGAATCGATTGTTGAAACTGGAGGGGTCCTGAAAGAAAAAAGAGGGATGCAATGCAACAAATTTAATATTTCTTTTCATAAAAGTCATTGATAAGGTCATGCTTAATGATTGCTTGAAAATGAAGTCCCTTTCTCAATAGGAATAATTATCATGGCCACAGCCGATCCTACTCACTGGAGTTCCTCCAGTCCCTAGATCCATTTGGGAACAGAAATAATCTTTTCACTGAGGACGTGGATGACAGAGAAAGAGGTCCAGAAGAATTAAACCAGCCATAATATCTTCTCCAGCTAATTAAACAGCTCAAAAAAGAGAAAATTTAACGCTTTAATGACCACTGTCAAAGCAAGGCAAGGGATAAGTAACATCTTACTACTAAAGTTATCTCCTCAACCAGAAAGTGGCAAATTCCAAAACATAAGCTCTTCTTATAAAACAAAGACGAGTGATTTTTATGTAGAAAATAGATGAACAGCAAATAATAAAGCAATAAACAATGATTGCTTAAAAAAAAGAAACAGCTTGCAGTGAAATTTTATTCAGGCAGACTGGAAGGCCCCTGATATGGTAAAATATCCATTTCAGTCAATTTTGCAAGCATTACATTCTCAAGTCACCCTGAATTGGTGCAGAATATTCCCGGTCAGGGATATGGAGCCTGCATGGTGGATCTCCGGAGAGGAATGTAGCCCCGGCAGCCTTGCTGTCCCCGATCCCTGCTGTCTGACCCATGTAGGTGATGGAAATGTGACAGTGCAGGTGATGATCAGGGCATAGTTCCCATGATGGAAGCAGGTCCCACCGTATCACATGTCTGCTGAGATCTCTCCAGCTCCCTGTCGCACCCATGCCATCCTTTCACCCTGTTTGCTTATTAAAGCAGCCACATCTTCCAGGCCTGTTGTGCTGATTTCACCCCTAACTTTAATTTCCAGCTGCCCGTCGTTTAGCGTCCTCGGTACCCCCCCCCCCCCCCCCCCAAGCCACAAGATGCGGCATCACAGAGAAAGTGACAGCTGCGAGTGTGACCTTGATACACGGCTCTCACTCTCAGAGCAGGGGCTTCTGCACTTCAAAAGATGTAGGCAGGAGCTCAAGTCATTAAATTTAATGGTGCAGTCGGACTTTGGTGGGGCATATTTCCAGTGCCTTGATCTTCTCAATTCTGGATCCAGATTATCGGTAAACAAGAATCTGCTTAGAGTAGTTCACAAAAATCTAGTTCATGTTTCTCTGGTTTATTTGTAATTGAGGGTCAATAGTTTCAATCAGGAAATCAGAACTCTACATAATGTTTTTTTCTTTTAATTCAACACTTAGATGAAGATCTGTCTTGGATTAAAACTTCAGAAGTTAGATTTACCTGGAAAGACCTAGTCTTGGTCTTCGTTGTGACACCTAGTGACCTGTCTCAGTCCCACTGATTTGCTGGGTATTCTGTGACCACTAGTCTTGTTGGCCCCTGGAACTGGCCGCTCCCCTGACACCCAGCCTGTCCCACCACAGAGGTGTAATGCATAGGGGCGGGGGGTCTTCTCAGGTCTCAGTGGTGCTGGGAAACAGTGAGAGACATTTTATCATTTACCTATCTGAGATTTTTGGTTGTTTAATGCTTCTCTGTAATCCGGCTGTACTTAGTAATGTACAGTGACTCATATTAGATTGCGCCATTCACATGATAACCGTGAAGATGTGTAATAATACAAGACATCCCTATGTTTTTGCGGTATTTACTGAACGTATGCCCTGCTAATGAAGCATGGGGGCATAGGCTCGGTACGCACCGCTCTGTTCCAGCTCTGCTCTTGTGCTCTTGACACTGTACTCCCTCTTTAATGGACCCTTACATAAGCCCCCTTGCGGGCTCCCAGCACCAGCTACTGCTGTTGTACCCTTGAGTTCTGTGTCTTTGCTTTGTCCGTCCCGTTTAAAATACCCAGCGGAAAGTGGGCCAGAGCACGTTTGAGAAACAAACTGGTGAGCATTTTTAACACAGAGCCGATGAAAGGTGCCCAGTCAGCAAAGTGTGAGTAATGTGACCTCACTGTCGGAATGAGGGTGCTCAGCGCCCAGCAGGTGTGATCCATATAATCTCACTGGGGGGAGGCTTGTTAGCTCTCCTATAGCCTTAAAGGAGGCACTCCAGCTGGTATGGTTGGGGGGGGGGGTTTGACGATATGAAGTCATCGCCTAAGCAGATCAGCACCCTATGTTGATTGGGTGGGAATGTAGCATGGCCATTTTGTTTTCCGAGTTTTGGGAGGTGAACTAGATGGATCTGGCTGGAACGGGGGGGCACTGACCACTCTGCCTATGAAATCAATTGTTTAACAGGCGAAAATTTTAGCCACAGTTTTAATTCTGTGAAAAATGAGCCCATTTTATCTCACTCTGTTGATATTCTGGGCACGGTGCTCCCGCCAGAGGAGTCGATAGATTTCAATTTTAATTTCAATTTCATTTTAGGCAAATCAGATGGGTCACTTAAGAGGAATACAGTGTGTAACAATTAATATGGAATATCATGTACTGAAATGGATGAGTGGCATAGGTTTAAGAAGGTAATGTCGTTGAACCAATGGAGATGGCTCACTCTCTCAAACACGTGAACAAATTGGCCCCCACGTGACTATAACCACCCCCCCCCCCCCATATCACAGGACTTCGCAATATCATTTTTCATTAATAGCGTGTGGGAGAGATGCATGCTTGATGCTGTTCAGTGCTTCTCCCCGAATACTGCAGTATAAATCCCATTACTGCTCTGGGAAGGCAACTGAATGTGCCTGTTTCTGGAATGTTCCGAAAGCTGCTCCCTACTGATATACCTGACACGACTTGTATTCTTTGACTTCAGGGTCTTGTGGTACCATAGCAGTACTTCCTTACAGTTATATGTGACACAGTTTACGGATGCATTTCCACAAAAGTCATGTTCCATGTAAGACCTTGGCTGAATGCCTCAATCTCCATACAATACAAGCTGTCCATTTTCCACACCCTCAGAGCCTCAGATGTAAACCACTTGAGATTAGGTTAAATAGTTGTGTACGGGCATCTCTGTGCATGTGTATGCTGGTCTTCCAGCATCGCCGCCGAAAGTGGCCCAGTTCTGTGCAGGATCAGCCTGTACGAAGACCGGGCTGGGGGTGGGGGAGGGCGACCGGGCATACGGCCCCACTTTATTTAGCACGTCCCCTGAGGCGCCAGGGCGCCCCCTCTGGGCTGGACATCGTGACGTGAGCAGCACCCGCTACTCTGGCCCTTGCATCAGAGCCGGAGTTCTGCCCCCCCCCCCCGTCCTCCCACTGATCATTTAATAAACAACTACCGATCCAATTGCGGCAGGAGGCGATGGTAATAAAAAGGAATAAAAATGAAAATGGATCTTATCTGCAGCCCTTTTTTAAGTGTTTAATCTTCGAGCATATTAATTATACAATGGGAAACTGTCAAATTGTTTCCCATTTTATTATAAACCTCTGCATGGATAATAATGACAGAATAATCAGAGGACCTGCGGCACGCAATGTGCTGTAATGCCGCTGGAGTGCGGCTGCACGTCTGCAAGCCCAGCGTGAGGGGGGGCAGGCGAGCTGCATGCCCCCCTCCTGTGCCGCCTCGCTAGGTTGCCCCCTGGCCCTGTGCTGGTGGCGCTCTGCAGGTATGGCCCTGTCTCCACCATGGGGTAATCGCTGGCTCCATTTATAGGGAGACAATGTTAATTATGAGCACGGTGAAGGTCCCCCACGTGCCCTGCTGAAGAGGCTCACATCTGAGAGGGCTTCTTAAGCCCCCTTCAGGGGATTAGCTGCTTTTTTGTTCAAATTCACTTTTGTTTGCCTTTGAATTGAGCCTTCAATCTCCCCCTTGCTGTTCTGTTTACCGTACATAGCTGAGTCACTATTGGGATGGGCTCTCGCCAAAAATTTACTAGTGTGTCCCCCCCGCCCCAAAAGTATCCGTGATCAAAAAAATCTTTGAGAACAAATGATTGCACCTTCCCAGCATGTAACTGTTTGCTTAAGGTCAGCAACAGGCCATCTCTGCCTCACTTCCTGTGCCTTTCAGCGTGAAACCAGCTTGGTGTGGCCATCATCCTCAGGGACACAAGCTAAGGATACATTAGTATGTCCTTAGTGGTCAGGCTCTCTGAGGTTGTGAAGCATATTATGTCTTTCATCCTCTGATCATCTGAACTCCTTTAATGGCCTTTCCTGAACCTTCCCCCGGCCCTGTAAACGCAAATGACCACGCAGGAATGGGCCGGCTGACCCAGACACACCCACCACCCCCCGCCCATGGCTCTGTCTCTGGTGGACCACCTACCTACATTCAGCCCTCAGGTCCTGCAGTACGCATTTAGATGTTTCCAAAACAAATGGAGATCTCCCTGGGGCATAATACTTTAGATGGGTCGGGGGCCGGAATCGAGGGGGGACCAGGGAGCCCAAACCAGTGAGATTCGAGCCCGCAGTGGCTGTATGTTTCACAGGCAGGTTAGGATTGTGGGGGGTG
>JAODKC010000016.1:20671113-20681345 GCA_026777985.1 Mormyrops attenuatus | reverse complement strand
CCCCCCCCCCCCGCCCCCCCCCCCCCCCCCCCCCCCCCCCCCCCCCCCCCCGGCGGCCCCCGCCCCCCCCCCCCCCCCCCCCCCCCCCCCCCCCCCTGTATTCAAGTAAAGTGTCTGTGGAATGAATACAAACTTTCTTAATTCAGCTCTCTGCTGGAGGAGGTTTGCATTGAAGGCATTTATAAGCTGGCTTGTGGTATTTCACAGTGACTTGTCTACCGACGGGGGGGGGGGGGGGGCAGCGGGGCAGCTTGCCGGGGCCTCCACCTGAGCTTTGACCATTACTGTGGACACGCCTGCATGTTTATCTCTGTGTACAGCAGTTAGCCTCATAATCAGCACTGAAGAAACATGGAGTTTCTTAAAAACATGAGTGTGAAGAAACTAAGCATGAGGTTCACCATGAGACCCTTGACAGTCCCCCATTAGGAGACTTCAGGAGCCGGCCGGGCCTAATGTTGACCGGATTAGTCTGAGGTTAATGCCTGCAAGAGTCCCTTATTCAATGAGGGGAAATTAGGGCAAACGATTGCATTTTAATGAGGCCGCATATCAATTAGCAGCTGCCGTGTGATCGGTGATTTGATGTACAGTGATATCCCTGGTGTAGCCAGTCCCTCTTCCCCACCTAAGGACACCGGCTTTATCTAATTAATTATGTCACCGTGTGTTGCAGCGTCGGCACGTGCCGCGAGCGTCCCTGCATCAGAGGCACACGCCGAGAACCCCTGCAGAAAATCGATAACCGCCGTGACAAATGTAGCCTCTACATGATGAGCTCCCCTGCAAATGAAAATCAATGAAGACAATTTCCATCTACATTCATGATCTAACTGCACATTTGTTTTCCTTTACTCATCCTGGGAGCTTTTCCATCAAAATGCCATTACGTGCCATGGGGGTGGGGGGAGTGCAGTTTTGCCTCGACTCCAAAAGCCATACAAGGAAAATGCTTTGCAGATGAAAGTAATTTCATTTCATTTGCTGCCCATAAAAGGCAGGTGGACGAATTCTGCAAAACAGGGAATGCTCATGTTCCATGACGCTCCAAAATAGACCTGGAAAGCATCCCGCCACACGTCCGACGATGATTAGTTAACCTTCTCTTGCAAACAATAGGAAAACATGGAATTTTACTCTCTGTGTTCCAAGGGTACTGCATTAACAATGGACACAGTGCATTTATTAAGTGTTTACATCATATATTACCCTTTCATGCTCTAGATCTGCCTCATTCCACACTTCATTACTTAATAGCAAGTATTTTATGGCTGGGACTCGGAGAAAATGAAGCAATGACTACAGTAATCGAACGGAGACGCTGACCTACCTCTGATATAAATGCCAACCCACAAACGGCGAGGGCATGTGGCATGGTGGGCACAGTCTCGCTTTGCTTCTAAACCATTCCTGTCAAACTATAATCTGTCTACAGATTACTGTAAAAAGATGCTGCTTTATATTAATTTAGCAGACCCTTTTATCCAAAGCAACAAAAAAAATTGAGAAATATTGCTTCAGACAATCCCTGGGGCAATTGGGGGTTAAGGACCTTGTTCTAGGGCCCAGTGATGACCTCACTCCTGCCAATTAGCGGGCTGCAACCTTCTGATCGCAAACACAGCATCCTAACCCATTGAGCCAAACAGCTCCCCTTTACTGATAGAACACAGGTGCATCTCTAACACATGGGGTGGAGATAGAGGCATGGTAGAGTACTTGATTAGGCCACTGGGCTCTTACTCATGATGCTGCGTTAGTGTTATAGTTTTGTAATGACGTCGAAATAGTGCGAGGGAACTAAGGAATCCACTAGGAGTCTGAAGCTGGAGAAAATCTGTTTATGTGTGGGTAATATGAGCCATTTTAATTCCGGGCTCTAGTTAGGGAGCCATTTATTTGTTTGTTGCTGTAATTGCATGTGTAATTGGAGAGAAATATTAGCGTTTCATTGTTGTTTCACTCAGCCTCGCTATACAGTTGTGTTGTTCCAGCACTTTTCACGTAGGTGACACTTGTGCAGAAATCCCATCCGGAACGGATGATGCTGCCTCTGCTTTGGGCGATACCCAACTGTGGAATCGCCTGGTGCTGATAGCATGCGTCTGTGGGAGCTGCTGGTGTTCAGCTGCCGGCCCTCATTGATCCGGGGAGACCTAATACCCAGAGTGCTTTTCTGTTTAAATTAGGAGTCAGCTGCTGGGTTCCCATCCATTTGCAGAGAGAATTGTTTGAGTTGCAGAAGGATGTATGAAGGATACTACATGTATTCTACAAAACTGTCAGAGGAAATGAAAATAGACAGGCTTTGTGAGAGTGGCATTCCATGCACATACAAACTCTGTTATCGCACAAATGTACATGCTGATCTTAAATATTAGTTTATTCATACCTTTTAATTATTATAATGTTACATGTTGAGTTTTTGTATATATTTTGGTATATTGCACATTTTTTGCTGTGACTTAAATAAACATCTTGGCTCATCATGGCAAATGTGAGAAGCTTCTAAGTTACCTTACCAGTTTATAAAGTATAAAATAAATCCATAGCGCAAAAGGCCTGTGATCATTATTTAAGGCGCTGTGCTTCTTTCATCGTTCACACTTTCTGGAGTTGGTGGCATGGGCCTGAGCATCCTAATCCCACAGCACAGTTAGAATAGCAGCAGTGATAATAAAGACAGCAACTCAAGCATCTGAAATGCCTTTTTTGAGAGGATGAAAAAGCTAGTCTCTAAAGATCGGCTGCATTATTTGTATATTGTATTTTTCATAATGTTACTGGGTTCTCCGCTAGTTTAGCGTGCAGCAAAATAGTACCCAGGATGGACTAGGTCTTTTTCTGCTGAATTTGTAGCAGGTATAATGTGGTAACCATACACACACAGGCTTTCATGCTACATCTTCAGGATCTTTCTCTGAGCAAATGGAAACTTGGATGCAACACAAAGTGACCATTTCCTCATTTTAGCACAAATACATACTTTAAACATCAGTGATTTTCACATGCAGAACTGACAACTAGGAAGCCTAACCTGCCATTATCTTCAAAAGGCAGAGATGGCTTTCTGCAGTCCGTACGTCTTGCACATGAATTTAATGCAGCATTGCGGGGACAGATCACTATTATTCTAACTAGTCTTGTGGACTAATCTCTTACTTAGTTCTAATACAATTATGGAGCATTGAGCAGCAATTGAAAGCAAATTTAACAACCCATAGATCAACATTAGTTTGCTGATGACAATGCCAATGAAGCACAGCATCAGTGAGGGAGGGAGATGGTCATGGGAGGGACTGCCGATTTGTGCCTTGGGTGTTTTGAGAGGTAACTTGGCTATGGAAACGTATTTCTATCTGCTTCCGAGACTGAAAATGCAAGCTGTCCAATGCACGCCCGCGATGACCTGCTGTTTTTCCACGCACAAATAAATGACGCCGGCTTTATTGCAGAAATTGGCCGCCTTCGTTTGCCTGTTTGCTGACGGCAACATGTGCTCTCCATGGAGACACCTCTATCCATGCTTTCGCAGTGAAATAACAAGCATATTCGTGGGGGCATCGCTTTCAATTAACCTCCGCGAGTCAGAGAGGCAGCCATGTTTGTGTGTGTTTATGGGGGGGGGGTCTCGTTCTTGGACTCCTCTCGTTTTTTTTAATTTTTAAAAAAAACTTTTTAATGTTATGCCCTGCCATTCTGCCTGTCCATCGGTTACTTTATGTTTTTTTTCACACAGATCCATTTTTAAAATCTTTATTTTGAGCAGAATTTCAGTCGTGAGTGACGGATATCTGTTACGAATTGTGTGACCAAGCATGATGCAGCGCAGTGACCGGGAATTTATGCACTTCTGTTTTCTGACATTTCAGCATCTATTATCATTCACCAGTGAATGGTGTTCAGTGACTGGAATGTATTTGACGGTTAGTGTAGCATTACCCGTGGTGATTAACAGCATTCCGGGTCGGCTCCTTGAACCCTGGTGTCCAAGTGCTAGGCTTCTTTTCTTCAGATAAACTCAGGGCCATGCCATTAGTGGGCCAGCCTGGTCATGTGACTGAGCCCATTTGCACTCGGCCTGCTGATGAAGGCGCTGGGGTGGGGATTCACGAGGTAAGTCAACTGGCAAGTAAATAACAATTAAAACAATGTCACAGGCCCAGGCGTAGCTGCTCTGCGCCCGGCCCAAGCCGCTGTGATTTGGCATGCGTCTTTATCTCCCAACAACAGCCGCAGTGTTCCACGAGCTCAGAAGCCAGTGTCCCCCAAATGCTCTCACAGTGATGTGGCGGGGGGCCACAATTGAGGGTCATGGGGGAAATCTTTCGGCGAAGGCTGTCGGTCCACGGCGGCTCGTGCTTTATCTCACGCCATATTATTCCAGAGACTGCTGCTCACTTTTCATTTGTTTGTGTGTGAACAGATGGGGAAATGCAGCCTCGTACTTTTAGACTCAAGTGTGTCCAATTCAAAGGCTTCATGTGTCCAAGATAGCTTATGGAGGTAGGGACTGGCAGTAGGTATGAGCGCCCCCTGGCAGTCAGTCAGTTCATCCATTGCATTGATTTCCAAGTCTGTCTTCATAAAGCTTTATTCTGAAGGATTACTTGTGATCTTAAGTTTGAATTGATGAGGCATTGAGCTAAATGCTCTGGAGGATTTCTGGGATTGTGAACTCTGAACAGTAATGTGAATGCTGCTTTATTCCTAAGAAAAGTGTTCTTTTTGCAAATCTCTCTTGGCACTGTCAAGAATCCTGGAACTCCTTGTGATAATTTCCTCATGAACGTTTCTGAGCTATGATGTCTAATTGGTTTGCCTCTATATTTATGTGGTATGTATATGTGTTGTTTTTGTTTTGTGTGGGTGAGTACACACGTAAATGTGCAAACAAACACAGCAGAGTTACTAAGTCCTGTACCTCCCTGTAAGAGCAAAGTAGTGAGCAAAGTCAGCAGGACACTGTGTAAGGACATCCTTCATAATGACAATATCCCAGAAATGCCCACAGAGGCATGCGTCCCACGATGAATTGCTCCCCCCACTGCAACAGCATTGTCTCACGCTCAAATGAGTCTTATTACATGTTTTATCTTTCCCTTTCTTTTCTCCTTGGTTTTCTTTAAGATGAAGATGCTAATCCAGTGAATTAAACAGCTATTTGTGAGCTCACGCAAAACATGTAATTTATTCTAATAAGATACTTTTTTGTCCCCGTTTCCTGAGCTATTAGTATTCTGCAGAGTTTTCCTTGCTTGTTAGTTGCAGTTCATTGCCTCGTCGCACGTTTTCACGGTGTGTGTGTTAAGCTAAATCTCCCCCTCCATTAAAGGCGGCGTACAGCACACAGCACCCCATCAGGCTGAGGGGCGCCATGGCATCATTTCACACAATTATGGAGGCATCCCTACCCAGCCAACAATGCATGATGGGTAATAAGTGAAATTATTGAAGCGCACCTTTAGTGCATTTAGCAGCTGAGTTCATGTCAGATCTTAATATTAAATTTATGCTAAATCATGGCGAAGAAACTGCCATTTAAACATGGAACCTTAAAGGGTAATATCGGCGAATGTAACATTTTGAACCGTTTCATTTCTAGACACAGAGCTCAGAGAGCACAAAGCCTTAAGGAACCAGACAAAAGATGAATCGATCCGTTTTGGACACCTTGGAGATGTTTGGGTCCTAAAAATAGGCTTGTTGAACATGAGCAAACAACTGAACTCATTCGGTTTAGTTTCAGGGGCCTAAAAGCTTGTGTGTTCATAGTCTCTACGAGGGCTTCTAAGGGCGTTAATGTCCCAAACCTGCAATGTTATTCCAGTCTTACAGATTTGTCAAGAAGACCTACTATTATTACAACTAAGAGTACTTATGCAGTAGTAACAGCTGGCCTAGTAGTTACAATGTTCCAAAGTAATGTTGATCATCATTGACCTAAAGACAGAGGCACTGGAGTTTAGTAAAAATCTTTAAAGTGTAACTTTAGCCCAAGTGCTCGCTGGGAGGGAGAGGGTAGAATGGTCAGGGACTCATAATGACAGCAGGAAGGCTTTGAGGATGGCCCCTGGGAAGTAAGGGGGGGATTATTCTGGAAAACGCAGACCGCTACGCAGTAGCAGGGGTGCTACTTTTCATGTGCTTTTCATGCAAAGCTTTTAGTGCGTCCTGTTTGTCGAGGGAGGCCTCATCCCTTATCTCGCCATTTCACGTCTCCCAGTGGACTCTGTCAAGGAGCCGGTATTACTGCATGGCACTGGCTCTTATTAAATCCCTGGCATATTAACGACTCCCTCCCACCACACAGCATTGTGGGAAGAATATATGCCCTATTAGATTTTCAAATGCCGTCGCCCTGATATGGAAATGTGTCGCGTATCATAATGCGAGGCGCTGAGCTTCCTTACACGGGCTCCCGAGCTGTGATGTGTGTGTGCGTGTTTGTGCTCAGCCTATAGGGATTGCGCTCCTCCCTCTCACACTGCTCCTGCACACGCTGCTCTTGCTCACGCTCCTCCCGCTCCTGCTGAAATGTCTGCCCGTTTGGGAGTACTCGCTCCTTTGCACGCATCTTCTTCAGGTGCTTGAACAGCATCTCAGCTACTCAGGCGTCTCTTGGTTTCCCTTATGTGCAAAAGCTCGAAATTGTTTTATTTTATTATCTTGCTAATAACCCCCCACCCCCCGTGGGTTGAGCAGAGCCGGTGAGTCTGTAAAGATGATTTGGGCTATGCAATGCAGGTGCTGTAATTACTGCAAGCGCAGTGATTAAACCTAAACTTCCATTATTGCCAAATGATTGTTGTTATTATAATGCATTACTCCCTTATGCATTACCTGCTTCTGTGACGCATCTCCTGTGTTTGACATAATGGTTATTTACAGTCTTAGCCAGTAGGTAATGCATGACAATGACAGCATTATGAACCTGGACAATAAGGTGCATGGGGTCTCTTTAAATCCTGCCTTATACATGGCGTCCTGACTAGTGTGTGTCGGGGAGGAGGCGTCCCACGAGCTGCGTGACCCACAGAGAGACATCCTGCTTCATGCTGCTAGGGAGGAGCCAGTGCATGGCTTCAACAAATCTGGCCCAAGGAATATTGTATACCTGCTACTATTATTATCCTTCACATGTCATCCTATAGATTTATTTTTGTTGCAGCTGCGTTCTTTTCTTTTCAGTATGATTTCTTACCTGCTCAATGATGAAATGCGCTTTCCAGACCCAAAATATGGAACCAAACCGGAATGGATATTGTATTTGCCAGGAATTTACCTTATTTTTGTGAAATGCTTTCAAAATTAAATATTCAGTGTTATTCTGGAAAGTCTGCATGACGCATATTCCAACCGAATACATGAAGCAATAGTTTTAGTTATACTTTTCAGTTAGCATGTTTTTAAATGTTGAATCTATTGGACTGATATTTTGCCCCAGGGAATGTTATTAGCCCAAATCAGTGATAGGAAACCCATGCTGTAGATATCTGCTTCACGCAGAGCGCTGCGGGATGGCTGAGGTTATGATGACCTTCAGTCCACCCAGTTAATCTCCAGTTTAGCAGCCCTGGTGCTGATTGATATCTCCAAACTTCCATGGGACTGGAGCTGTCTGATTCCTCTGCTCACCAAAGACTCATCAGAGAGTGCGATCAATGAGTACAAATATTTCCCACAGCCTCGGCGAATTAAAATCCCGACCACAGTGGGGTGGGGGTTGGCGTAAAATCAATTGGGTCAAGAGTTTTTCCGGGAAGCCGTGAACCTCGTGACATACTCGTAGCACACCGTCAGCAAAGTACTGATGGTGTACGAAAGAGGTCCCATCTACATCCCCCTTCACCAGTATCTTGCCAGTGTGCAGAATTATACATTCTGTGCCTTAGCTTTACACCAATCTGTCACGCTTAAGCTCTGCGGCAATAGTGAGCACGCGGCACCCAGAGTTGCATTCTCACTCGGCCCCGTTGAAAGGCAGAGATGTCCTTGACAGGAGGGCCTGTGGCAGCTTCATCCTCTCAGCGTGACCCCCCCCCAATGGCCAGCAGCCAGCTTCGGCCAGAGGCAGTGGTGGGGGTGCGGCTATCCAGTCCGTCTCCATTTCGGTTTGCTGGCGGCAGCGGAGCGTACAGCCCCAACTCGCCAATGAACTGGCGAGGATGACAGAGTGAACCCCTGGGGTCAGGAATAACACACAGCGGTTAACGTATCGCCCTTCATAAGTCTCACTGCTCACTTCGGTTCAGGGTGTGCCATTCACTTTTTATTTGCATCCTTACAAATAAGGTGTGGTGCATGTATGCGGTAAAACAGCAGAGTTTCGCGTGCGGCTCTGAGCATGTCTGTTGACTCTCCTAAGACCATCATCCCCCCAGCATCGCAGGATTTTTTTTTTTTAGCAGCCTTTTCATTCATCTGGCTGGCAAACAGACGCGTGGAGGAAGAGTCTGGGAATGAGAGAAAAAAGAACAAAAAGACAAGTGAAATGGTGTGTGAGAAAGAGGAATGAGAGTGTGACAGTTTGTGAGAAAGGAGTGCTTCCTGTCACAATCTCACACACACACAGACACACACGCGCACCCTTTAGGCTCTGTGACTCAGGGTGAGGAGTCACTCCTGGGATCGACTCTGGGCCTCAGGTCTCTGTGTCTCTCCCAGCTGCAGAAACTGCCTGTGTGCTTCCATTATGGATGTTTTAATAACATGTTTGGGCCCTAACTGTCCGTCTGGTAGATGAATAAGCACACAATTCACATCAATGCAAATTTCTAAACTTGAAGATATAAATTCATGTCCTTTTCATCAGCTGAGAAATTCTCAGGTTTATAGATGTTGAATGTATACTAGTTATTTTTTTATACAATTTTATACTATATTTGTTATATTCTGTTATATATATATATATATATGCATGAATTGTTTTTTACTCTGGTATATTGCAGAATCTAGCTGATGAGTGAGCTGTGTTGTAGTCATCCTTGGAGTATGTATAAAATTCCCATTGCAGATGACAGGCATGGCCATGATCGAAGGCCATTTGTCCTTCCTTGGAGAAAACCCGCAGTCCAGGGAATCCTAGATTCCACAGGGTTAACTCACCGAGGAGGACATATATGAAATGGAAGATGTAGTGATAGAGTGAATTGTAAATGTTCATTGCTGGTCTGGCTCCGGTCTGTGCTCACTCTTTAATCGCCCCATTCTTAGATCACGAGAACATTCCACTTAAATTAATTAAATCTGGCCACTTAAGGATGCTCAGCATTTGTATTAAGTTAAAGCATGTTCACATTACTTAGGAAGGGACTGTTGGTAAAATCACTGGATGAAGAGTGTCCCTTACCAGCACAAAGAAAGCTTCTCTTACAGGGAGGTGACAGTTAGTTTTCACAGGTAAATCGCCTGTTTTTTTTATCTCTATATCTTTTCTTGGAAACCCAATTTTCTTACCCACGTGTCTGATGTTACTTAAACCCAGCTAATTGTTGAATATATTGCTCTGTTACACAGTTCATCAGACTGAGTATCTTCATCACTTCATATACATATTTTACAGGAATGCAGATGATTTATAAACAGGATGGTATGAAATTTTACTGTATTTTGTTCAGTCCTGTTTATTCTACCAAATGGGGGTATTTTTAGGTGGTACTTCAGCTTAACAGAATAAAGGACAGCCACATGGTATCACTTCTGCTGGGAAGAGGAGGTGTTTCAATGACGTAATATAACAGGAGTAAAGAAGGACACCTGAGCATCCATATGTTTGGTCTAAAATACGGTTTGAGTGCCAGATTGGACACCAATGCAGAAACACAGACGCACAGCACAGACAGAGGGAGGGGGAGAGAGATGCTGTTTTTATTTCACAGATAAGGGAGGCAGAGCACAAACCAGAAGGTTTAGGGATTTAATTCAAATTGTATTTTGACAAATAAGCATTTAATAGTGTAAAATAGGCCATTTTGTGTATGCTTCTGGAAGCAGTGATAAGGCAGCCAGAGGAGACTGAATGAGACTTCCTCAAAAGACTGGGAGAGAATTTAGAGCAATGATTATGAAAGCCACGCCATCATAAGCTCACCCTTAGCTTTCGTTAGCAAGCCGTATCTCTGCCATCCCATTATAAAAAATAAAAAAAAATATAACAGAATAGACATCTGTTTGTTTCACACCACTTGGTTATTTCATTTATTACTTAGCATATTTCATTATTTTACTTT
>JAODKC010000016.1:20651118-20669238 GCA_026777985.1 Mormyrops attenuatus | reverse complement strand
CCTGTGAGTTCTTATCTCCGACACGATCGGACGCTGTGCCAGCTGGGTGGCATGCCAGAGCCAATGAGGCAGGCTGGATGCCCCCCCCACCCATCTTCTTAGCCACCCCCTGCCCCACGACCTGATCGCTTGCATGGCAGCTGAGAGGCCCAGCTCTCCATCCTGGCGAGGCAAGGAGAGGTGACTCCTAACCCTGGTGAGCCCTGACTCTGTGGTGACCCTTGACTCTGTGGTGACCCTTGACTCTGTGGTGACCCTCGCCAGGCCAGACTCCCTTTCCCCCCCGTGCTCGGCATTGATATGCTGGGTGCGCCCCCCACGTCATCTGCTGCTGAGAGCGATCGAACGGTAATATAGACACATTGTGCTCGGCACTCTGGTCCCGGTGCTGTGGTCCCATTACAGACAGATGTTACTCCCTAATATAGCAGTGAAGATAGCCATCTCAATGAGTTTATTAAAGCTGCCGCGTGCTGAATGTGAGTGTAAGCCATCAGTACTTATGACTTCATTTTCTTTACTCTAGTGGGAAGTAGATTCAGATTTTCTTTTACTTCCGTGTGTCTTTTGTTTTTTTTTTCTGCAAAAGGGAAAAGATGATGGAAAAAAATCAAAAAGCTTTATTATATGGATATTACTCCTTTCCACTAAGTTTTCCTGCTTATTCCAGAAATCGCCCTCGGTGCAATAGAGATTCACACGAAATGGAGTTTTCCCTGATCAGTGTTAAGTCTTTTCAGGATCAGGCCACTTGTTAGTAATCATCCTTCTCTGTGGCCCAAATAGTGCTGATATCCACAAATGCCAGCAAATATTTGGCTTCTGGGGCATGATAGCAATGTTCAGGATATCTGGGGTTATGGGGCCCCATCTGGACAGATCTGTTATGGTTCTGTCATTTCACAAGATGGGCCATAGGCCTGGCTGGAAAGTGGCAGGTGCCGGTGTGCTTAATGCCTCGGGTACCGCTGGCGCGGAGCACGCCCTCGCTGCCGGCGTAAAAATTAGTTTATTTGTTTCAGTGTTCAGATTCAAAGCATGTGAAACACCTCACGACTTGCTGGCGTAATGACATTTAGAAGAACGACTTTAATAGAGGAATGTGATCTAAATGTTAATCCCTTTTCACCCAAGAGGTCTTGGAGAAAGTAGCTGCCCCCCCAGAACACTGGTCTCTTTGAACTTGCAAGTTACTTCCAAATTGCCTGGTGTTCAGGGAAGGAACTTTATAATCCAGACATCTGGTAGTTTAGGGACAAATGACATCCTAGTGGTCAGGCTTTAGTGCAGTGCTAGGCCTCATTCTCACAGCCTGTGTTGTTTATACCTAATCAACCTCATTCACTCTGTACAAAAACATGTATCTGTCCATCTGATAAATCTGTGAACTGAAAGAGATCATGTGACAGAGGAGTAAAGCTGGATGTGAAGCATGAGTGAGTGTGCACAGTCGTGTGTTTGCACATTGTGTGTTAGTGCTCACAGTATAGCTGTCATAAAAGCATAGAGTATGTGTATGTGGCTTTTTGGGTGCCAAGACACGTTACTGTACGCATTTCTCTGAGCTGGTGTCCTCTAAGAGTCATTACCAATAAGATCAACTATGACTGCAGACACACAGGCCATTTGGTTGAAGGCCTGTGTGTTTGCTGACTGTTTGAGCAAATATAGCTACTGTATTACTTATATATACCATTTTTCTGCTCATCCTAACTATAACCTTTATCTGGCAAAACCCTTGTATATCAGGAACTGTATGCTGGTTCATTTTCCTTAAGCCAGGATCCAGGTTTTGTAGAACCTGGCATCAGCATTTTCGTTTCTACAGGACATTACCGTGTTGTTTATTATTTTACTGGTCTGCCTACTTATATTGTTATATATCAGTTTAGCCAAGCTTTCCCAATGAGAGCAGGTCCCATAATGGCGTGTCACAGTTATGCATTCTTCATGAAATCAACAGGCTGTGTGGAACGACAGCTTATTCAATCTGTTCATTGCCAGCCTGTTATGCCAGTATAGACAGCAATTCAACACGTAACAATGATTCCTCTCACCATTGACTCTTATGGGCTGTGTTAACTCACCCAAATCAATGACCTGTTTTATCAGTCTAGTTCCTCTCTGAGCACTCACAGATTGTCTTTTGACATTTGCCCACATGTAATTAACTTATAGGACCTTTTTCTGATGAAGCAACCTCCCCCCCCCCATCTATGACAAACAGACCTTCACCTATAAACTGAATGATTCTTTAACTTTATTTAAAGGACTTACTTTAGAACCGGCAGCCATTATAGCATTGTCTTTCTGCATGCTCCTGTTTGCTCCCCATAAATTGGATTAGTTGCAACATTATGGTTTAATTTGAAGGGCTGGTATATGTCTGTATGTTACTTTAACATATGAACAATTTGATTAAATATGTGAAAGGGACACATTCCTCCATTAAGTATATGGTGCACTTGAAATAAACTCTCGGAAAGAAGATGGCTTCCGTTACAGTATGATTATCTCAAAAATGCATTACCTGGGGGACTTTTCCTTAAATAAGAAAGGCAGAGTTTAAGGGTTGAAATCCAATTAGGCTTCGTTAGTCCATGCTAAAAATAACACCGGCAAAGTCAAGAAACTGTTAGTCAGCCTTGCAGATATCTTCAAACGTAAATAAAATGAATAATGTTAAAAATGTACCCCTTGGTATCACACTGAGATGAGCTGATCGCAGGCTCTGTGTTTGCTTGAAAGGCTGTCTCTGGTTGTGTGTTGGGTAGAGGTTGCGTTTAACTGGCTTGATGTGCACACGGATCTGCTGTGGCTACTCGAGATAATTGTTTCCATAAAGCTTTGAATATCATAGGTCAAGGTTTATTGAAGGTGAATGCATTCAGAACAAATTGAGTTTGTTCATAAAGGTATCCTATAAATGCTTCTTTCGTTATGTGCGTGCAGTGTGGGCATCTTAAATTAGTGCTAATTTGATTAGCCCCACTTTCTCCCACCCTTTTGAATTTTAAGGCTGTTTTGAAGACAGTTGTCACAAGGACCATCATTAGCATCAGTTATTAATTCACAATGCAATACCAGTAAACAGTTTATTTGATAAACATCCTGCTGTGTGTTTGCAAAAACTGAATCATATGGACATATGACTGTTAAAAGCATTGTGAAGGCTCTATAAGGTTCCTTTACTAGATGACTGTGGATCCCACCCATGGAGATGAGCGCCAGCCTTGAATATCCTGATCTTTTGAAGACTCAGGGGTTCTTCTCTCTTTTTATTATTTCCTTGGCATTTTTGACTTAATGGCAATGTGCTATCAGACAGGAGGGCCACTTCCCTTCACAGCTGCCATATGCCATCCATCCATTCATCCACTCAGTCATCCTGGCCAGAGTTGGGCGTGGAGGATGGGGGGCGGGCTGCTGGAACCTATCCCAGGTGACATCGGGCATAATACTGAAGTACACTCTGTACAGAAGTGGCAGCTTAGCTGCATGTTCTTGGACTGCAGGAGGAACCGGGAGCAAGAACCTTGACTGGGGAGAACATGCAAACTCCACACGCACAGACTGGAGGGGAATTCAAGCCCCAGCTCTGGAGGTGCAGCAGTGGAACCCTCTAAGCCACAATGTTACCTTCCTATTGGCCAGTGTATGTTTCTGCTTGAATCCACAGTTATGTAACAAATCAGATTTAGCAGAGAGTTTACATGTTCTTCTCGCATCTCCCAGGTTTCCTTTTACAGTACAAAGACTTAGTTAACGCTCATCTCTAAATGCTCCATAGCGTGTGCATGTTTTTGCCCTGTGACGGACTGGCATCATGTCCAGAGTGTCTTCCGGCCCTGTGCACCGTGATAGATTGGCATCCTCTCCAGGGTGTCCCCCAGCCTTGTACCCTGTGACGAACTGGCATCCTGTTCAGGGCGCCCCCCAGGCCTGTGCCCTGTGTTGCCTCAGATAGGCTCCAGGCCCTCATGCAGACCTTGACCTGACCAATAAAGCTTCAGTAATTTAGAAGTCTGTGGGCACAAAGGCCTTTCTGGACAGAAAATCCAGGCCTTTCTCAGAACCGGTGCTTAGAAGTAGAGCTTATGTGATTTCATTGGAGGACGCGTGATCTCTTAATCACAGATTTCTAACTCCTACTGGAAAGAAAGCAGGCAGTTTCTCAGAGGCCAAAGGCCCTCGTCTGGTTTGAGCATTTAGATGTGTAAGCTTCACACAGATATTTCCATTGGCTCTTCTATTATAGGTGTCTGGGGGATATTGTCTCCATAACATTGCCTGGCCCTATGTGTTTGCATGCTCCATTGCAGGCCCTTGTAGCCCTATAGGTCTATAATAGTATTGTCTATAGTGTATAGCATATGTTCTCCCCTACTGAAGATACTGTGCGACCTGTCAGCTGAAGCCACGGCTCCACTCTCTGACAGGAAGGACAGGCAGGCCTGGGTAGGGCGGCCAGTGCAGCACTCTGAGGATGATCTACCGTGAACAGATGGGATCAGTCCGTGATACAGCCCTCAGGTCATCAGCTGATGACGGCTCGGGAGTTGGGGTCTATTCAGGATGTGTCATGTGACGGTCGGCAGAGCACATACGTTCAGAATGGAACGTGACGAGACTGGAAGGGCCAACTCCAGCCGGCACCGGGCAGATCTTTCCCTGATAAATATGCACATTAATTTCAGGAGATAAGGAGGTGGCTTATCTAAAATCCTAAACCCCAAAATGGACTGAGACGTTCCCTCCTTGTCATCTATACCTCTCTTTCTGTTACTTCTCAGTGAATTTTTTTTTATCATATTTTTGATCAATGATAGATTATTAAACATGCATTTGTACTACTGATGTTATTATTCTCTGTAGTAGTCATGATTAAAGTATTAACAGGAATCATGACCGTTGTTTCAGAAATTCAGTGTACACTTTTTTATATCTGAAATGAATATATAAATTCTAGGAAAGATCCACAGTAAACCTACAAACAATGATTATATTTTATCCTTTTTTTACAGGAGAAAAAGAACAATAAAAGTAAGCCATCATTAAGATTAATTTTCTACTTAACCAAGAGTGGCATGTTGGATGGGCCTTGCTCACCTCACTTGCTTGTTTTTAAAGTTTCATTCCTCATACCTGGTAATTAACCAACCAGTGTTAACATAAACAATTGATGGTCTAACACATCAGGCTTTGGGCTGAATCAGACATGTGGGAAAGACAGCATCCAGCCTAATCCTGTTTTGTCCCTATTTAAAAGACTGTCTTCAAGTCTAAAGCCTGATCATAACTATATAAATTTAAAGTGAAATACATTTCCATTCAAGAATTGAATGTTCTCTTAGGTTTAAGCTAGAAGAACACTGAGTACGAACTAGAGCAAATCTTACTTTTGTTTGTAGTAGTAGTAGCAGTAGTAGTAGTAGTAATAGTAGTACTAGTAATAGTCATAGTCATAGTATTCGTATTGTTTTTGTTGTTTTTGAATGTCTTGTGAATATAGGTTTTGGTTGTTGAAAGACTCGCATTTTCAGCTTTGATTCCCAAACCTCAACTCAAAGCCTTCGGGGCAACCTTCTTTTTCCATTCCAACACCAGCGTGTCGATTCAGCTAACAAACAAATCATCGTATCCCTGACTAGGTGAATCGGCCATGCTGGGGGAATGTGCGACGTGCAATACTGTGTGGCCTTTGAGTAAATGATTGGGAACACCTGGTCTGGATTGGATAGATTATTTTAAATATGTTTCAGGTAGTGCCTGTTTAAGTTCTTATGCTATACAGAAAAAACACATTTAAGCTGAAAAGGCAGTTTTAAATTCCAGATTTCATTAGCCTAATTGTACCTCACTCTCTCTTTTATCCGCTACATTTGTTCGAAGGTATGTTAATGACGCAGCTAATTAGCCAGTGTGCTTGTTAATTCGTACACTGATAGCACTCACCATCTTCCAGTGACATTTTACACCATTTAGGGTTTAGGAAAAGACAACACGTATTTATTTAAACACATCTTGCCCCCACTTTTTAAGCATGCTATTCTTTTAATTGGAAATCACGTCGTTTTATGTATGTGTGTTGATTGTTTTTTTCTTAGTTTTTGGTGGTTTTATGTTTCTACATGCTATTTGTGATGGACATGAAACAAAGACGAGTATCAGAAAATGGCTCTGAACAATTTTATTGATCTCATTTGAAAATATATAAAAAAAAATGTTTTTTCAGATGCAAACACCTGGGATGGTTCAGCAGTTTTCTATTAACTTACGTTTCTTGGATTTCTGTTCAGCTGCATATATAAACATTGTTTAATGTTTTCTGATACTCACCTTATATTCATGTGACGTAATTATATCAGTAACCATATTATCAGTAATTATTGTGAAAGTGGGCCGTTTGCTAACGATGGGTGTGTCTCGTCCCCGCAGACTCACGGCCGCTGCCCGACGTAGCCATGACCGGCAAGTGCACACGAGAATGTGACGAGTATGGACACTCTGACTCCTGCTGGATGCCTGTGCGCACATCGCCCGAGCGGCGCCAGAAGAACACCCAACCAAAGCTATCCACCTTCGTGCCCGGCGCTGCTGAGCAAGGCAGCCAGGAGACCCTCCCCAACGGGGACCCCCCACACCTGGTCGGCGACCGGAACCGCAACCTGCTCAACAAGAAGATATCCTCATCGTCCTATGAGACCTTCAGCACGGCCAGCTTCGGGAAGAACGAGGACAGCCGCCCGGAAGACATCCCTCTGGCCCAGACGGGGGAGTATAAGCCGTCTTCCTGCGGGACGCTGACCCGGCGGGAGGTCTACCTGTGAGTCTCCTCTGACTGACCGGGCTCAGAGGAACGCTGGTTGAAGAAAATCCCAAACCCAGTGGATATAAACAAGATGATCATCAAAAAAATACAAGTACAAATCCAACCTGCAACTTGTGGGAAGGGGGAAGAGGAGGGGGAGGTTAGTGACGAACGCGGAAGCTTGACATGCGGGAGCGGTGCTGGCGAGTCGGGCTCTGGGACGTTTGGCTGCCTGATTAT
Organism: Mormyrops attenuatus; assembly: GCA_026777985.1. Lineage (NCBI taxonomy): Eukaryota > Metazoa > Chordata > Actinopteri > Osteoglossiformes > Mormyridae > Mormyrops > Mormyrops attenuatus. Next base: position 20,662,187 of record JAODKC010000016.1, on the reverse strand, counting down.
TACATTGTACAATGTAGAATTCATTTTCATAACCTGCATGCATAATCTCCCCTTATGGACTGTACTGTATAAATGGAGTTTGTTAACTAGTCTAATGGACACTAGGAACAGGAACGGGGCACGCGGCACGGTGCAGGACGCAATGAAAGCCTACAAGGACGTAGCACACGCAGTGCCCCTCGCCTGCTCTGATGCAAGTGTCACGTCAGTATGCAAATCCTATCAGATCATCCGATCTGACCCCCCCCACCGTCCCCACCGTCCCCCCGTGAGTAAAGATGGGATGGCTTGCGAAAGAAAAGAGTGAAGTGAGCAGCATGACATACTCATCCATGCGATTACCACATCTAATATGAACATTTTAAGACTGAGCTTTAACATCCCGCCCTGGGGATTGGACAGTGGTCATCATATCTCGCACCTTGTATCACATGAGATTACCAGTGTCAGATCTGGACCTGCTGAAACCCATAAATGTTCACTTGTCATCTTAAAAGCATCACGACTTGTGGCACACAAGATAGCACCCAGACATACACTGAAAGATGTCTTGTGCGTGTGTGTATCCCTCTCAAACCTCTATCTCAGTCTTTATCAAACTCTCTCTCTCCTTTCAAAACACCTGCAGAAACAAGTATGAGATACAGAGATAGCCATAAAAGTTTTATAGGCATTTGCAGTTTTGCTCGCTCATTCGATTAGCAGAGTTGAGGGTCCTATTGGAAGACACACGTTATTGAGCCATAATATATATTTGTGAAATTATGAGCCACTCAATCAATGGCCATAACTAAAAACTAAGCAGAAGATGACATGGTTCAATGATTTTCAGTGATCACAGATAAGTTAATCAGTTTAGTCAGTTTAAGATAGCAATCTTCATGTTTAAAATGCAGTTATGTTCAGCAGTCTGTGTCAGTTTACTTTTCATTGGGGAAGAAAAGTGGAGAGGGATAAACGCTGGCACATGCACGCCACTGCAGCTGTCGCATTGCATACTCAATACTCATCTTCTAGCCAGAAAGCAGAAGCACCGCAGGGAGTTGTGAAGCCAACACGGGGTATACAGGAACACAACGTGCATCTCGCATTAAGTCAAATTGGTATCATAGATAAACCAAAGTATTGGGAATAACAAACTGGCATGAAGGTATGAAAAAAAGAAAAAAAACATTTCTCTGGTAAGTTTTAGACAAAACAAAATAGCTTTTGGTAGTATGTTGCTTTAAATACATGCGTATGTGTCAATGTATAGTCAAAGTATAGGTTGATTGAATCGTGGGAACGAGGCGCACCACGGCGTCTTTTCCGTTTTAAACACCCATCAGTAATCCTGAGGTTTTGTGCCCGTTTTTCCGCTGAGTGTTGTCACACCCAAACGAGACATTTTGTGGAGGAGACAACACACAAAACATCGGGATAATATATCGTAAAAAAAACAATCTCAGATGCAACGGACCCTTTTTTGTATGTTAGATAATCTTTTGTTGAAGAACTGCTTTTTTGCAGTTTCCATTCTGTAGTCTGTAAGTACTACTTGTTGTCAAGAGAAGTGCTTCTATGCTTATAAATTGTATACATACATAAATATGTACTTTTTATTGCACGTTTAAAGGGGATTTACTTCACTTACTGCGAAGGAAAAAAACTTTTAAAAAGTAAAAAAAAATCTAAAACAAACAAAGGAACAAAAAAAAAATCCTGTGAACACGGAGGTCCATCTTGTTGCTTGCTTTTGTTATATCTAAACAAACATTAGCCGTGTAGTATAACTTAGTATCTCAGTATGAAGAGGATGAAATATACCCGGGACTCGTCGATTCATGTTTTATTTATTCGTTCATTCGTTCCTTTATACCAGATTTAATTTCCCTCTTTTCTGATCCCCATTCCGTTAAACATCCATTACAGTTATGGCAATGATGTGCATAAAATTACCTTTTACCTGTGGAAGTATCACTTGTTCATACATCAAAACGAGCTGCGACTTTATACTGGCATGGCATTTACCGAAGTTGATTTGTACGTTTTTAATACGTAATGATAATGATGATGGTCATAAATCTGATCGTCGTTATTACTGTATTTTAATTTAATTTTTTTTTCCTGGTGCCACTTTGTATATTTAGAGTGCTTCTGTACAAATATAGAGTGAATGCAACATAAGCAATTGTGCCTTTTTATACCTATCGGTATGATTCATTGTGGGTTGGATATGGTATCGAACATTGGATGCTTTGTAAAAACTACAAAAGGTCTCTAAATGTAAATCATACACTTAGTGGCGGCCCATGAAACTGGTGGTATGTGTGATACTCAGCATGGGTGGGGTCGGGTTGGAACTGGATTGGTGGGGGCGTTAACCATGCCCGGATCTTGCGCTCTTTACGCATTTGGTTTGTTCGCACGAGCGCACGGCTCTTTCGGATTAATGCCCATATGGAGACCTCTTAAAGACATTTATACGTCGACATGTGACTGGCCCCCAGTAGCTAATCTGTAGAGTAAACATGACTGATTGAAAATGGGCGCTGGCTGAATACACACTTAAGGAAGTGAAAGAATCCTTCCAGTCAAATAGCCTGATCAGTTCAGCTTGGGCTATTGAACGGCTCCCTTCAAGGACATGCTGTGTGCTCTTTAACTCCCCTTAATACATTTATTTATTTATGTATTTATTTATTCTGTATTTATTTATTTATAAAACATGGAGACATCACAAGATCTGCATGTTCCCTCATTGAACAGGAAACAGACAAAGTAGCAAGGTCTGGACTTTTTGAAGCTATACAAATTGTATGCCAAAAGTATCCCCACTATGATAACAGATTGCTGTAATGTAGATATGCATCATGGTAGTAGACATACCGCAAAAGGTCTATCTATGTGTCTTTTATAAAAACAGAATAAGAAAACAACAATTCTATTATTATTATTATTATTATTAATATTATTATTGTTATTATTATTATTATTATTATCCCTATATACCTTTAGTATAATATAATTTACTTTCATCTCGCCTGGGTGTATGTTCAGCCAGTTCCCTATCAAATCTTTAAGCTTCACAATCAGTGTACCAAGACCTTTGTATTATTAATCATAAACTATTTGTCCTGCAACATGGATGTTGATATCGAATCGAGGAACAATTTATCATCGTTTATTATAAGTCACTATGCACGCAGCTAAGCTGAACATGGCTAAATGTATTGAACGCAAGTCCACTTCTATTTATGAAATATTTTACATAATTTAATTTGCTTTTGTACAGGATTCTGTAAATAAATTGCTTGTCATTTTTGTCGCTGCAAAATTAAAATATAACATGTTAAAACTAAACTGTTTAAGCAGTTTATTTTAGCTTGTTTAGAGTGTTTATTAATCTCTGTGTATAAATGCATAGTGTTACCATACCTCCAGAATCCAGGATGGCTAATTACATTGATTTTTGATCTTCTGGGAAGAAGATGTATATTTTTGGTAGAATGGGTGGATTTCTTGAGGAGCCGTTGCTGAATTCCTAAACAACTGGCTCTCTAGCTGAGATCACTGAAGAAGACCCCTTGGGCAATTACATCGGGTTTTGGTTATGGACATGGCCTTCTAAACGAAAGCTCAGAGTTCTTAGAGAACCCTTAAGTAAAGGTACTACACCAGTGCTGAAAGACATGCCATCTTTAAATGTATGAACCATGACAAAGTTAAATATAAGTATGTCATTAAATTAGTAGCTTTGATAAAACTAATGTTCATCTCAGACTAGAGGCTTGTCCTACTTCTCTGCAGTTTGGATATCAGCCACATTAAGCACAATGAAGGTAGCCTGAATGCAATGGTAACTACAAACAGCAAGTTAGCTTTACATCATGTCTGTGATTGAAGCCGGCAAAAATCAAGACTGTTATAATGAGGGAATTTATGAAGCCTTTAACTTATACTATATGTTAGCATTTTCTGTCCTAGCTGACCCAAATGCCCCTCGTTCCTGACATGGAAAGTGGAACCAGTGGAAGTTCTGCGGGGCTGAGAGTGTGCCCAAGCGACCTCACACACCCCAACCTTCCGACACAACAATCACCCAGATCACATTAACGTCACACGAGAGTGTGGCTCCCTCACACACTTCAACCTTCCGACACAACAATCACCAAGATCACATTAACGTCACAGGAGAGTGTGGCTCCCTCACACACCCCAACCTTCCGACACAACAATCATCCAGATCACATTAATGTCACACGAGAGTGTGGCTCCCTCACACACCCCAACCTTCTGACACAACAATCATCCAGATCACATTAACATCACACGAGAGTGTAGCTCCCTCACACAACCCAACCTTCGTCACACAACAATCATCCAGATCACATTAACGTCACATGAAAGTGTGGCTCCCTCACATACCCCAACCTTCCGACACAACAATCATCCAGATCACATTAACGTCACACGAGAGTGTGGCTCCCTCACACACCCCAACCTTCCGACACAACAATAAGCCAGATCACATTAATGACACAGGAGAGTGTGGCTCCCTCACACAACCCAACCTTTCTCACACAACAATCATCCAGATCACATTAATGTCACACGAGAGTGTGGCTCCCTCACACACCCCAACCTTCTGACACAACAATCATCCAGATCACATTAACATCACACGAGAGTGTAGCTCCCTTACACAACCCAACCTTCGTCACACAACAATCATCCAGATCACATTAACCTCACATGAAAGTGTAGCTCCCTCACACACCCCAACCTTCTGACACAACAATCATCCAGATCACATTAACGTCACACGAGAGTCTGGCTACCTCACACAACCCAACCTTCCTCACACAACAATCATCCTGATCACATTAACGTCACACGAGAGTGTGGCTCCCTCACACAACCCAACCTTCCGACACAACAATCATCCAGATCACAGTAACGTCACACGAGAGAGTGGCTCCCTCACACACCCCAACCTTCCGACACAACAATCATCCAGATCACATTAACGTCACACGAGAGAGTGGCTCCCTCACACACCCCAACCTTCCGACACAACAATCATTCAGATCACATTAACGTCACACAAGAGTGTGGCTCCCTCATACACTCTAACCTTCAGACACAACAATCATCCAGATCACAGTAATGTCACACGAGAGTGTGACTCCCTCACACACCCCAACCTTCCGACACAACCGTCATCCTGATCACATTAATGTCACACAAGAGTGTGGCTCCCTCACACAACCCAACCTTTCTCACACAACAATCACCCAGATCACATTAACGTCACACGAAAGTGTGGCTACCTCACACACCCCAACCTTCCGACACAACAATCCCCCAGATCACATTAATGTCACATAAGAGTATGGCTCCCTCAGACACCCCAACCTTACGACACAACAATCATCCCGATCACATTTACGTCACACGAGAGAGTGGTTACCTGACATACCTTAACCTTCCGATACAACAATCATCCAGATCACATTAATGTCACATGAGAGTGTGGCTCCCTCATATACCCCAACCTTCTGTCACAACAATCATCCAGACAACTTAAGTATAACTACAACAAAGATTTACTTCTCTGGACCTGCAGGGAAATCTTAACACATACTAAAGTGCTTCCCTTTTATTCTTAAAGCAGTTCTTTTTTCATTGTTATTAATAAAGTCATTTATGTTTGCAAATGAAAAAACTTTCATTAGCCTCACTTACCCTTCTGACCTATATGTGCTTCTTAATGGCCCTTAAAGCAAACATTTGGTGTATTACTTACACATGAATGATAACATCTTTCATTAGATTAATATTATGCTAATTATTCCCAATATCCGACACTAAAGTGGAGAGGAGCATTCATTCATTGCTATTCAGTAAGACTAATGGCACTCCAGTTTGTTGTCATTGAAAATCCATTGTCCATCAAGAGACCTATTTCATATTCTCTCAGTGCGCTGGATTTTTCAGCTGTGTATATGCTATCTGCAAATAGTTGCAGGTATCACTGTCATTGTATGGTATCACGTTGGCACATCTCGCATCTTGTGGACCGGGCGATTCAGGTGACCGTACCTCAGCCACAGCATGTGGACACTTTCTTTATCAATCCCAGGTCACTAGGAAACTCATTATGGGAATTTAGTGTCCTTGTCTTGGCAATATCTTAAGCAGAGCTGATTTTGAGAATAAAATGCAATTACCACTTGAACATATGTTTACAAGGCTATGTGGACCTGCACCATCACATTTCCACATATTCAGGCAACAGCTAAACTGCAGTCACTGCCTCAGCAAAGCACAGTCTACTGGTGCCTTTAATCCTCAGACGAAAAGGTAGGCTGATTTCCGGGGTCGTCCACTGTCTGCCATTGTACATTGGTACCTGATAAACTTAAGGGACAGCGGAGCAAATGGCTATTTCTCCAAGTGACAGTCAGTTTTTATGCACATTAATTCAGTCTCCCACTTTTTCCTAACAAATGGTTTTAGCATTCCTGAACAAAAATGGAAATTTCCTCTCCATGCCAGGGGAAATTTAGAATAATAATAATTGTGAATACAATTAAACTTTAGGCAATGCATTTTGGACCACAGAAAAGATAATCTTTTCAAATAAATTAAACAGTGCTGAAATATTTTACAGTTCCATAAATAATATATGGGTTTACTTGTATCATGCTTGGAATTATTTGCATAAAAGTCATCTAGAATTAAAATGAAGCAACAGAACATTGGAACCAAGATGGTAACGGAGAATGAAACGTTAATGTTTACATTGAGGGCTGAGAGGTCCATTACCAACCTCTGGTGTGGACGTGCAAAGGACAACGGACGCCTCTATGGATCCATCAGTAACCAACAGTGAACTGCTCAGACTTCCTCTGTGCTCTGATTGCACAAAGCTGGGAGGGGGATCTTGCCGCTTTGGACAGTAGAAAAGACAGCAGTTGCTCCCTTTGACCTCAAGCTGCACCTCCCGCCTTCAGAGTTTCTGCGGTGGGCACAAGGCATCACTGCCCCCAGATAAATACTGCGTGCTTAAGTCTATATCACAGATGCTGGCCAATGCGTTCATATCTCCTGATGGAAGTCTGTGCGCAGTGTGGAAAAGTAAGGGGGGAAGAAAGAGTCAGAGAAAGAGATAGAGGGCAGGTTTAAAGGGTTGGGCCAGGGGTCCGAAACTCAATTTACCCAGAATCCAGTGTGAACCATGAAATCTGCCCTGTAGGCCAATGATCTTCCAGAAGCAGGCGAATTCGAAGGCCCTGCCTGTGATTTTCACATAGGCAGGAGAGCTGACATGACAGTGGTGGGGGCACCAACCATCAAAGACCTTGAGAAGTGGGCGTCTTCCCACCAGTATCGAGGGGGGGCCTATGTCACAAGACCAGGTGTCTATCATGTCAAAAAATATATATATTGCCCAGAAATAGTTATAGCCTGAAGTGAGGAGGAGAACTCAGCAGGCAAGTAATCAATCACTGTAAGGCACTGGGGCTGAAATGCTGCCGCATATGTAAACCTACAAGGAGGAGATGGGAAACCAGCAGGGGCACCTGACAATAATCCTGCAGAGAGACACTAAAATTGCCTCTGCACTGTAAGCGGAATCTTACATTGTAGTCTGTTTAAACAGACAATGCTGTCTTCATATATATACCTAATAAAATATATTTCTCACACTCATAGACATACAATTATTCATCACTGGCAGTGTCTGCGTGCCCATCATTCCAGCTGGCAGTTGAGTGAACTTTTCATATACTTCATTGTCTCTGTAGGACAGTGTGTGTGTCTTCTTATATTGGTGAGCTTCCCTGTGCGCGTGGGAGTGTGCGTACATGGTTATAAATGTGCCAAAAATGTAGTTTGTTGTCAAGTTTCATATGTTCATGAGTTTCGCCTGAGTGGAATTTGGAACATATTTGACATTATATTAATTGTACTTATAATAATAAACGTATATGTGTGCATGTGTGTGTACGCATGCATGTTTGCACAACTGTGTTTGCGAGTTTAAAAACAAATTGGCTGCTAATGAGCGGCCCGCAGTGTGAGCGTGCTCCCCCTATGGGCACCCGGCTGGTCGTGCCCGGAGAGACTCCCATCACTACCTACAAGCCATCTGGGGGCTGCAAGAGCCAATCAGCTGCAGATGACCTGTGTGGCTGCTTGAGAAGGAGTGTGAGCAGGGGCCCAGCAACACATGCTCACTGTGCCTCTGGGCATAAGTGGGAACTGAGCAGTAATACAATTTTAACTTTTAATGCTTAACAGGATATAAGGTCAATATCCAGTCAGTAAGGCCTGACACGTGCTACTTTGAAAAAGTCCAATAATTCATTAATGAATCACACGCTGCAGCAAAAATTAGCGTGTATGATAGTTTGTTAGTGTATCACTAATGAGAATATCCAGAAGCTTCTTTCTCCAGGGCCACCAGAGGCAGCAGGAATAATGTCTTACTTGACTTTTGGCCTTTGGCTTTTTTAATAGTGGAAGTGGAGGATGCAGAAGGCTCTTAGCAGTAATACAACACAACATTTCATGAAAAAAGAAGAAAGTAGAGACTAGAGCCTGAAATGTTAAAACCTCCAGTCTAGTTATACAGTTTGCAGAGTTCCCCAATTTAGCGCAGGAGCCAACAGTACAAGTTTATCACCAGCACAAATGGATAAGGCACACAAACACATCAAAGCATAAACTGGCAGCCAGAACTCACAGGCAGTCAAGATCCAGTAACTGCTTGATTTCTCATTTTCCTCTGGGTTTGAGGCCATACAGGTATAGCTTTCTTTTACCCACTAAGCACACTGACATTCTATTCATGACTCTGGAAGTGTTTAAGTGATCAGAAACTTCAAATGAGCTGATGATAAGGGAAATATCTTTGGCTGGCTTGAAGGACACTTCAAAATGTCCCATTATTTTAGGCAGCAAAAGCAAGAAATGATTGGCGATTTTGGAATGAAACAATATAGTTTATGGGTGTTTAAGCTGTTATTAAGATCATCTTTAGCGAAAGCAGGATGACAAAGGCTTGCTATGGTATTTTCTTGGGTGGTGTCCCCAGTGGCAGTTATGCAGGAACGCCTCAGTGAAGAAGCTGTCTGGAGTTTTGGAGATCGCAGTTAGAGGGACACTGCCAACATTACAGAGCATTCTTCCTGTTTCAGAGTGCCCTCTTAAGCTGGGCATACACTGTGCGATTTTCGGCCCATTTTGAGACGATTTTTCACTCGTGCGATAATTCCTGGAGTCGGGCTGAATTTCATATATCGTATAGTATACAGGATGTAAGGAGCACCAGTTCAGCCCACCCGACCAGGTCCCAATCGGCAACCGGATGGTCGTGAGAAAATCAAACCTGTTTGAAATTTTGCTCGCCCGTCGTGGGGTTATCGCACTATAGAAGCAGAGCCACGAGCCGACTCACTTTAACCTGAGTTGGTTGTCCTCACTGCGCACGCGCGAACACAGAACTGAAGTACTCAGAAATGAGATTAGATATGTGCGCACACTTGCCCGTTGCCAGAAACCGTATTGTAACAGAAAGCCTGTCCTTGGGGCTGATCGCCTTTCTTAGGTAGGTGTCCCTCTTTATGGTATGTGGAGTTACCCTCTCCAGGAGGAAACTGAAGTCCTCCACAGACATTTTAAGAAGGTACTGAAAACCCTTCATATCATCCATCTATTTACACAAAACATATATTAATACAGCAAAGCAGTATAGGTGTTGAATGTTATTATAGCCTGTCGTCTGAAACTGATTGGTGCACAACATTGAGATTTAAGGACAGCGATAAATTGCACTTGAATAAACACAACATAACTGGCCTGAACGTTTGAACAAGCAAGCAAGCAAGAACAAGCAGGCATGTTATTGTTTGCATTACAAGTTCTGTGTAGGTATCAGCCTATCTGCAATGTCATTTATTTGTCGCTGCTTTCCTCCAGTTCCCGTTGTAAAATGGACAGGCCGTATTGTCCATCTTTGTATCCATACACGCTGGTGCCTCTTCTTTTTGGATTTTTCTGTGCATAAAATTGCACAAATGGCCAAAGCAGCGCCTGAGCATTGCCACTGATGCGGGTTCCTCTTGTTCTGCTGCTCCTTTTTCGACATTTACAGTTCCGGGTACGGGAGCGAAGTGTTCATATTGCTTGTGTTACCGTGTAGTGTGAGTAGTCAGGTCGCATCCCAGTATCGGACCGTACAGTGTGCGGACATAAATCGTGAGCTTTGCCTTTTCATCGCATGCGATTTAGTCGTACAATTTGAGCTGGGTGTTTGCAAAACGACTGGAAAAATCACACAGTGTATTTCCAGCTTTACCCAGAGACTTCACACCTGGGGCCTTGTTGTATGAGGTCATTTGTTACGCAAATGTTAACCAGGCAAGAAAGCGCTTTGGTGGGGTGGTAAACAGCGCCATCTTCAGCTCTGGGGGACCTCATTTATTCAGCTCAGCCGTGACCTTATTGAGTTTAGTACCTCCTGTTGATCATAAGCGTAGCTTTTTTCCTAACACCATAACGTGTTACATGCTTAATGCAGAATCCATAATGATATGGTGTAAATCTCATAAGGCATTTATCCAGGTGGCTGGTATTATCCATAAGTATCAAGAATGCAAATGTGTACAATATATGAAGCCATGGAGACAAGACTCTAAATAAATGCTCGGCCTTGCTGGTGAGACACACACACACACACACACACACACAGATGAAAAGTGGTCAGACTCTTTCAGTCCAGCCTTTAGCTGCGGTAGAGAAAATATGGCCCAGTCCAGTGCCTCCTTAAAAACCACGATCCCCCCTGCAAATGCATTTCTGTGATCTTTTTATGCACATATGTGTTATGGCACAATTCCATCTTTTCGCTCCAATTGAGCTGTGTGAGCATTATGGCAAGAAAGAACTATTCTTTTGGGAGAAAGAATGAGGGAGCGCCCCCCCCCCCCCGGGGCGGGGGGGCGCCGGGGGGGGGGGGGGGGGGGGGGGGGGGGGGGGGGGGGGGGGCGGGGGGGGGGGGGGGGGGGGGGGGGGGGGGG
>JAODKC010000016.1:20637384-20649288 GCA_026777985.1 Mormyrops attenuatus | reverse complement strand
GGCTGCCTGCATTAGATCCGAGAACAGGCCTGCCCAGCCATGTTCCTGTACCCAGTGAATGGTAGCCTGTTCCCACCTAGAGGGATACATGTCTCAAGTTGGCTGTCTGCATTAGATCCGAGAACAGGCCTGCCCGGCCATGTTTCTCTACCCAAAGAATTCTGATCTGTTCCCATCGACAGGAATCCATGTTTTCAGTGCCCATCTGGGTACCCCAATATTAAATAAAAGAGCAACAAAGGACTAACTATGTGAGAAGAATGTAAAGAATGGCTGGCCATGCTCTGAAATGAACCTTCACTGTCTTCCTGCTGCCGAAAAATTATTCAGCTTTAATTAGATAAGCAGAACCCAGAAGGCAACTTTTTGAGTTCTGGGGAATAAACTAGAACAATTATTTATTATTAAGGTACAGATTTGTCTGTATGTGAAACTATGATTCCTCCTAATGCCAAGTCAGTGAACTTTAATTAATATGCCCTGCATCCTCAGCAATGCTCCACAGATCCTCAGTAGGATTTGAGCCAAAGCCAAGCTGGTGTGGCTTAAGAACAGGGAAGCGGGTATCTCAGCGCACCTCTGTTTCAGTGCAGACCGGACTGCTGCTGGGGATTCTGCAGAAAGGCGTGACAGCTGCTGCCGGTAAGTCATTCACAAACAAATGAGGAGCATCAGAGCAAATCTGCGAGGTCCTGCAGACAAATGTGTACAGAACATGTGAGAACTGGCTGCTGGGGGTAGATACAGCTTACACTGCATTTGATGTCAGCAAAACTGATTCTATGGTTAGAAATATTCAATTTGGGTATTGAAGTTTACAGTAAAACTCGGGTTTTATGTAAATGTAATTTCAATAATTCAGAGCTATACAAAGACCCTGCAGACTTGCCACAGACTGTACTCTCCTGTGTCTTTGCTCCTGAAGGAGATGGTTAGTTACTTTTATGGTGCATGAGCTCATCCATCCATTTTCGATAATCGTTTATCCAATCAGTGTCGCACGGTAAACTCATACAGTATGGGATACATTGAATAGGATGCTAGTCCACTAGAGGATGCACACACACCCACACACACACACACACAGGTTTGTAATTATATCTTTATGGCGACTCTCCATTCATTTCTATGGGGAAAACACTAATCCTAACATAACGACCTTAATCCCTACCCAGCCCTAACCTTAACCGTAAGTAATCAAACAAAATACGAGACTGGAATTTTTACTTGGTTGATTGCATTCACAGATCGTGGTGGCGACCTGAAAAACGGTCCCCACAACATAAAAAAGTTTTTCGCTACAATGTGTAATATAAATCTAATCTGCACACACACACACACAGACACACACGCTCTATTCCATATGAATGATGCTTACCATCTCATCTGGCCGGCACTTAAACGCTGTGTAGAGACCCGCATCAGTAAGGCGAGAACATGCAGACACCATGCAGACCTGGAGGTGTGAAAACACATGGCCATGAGACACTTTTACTGACCCAGACTTTATTCAATTCATGGGGCAATTGGATCAGCAGTTAAGCTCAGTTAATTCATTAGAGTTTGTGCCTGCGGTAATTGCTAAGGATTTCAGGGACATTTGGACAGAACACATGACTCTGGTCATAGAGGTGCAGCAGCCCTGACCCTTGGCCTAGTTCATACATTCTTTTGTAATTACAAGCACCCCCTTCCTTAATAAAGTACCAATTAAATGTTCTGCACATTGTGGAGGCAGGGATGGAGAATGTTTGCTCTGCTCCCATGCATCATTAAAGTCATGCTTAATGAAAATGGACTATATATGGCAGTGATAAACCTGCCATCTCATTCAAAAGGGACATCCTTAATGTGAAAAAACAGAAGCATAAGATGGGGAGGGGGTGTCCCCCTGGGGTGGGCAAAGTCATGTGACAAGTCCACTTAGTCGGCTGTGTGAAGGCACCGTTAACATAAAGTAACATAAAGTGGGCCCCACCCACACTTCAGAACGGGTTGTTAAAACAGCAGCACCTGAGCATCCATGCTGATCTCAGCCCAGGGCACCCAGGAAAGTTCATCGGCCCCCTGCTGTATTTTCTCATAGCCCCGAACCAGACTGAACTTTGATTCCTAATCTCTTACTCATTTGTAGACCTGACAGCCACCTTAATTCCCAGTATATTTCCTTGTTGCTGAAGGTGAAATGCTTGTCACCGATGTACATTTCTCTTCCCCATTCTGTCTCATATTCCCATTCTACTGTAACGTGACTCATTGTGCTATCCTGACTGAAGCATGTCTGACAAGCAGGGAAGGCCGGTGCTCTAAACCCCACCTCTGCAGGCAAAGCCTGCCCCTGCTGATGACCATCAGTCCGGCATGAAGCCCTTATGGTGCCCATGCAGACCCACATGTGAGTGGGAGACGGCTGTGAAGCTGTCCTTCTTTCAGGTCACGCTCTTGTTTATCCCGCCTGCATAATCTCCCAGTTGGCTGCATGTAAGCAAAGCGTCTGGGGAGGGGGGGTTCATGTTTGTAATAAGAGCACAGGGAGTCCCAGATCCCTTTTCAATCCCCAGGAGCAGACGACCATTTACCATCCTGTTTACTTCCTGTTCCTGCTGCCTGTCCCAGGGGATTCTGAGTGCCCTGTCTCCCCCCGTGTGCCTTGGCCCCACAGGGGAGTTCTGGCTCCGTTCAGCCTTCTGCTTGGCTTCCAGGACTAAAAGTGCTGTCACGGTTAATTAGCTAACGGTACCGAAAATAGTCATGTGGGCTGTACGGCTTGATGGATGGCAAACCATGAAATTCATCATAAAAGCACACGTGCCATGAAAAAAACTTCAGTTCAGTGTTAGGCCATTTACTCATTTGGGGAAACTAAGCATTAAAGTGCAAGACAGTTTGTATTTACACCATTTGATCATCGCAAACAATCTTCTTGGGAAATGATCTTCACACACAACTCTCAATAAAATCACCTCTGCACTGCGTGCCGGTGTGGGGAACGAGCTGAGTGGCCCTCAGTGTCCCTCCTGTCATCTTTCTCCTCTCTTGTTGGTCCAACAGGGTCCCTATAATGAATCAGCAGCCTATTATCCGAACCTCAGCCAGCAAGGTACTGTTGACTCAGAGTGCAAGTGACTAGAATAAGGCCCTAACTAGTCCTGCAAAGTCCAAGTATTCAAAGTCTGTCATCTGATCGCTGCTAGTTTAACATAGTGTAGCAGCGGCAAGATGGCTCTGCTATGCAGAGCCTATTAGCATTTGCCGACATGCTTGTGAGCCCCTGTGTGTGTCTTGCTGTAAATGACTGTTCTGTGGGGTTGTACTCAGTCCTTGCCCGATCCTTGCCTGTCTCTTTGTAATGTCTGGTTATTCACAGTGTGTGTGACCTACTGTGTGCCATGACACCTCTCTGCGTTTCCCTGTTATATAGTTCAGTGGTTGTTTAATGCCTGTGTTACTGCCTTTAAGGGCTTAATAAACAGACGTATTCTGCCTTTAAAAAGAAGCCTCCTTGTCTTTGGCCGCCTCAGCGATGCCTTGGTCTGCCAGACATTTCAATATGTATCGTATTATATATGAAGACTGACAGATAAATTCTACCCATCTGTACCCAAGAAATTCCTAGCTCTGTTTCAGCATTAACAGTTAACAAACTTTGAACTGGTAGGTGTCACCCGTGCACGGATGGGGCCCATACCTGCTGCTGACGTCTCACTCTGCTGCTCCTGGATGATCTGCCATGTGCAGAGGGAGAAGGAGGAGGCCCGGGCTACTCATGACTGACAGTTGCCGGCTTGGCGAGCAGCGAAGCCTCGTCTGCATTGGGCAGATGACGAGCCCAGCTGCAGCCTCGTTGACACCTCTCCCAGCGTGTCAACATGTGTCGCCATTATGGGAGATACAATACGCGCTGTTTAGCCTGAGGGGACGCGCAGAGAGGGAGGGCGGGTAGGCCTGAGATAGAGAGAGGGAGAGATGAGGCAGAGCAGGGGGAGAGAGAGCGGGAGAGAGACAGATAGAGAGGGAGTAGAGCAGGGAGAGAGAGAGATAGGGAGGGAGAGATGGGCAGAGCAAGGAGAGAGGGAGAGACGGTACAGAGCAGTGGGAGAGAGAGAGGGAGAGAGAGATAGAGAGGGAGTAGAGCAGGGAGAGAGAGAGATAGGGAGGGAGAGACGGGAAGAGCAAGGAGAGAGGGAGAGACGGGACAGAGCAGTGGGAGAGAGAGAGGGAAAGAGAGAGGGATAGCTGGAGCAGAGCAGGGAAAGAGAGAGATAGGGAGGGAGAGACAGGCAGAGGAGGGAGAAAGAGAGAGAGAGATGGGGCACAGCAGGAAGAGAAAGAGAAATATATAGAGAGAGGTGGCAGAGCAGGGAGAGAATACGAGATACAGGGCAGCACAGGGAGAGAGAGAGATGGAGGGAGAGACAGGACAGAGCAGGGAGAGAGAGATGGAGGGAGAGACAGGAAAGAGCAGGGAGAGATGACAGAGAGGGAGAGACAGGGCAGTGCAGGAAGAGAGAGAGGGAGAAAGGTAGAGAGATGGAGAGACAGGGCAGAGCAGGGAGAGAAGAAAGAGAGGTAGACAGGACTGAGCAAGAAGAGAGAGAGGGAGAAAGATAGAGGGATGGGGCAGAGCAGGGAGAGAAAGAGAGAGACAGGGCAGAGCAGGGAGAGAGGGTTGTCACAATCATACTCTGCATAAAAGTGCTCTTCTTAGCTATGAATAGAAAATAAGGTTAATCTACCAGTGCTATTGGAATAGAGGTCAGAGTGATTTCCCATTGCTTTTGGTAACCTTTTAAATAGATTGGCACCTCCATCATAACTACTTTAATATTATAAAAGGGATGTATGCGGGAATATAGGATGGACACAGTCAGTGTGTCTATTTTGCATAATAATAGACACAAGGTACATTTTTTGACAACAATCAGCTTTACAACTATGTAGGGCCCCAGGGCTCTCAGATCCAGTGCCCTTCTTATCGTCTATCTGTCTGTCTATCTACTCTCTCTTCCATTTATTACTTTAGTCATTTACTAATTTTCCGAGATTTAACCTACTGTTTGTGCTCTGAATATGGGAAGTTGAATTTTCATATAGGCTGACATTTCAAATGTGGTAATTAATGAATCAGGCCACAGTTTAGACTCTGAGACAGTGAGTTAGTGAAGTTCGATGACAACCTCTCATTGCAGATATGTGCAAGCCAGGTAAACAGGCCGTCAGCGTCACAAAAAAGCATGCAATAACCGCAATGATAATCACAAACATGGATTTCAGAATACAGTGCTTCTGTGTGCTGCCTTGGTTAGTGACTTTGATATTCAGCTGTTTGCTCCTGCGATGGTGTTTTTGCACAGCTCTGTCTCTTGTCTTCTTGTCTCGTATCCTATGTAAATCCTCCTTATGAGCATTTTGACTGTGGCAGTTACCTCACTGCTCAGCAAACAGGTTTGCACACATCATGGTAGGAGCTTTCACTCATCCATTCATCCACTCATTCATTCATCCATCCATTCTATTTTCTATTCATTTATTTATTTGTTTTGGGGATTCACAGGACATTTGTCTATGCTGCCCGACAACCCAAAGCTTCTCCGTGCCCCCTGAACACCCATAATACCTCAGGTTGGGTTGGCCATTTATCACATGGTAAGCACATTTCAGATACCCCTGACAAACATTACCAGGGAATAATGAGTGCAGCAGAGCAGCCTCCTCAGGAAGTACCATTTTCACATTGCTCCACATGTGATGGGCTCTGCAGCTAAAGGAAGCCGTCGAACTCCTGCCACGACACCGTGGTTTCTAGGAGACTCTCATAGGCAGACAGTCTGGCTTGCCAGAATTGATTTCCAGGACGTGCTGTTCCCATAAGCTGTTGAGAAGGCTGGGGGCTGGGGGAGGCGATGGGTAGAAATGTCCTTATCCTTGGGAGAGGTGCGGTTAATTGCTGACAACTGTGTTTTTGTAACAGATTTTCTCCAAATAATCTGCTACGTGTTCATTGTGAGTGTTATGAGTGCCAGAACTTAGTTTGCTGTGATTCTGGGAGGTTTTCTTATTAATTACTGGGAATCTGTGGCTATTTCTAAGATTGTAGGATATTCCAGGAGCTCCACAGGCTTCAACAAGCTCTGCTAATCTGTAGCATGGCCTTCGTTGGCATTTTGTGTCACTGGTGAAACAAATAAAGGTTGGGTTGACTCCTTTGCCCACCAGATGCTCCCTTCACTCCAGAACTAATGGCCCAATCTCTAGACATGAAGGCTCATGAACACAGATTGCAATACGGACAGTTATCTCATTGAAAATTGTCAAGATGGAGATCACAAACTGATCCTCGCACTCATGTATTCACAGCCCACTCATTTTAATCCACAACCCAAAAACCTGAATAAAAGAGGTGATAATGAGAGTTCACTGGTATTCCCCACACACTGCCTCTCCTCGTCTGTCTGTTCTGTTCCACTACTTTTTTTGACGTTTGTTGTCCTCTCCCTTGCTCTTACCTAGCACACATTTCTGAATCGATCAAGTCCTTGTAGTAATCCCAAACCATTGCTGGTGAAATTTTTTGCATGTGGTTGTTTAATTTAAATACAAGTTAATATTATTTTACATTGAGCACCCACCCAAAACAAATAAACAAACAGCAAACAGACTGATAAACAGATATACAATTGAATAATTATTGCCCTTGTTTCATTGCTTTGTCCATACAAATTAATGAATGAATGAGTGAATGTACTACTTGTGCAACTAATTTTATTTCTTCTGCCTTGTGTGTTTTCTACCTTTTATCCTAGCACTGGCACCAATAGCTAAATTATAATAATTAGTCCACTAACCTGTCAATTCCAGTGACGGCATCCAAAAACCGAATAACCAACACTCAATTCCCACGGTCGATTAAGGCGAAAAATTGTACCTCCTGCCCTTGCATTTCTGTAAATCCTTTAATTACACCATTTGCCAAATTAGAGAGTGGCGCTCTTCAGTATGCATGAGGTAATCTTCTGCAGGCCCCATGGTGGTAGCCGAGCCCTGAGCGCTTGTATAATTTCTGCTGTAGGCCGGGGGAGGGTGCTGAGTGGTGGTGATGAGGGATGGCGGCTTGGCGGGATGTTTGTGTGTCTCAGTGGCAAACTCTTGACACTTTGATCTGGCACGGTTTCCTGTTTCCACTGAGAGAAGCCACTCCATGTTTATCAGGGACAGACAGTGGCTCCACTTAGTCCTGTTGGCTGTGGCCCATAGTAGTATGCTTATCCATCCATCCATCCATCCATCCATCCATATCCATCCATGCACTAATCATTTATCCCAGTCAGAATCTTGGGAAACAATTATAAATATTAACATCTGATGATTACTGTCCAAATCAAGATCAGTCTGAGTGTTCTCATTGTTTCTCATCGTTTGTGTGCTGCGTGTGTGAGGAGTCTTACTTCCATGTGCCTTCATCGCTGTTAATCTGCCACTGCTTGGGTGGTTTTTCCATCTGCTCTAAATCCTCTGCCTACCCCCAGCACTAGCAGGGGCAGACAAGACTCACCATGTTACAGCAATTCCATCGCCCGACCCGGGCTCCTCTTCCACACAGCCTTTCACAGGGGCCTGGAACCTGCTAACCTCACCTTGGCCATTAAGCCCATGTCAAGTCATTCCTTTCATACAAGGTCTCTGCCTTTATATGTATTTTTGGTTAAATCTGCAACGAAAGCCTTTAAAATCTTGCTTTTTTTGGTGCGCGTGTGTACGGGTGGGATATCCAGAGAGTCGTGAGCTTACTCCATTTGTTATTTTGAGTCCTGTAGCTGCCTCTTCATATTTAGTGCTGGACTAAGACACACCTTCCCTTTATGAGGTGAGTGTATGAAGGGTGTATGGTTTTGAGCACCGCTATCCTGCAGCACGCTCACTGACACAATGTGTCGGCAGTGCGGATGTAGGCAGGTTCTAGTCGTGACCACCACATGGAAGGATGATGCAAAAAGAGCCTTCTCTTTCTGCATGCTAAGACAAGCAAAACGTGCAGTTCAGCCATGTGAGCTGAGAAACTGGCAGCCAGCTGGGGCCCTGTGGCTGTGCTCACAGGCCTCTATCCCACAACCACCAAACAATTCAGGGGCTCGATAATGCACACCCTGTAGCAGCTAGCTTATGCTAAATGTGGAAAATGTTAGCCCTCCTGCGTTTTCTGAACCGTTTCTCCAATTTCCACCTCAGTTCAGGGTCTCACCTCAGGGAGCTCAACATTGTGCCGCCAGGTTTCAGTACTACCCTCTTCCATAACCTTATTTCCCATTTTCATCTCTGTTCATTTAAGAAGCAGTGTTGTGGACCTGATATGTGCATTTTAGGACTAAGCTTTCTCTGCTGAAGGTGGGGGTTCATGACCTTTTGCCATCTTTGGATGGAAAGTGAGGAGACTAGGTTCATTCATACTGATGACATTTATGCTCCATAACATATAGAGCGGTGTCTCCTGTTTTATTTCATCCCTCGTATTCTGGATACCATCTGGATGCTAGAGCTAAATCGTGTAATCTCCTCTGAAGTCATTGTCTAAATTGCTGCATGCTGATGCATCACTCCCATATTTGGATATGGTTGTCCGTGAACGCAGCTACTTGTTGGGTACATTTTCTTCTGTGTCACGCCAGCCAATCCCACTATATCCCTACCCAACTGTGGAACAAAATGCATCTGGGCAGTGTGTGGCTCTGTGGGTTCGGATCGTCTACATGGTAGGGAGGGTGCTGGCTCTAATCCTGTGGCTGGGAGAGAGATATTGCCCATTAACTTCATCTGCTTCAAGGAAGTTTTCTGTCCCTGCTCTCTGATCCTCACTTGTAAGTCAATTTGAACCAAAGGGTATTTTTAAAAAATGCATTGTAAATAAACCAGAACATCCTATAACTCTCTTATACAGGGTTCAGTCTGGTATCCTGACCAGGAATCTCTAACATCACCCCTTGCAAACATGACCGGGCAACTTAAGACACAAGACTCATTTGACTGGCACTTGGTGAGTCAGACACAATTCTGATCAGGCCAAGATAAAACAAACTACTAGATTCATCTGTCTTTCAGCTATTTCAAGTGTGCAAACAGCTCTCCGGGACCCAGAAATTTCACAGAACCATCAGAGTACTTGTGAATTTGTTAATTTCTTCTTAGACATAGAAGTAGAGTTTCCCTGTGCACATGTGCTATGATGCAGAATCACATCAGAGATGGCATCAGTGGTTCATCGGGAAATGACATGGTTTAAGCAAGGTCACTTCCAAAGACTTACAGGTTTGCAATGAAAAGTGAAAGTACACATCTAAGTTAGGTGCTCTGCTCAGGGGTACGGCAGCAAAAGAAAAAAAAAAAATAGAATCAACCGATATTACACAGAATTTTTTATTACACAGAAGGAGTATACTTTGGTGCTTAGACATGGCAGCATGGACATCATACAAGATGAATGCAGACATGTCATCACATACAATGCATGTAAAGATCCTACGGTATTTACAAAGATGTGCAGAGCTTACAGGGAATAGACGGATAGCAAGAAGGATAGGATACAATATAAAATGTTGCCGTAATAAAGAGATGTGTAATGATAGCAAGGGGGACACAGCGACTCACAGAGGAGTGAGAAGGTGAAGGACAGGAGGGTGTCTAAAAGGCCTGGTCAAGTTGGAAGATGGGCCTGGAGAAAGGCACTGTGCAGGTGCCAGGTGGTTTGGAGAGGGCAGCAGCATCTCCCTGAGGAGAATTTATCGAACAGATGGTGGCCTTGGTGGGAGGGCTTCGCAACAATATTTCCTGCTCACTTCTTTGCCCTGGAGTCGCGAAAGGGAGCTTTGCGTCACCTGACCAGGAAGAGAACCTGCTCTGTAGTATACTGAATCGCAACCGCTGTACCGTCGGGGATGTGTGAGATCGCAATGCAAGGGAATGTGCTTCAAACTGCCTTACAGGCTTTGATTGTAGCAGGCTCACAGGCCTAAATGATTAGCTTGAGCCCTCAGATCCCCCACTTTGGCACCATATTTACAAAATGTGTCATCTGTCATCCTGGTCGTAGATGAGAGCTTCATGGGTTAAGTCAATCAGACTGATTGCCTATTTTTTGGGAATACTGATTTCCACAGCTACACAATGCATTTTTATGTTCCTGCAGAATGGTAGAATGGAGGATAATCAAATTAATTCATCTCACGCTACTGATGATCTTCAAAAGTTGAACAAAGTGGTGGAGCCAATTAGTGTACCATCTCCAATATATACATTTATCTCATGACTATAGAACAAGAGCTGAAAAGAGAGGCTTTTTGAATCTGTTTATCTATTTATTTCCATTTATTTGGAAGCTTCAGTATCCAATCAAAAGCTTTTGTATTTACAATTTTGACATACTTAGTTTATGTCTAAATGGCATTCAATTTAAATTCAGTTTACTGATGTACTCTGAATTTATTGCTATTATTATTATTATTATTATTATTTATTACAAAATAAGAAATGTACTTGCATAATCTCCATGCAAATATTTATAAAAATGGCAGAAAATAGACATCATGGTAAAAGATCCTGTCTTAGATGTTGACCTGATGTATCTGATATTGACATGGTTCTGCCAGCCTTTTTAACATTACTTTTTGTCTCTAAGGTCTCCTGTTTATGTCTTCATCTCAAGTGCATTTTCATTGGTTAAATCCCCTCATGCACCCCTCTTTTAATTGGCTAGAGGGGAGGGCCTGGAGTGTATACTGTGCGGCATGGGGCACAGAGCTGCCAGGCCATCGCAAGGCACATGCATGCACACACTTGCACACAAGCACAAATTCATTTGCTCTGGGTAGCT
Organism: Mormyrops attenuatus; assembly: GCA_026777985.1. Taxonomy (NCBI): domain Eukaryota; kingdom Metazoa; phylum Chordata; class Actinopteri; order Osteoglossiformes; family Mormyridae; genus Mormyrops; species Mormyrops attenuatus. The sequence goes on along the minus strand of JAODKC010000016.1, from coordinate 20,638,427 downwards.
TGGAGACACCAATTACCCTCTCTAACTGCTTGTCTTTGGATGGTGAGGAGGAATCTGGAGTAACTGGAGGAATCCCACACAACAGAGGGAGAATGTGCCAACAGCAACACAGAGCACAGGCAGCTCCCTCACACCCAAAGTGCAACTTCAGACAAAACGTCCAATAAAACCTGAAACTCAAGCCCCAAATCACATCTGCAAAAATACAAGCATGTTTTCTGCATTTCATTGCATCATCCACCCTAAATTTATCAATCAGACTTTTCGCCATAGTTTGCCACATTCATGTAGAAAAATCAGTTGCATTTTGTTTTTGGAAAGCAATACCATTCAAATTCTGCATTCATTTACCAATTAGCTACACCCAGTCTGAGCTTTGGTTAACACCACTAGCTTAATTCCATCCATTTTATGAAACTGCTTGTCCTATTCAGGGTTGCTGGGGGTCCAAAGCCTGTCCTGTAGGCTACAGGCACAAGGCAGGGAACGACCCAGGATGGAATTGGAGTACCCAGAGGAAACCCCACGGCAACATGGGGAGAACATGAATACTGCACACACATGGAACCCTGGCGGATCCCCAAACCCAGGTCCCCCAGGTGTGAGACCATTATTCTAACTACCGCAGCATTGCACCACCCTGACCAATAGCTTAATTCTTCATTTAGAAATTGGTGTTTGAAGAGTAAATAACTAGCAAGGTCTTCTGTTTTATACAATGATGGACACACTGGAATGAAGGAAAAGGAATGAAAATGGAAATAAGAACATAAGAACATAAGAAATTTACAAACGAGAGGAGGCCATTCGGCCCATCAAGCTTGTTTGGAGAGAACTTAACTAATAGTTAATAGCAGAGTTGTTAAAATCTTATCTAGCTTGGGCTACCCAAGCAGGAAGACTATTCCATGCTCCAACTACACGCTGTGTAAAGAAGTGCTTCCTCAAGTTCATTTTAAAATGTTGTCCCACTAATTTCCACTTATGGCCACAAGTTCTAGTATTTAAACTAATATTGAAATAGCCATTTAGCTGAACAGCAT
>JAODKC010000016.1:20615936-20637284 GCA_026777985.1 Mormyrops attenuatus | reverse complement strand
CAAATTTAACCAGTTTACTGTATGTATTGGTGTCAATATCATTTATGTAAATTAGGAACAATAATGGTCCTAAAATTTAACCCTGCGGTACCCCACCATGAACGCAGACCCACTGTAACAGGGAAGGAGAAGAAAGAGTCCGATGAGTGAGGGGAGATTATGTCTCAATATGCAATCATCCAATGACTTCATTATGTGGGAGGCTTGACAATGGCCAGCCTAAACGGAGCTTCTTCATTGTTGCTTCAATAATCAAAACATTAAGAAATGAGAATGGGTAATAAGTAACATGCTATACTTCACAGTATACTGTGGTACTAGCTATCACTAGGCCAGTAGTCGTCAATGCTGGTTGGCCGATGTTGCTGTAATGTGTCTTTTCAGATTGCAAAAATGAGATATTCTTGTAGGCTAACCACTTGCATCATGTTTTTTGATCTTCTGCAGACCTGCTACATGACCAGTCTGCAGGAGATGTGGGCTCCTCACTTCTTCCAGGAAATAGCAATTGTGAGAATGGTGTTACCAAACAATAGTATTTGTCAGATCCAAAATTATATTTTGGTAGAGGGTGACATTTTTATAAATATCAACTGGATGAGCTTGTCAGCACTAGTCCATGTCATGCAGTCCAACCATATCTGTATGAAACAGCTATAGAGGGAACTCAGACAGAATCAAGGATCAGTGACAGAAATATGTAAAGTATGCTATACTGTACTATACTATATTATACTGTACTATCAAAGGGCTGCATCCTATCAGCACTACATATGCGTATGACTATAATGCAGTGCATAGCGCTACACAGGAATGATGGCTCACAGTACTGTATAGTGGCTCTCCAGGGCTGCAGGCATCACTACAGGTGCTACTGTCCTGCCTGCTTCGCCAGGGAGAATGTTACCTGCCATGTGGATGAGGTGAGTCTGAGTCTTTGACTGTAGTGAGCCTGCTTCATTTATGTGGTGCAGTATCTCCTACTGTGCTGCGTTGGATGTAATTTTGAAATTCACTGTTTTGGAACTAAAACTAAAATGTTTCTTCCCTGTATCATTTTTGTGTGCTTTTACATATATATATTTGAGTTGATAAATGTTATTTTAACAAGCAACTGTGTGTACTCTAACAGTGAAAATGCAAATGGCTTAAGGATACTAGAAATAGCAGAATTGAGCATGTCGATGTGTAGATGGGTCCATCTGTTCATATGGTGCATGAGTGTCATTCTGATGCAAAAAATACCATTTTGAGAATAGATGACATAGTTTTGATCGCAGTGTTTTGCATTTTGTGTCGAGGGTTTTGTGAAAAACCCATTATTTCAGAAAATGTGCGTAAACAATTGCGAAAACTGTAAATATGGAGCCTGGCTTCAGTACACCAGCATTTCCAAAAGTATGGCACACAGGCCATGTTTGATTAAAGAGATATCGGGCTGCAAGTTCTGCCTCTTTCATGAATAGTAATATTCATAAACTGAAGAAATTATAAATGATAAATAAAAAACTGTTGAAAATAGGGTTACAGAAGAGTACAAGGTCTGTCGTTCATTTGTTATAAGTTTTTTCACTTTACATATATTATACAAAGAAGCCTGCTGTTTCATGCTTATCAGAATACATATTTTTGAATTGGACTTGATGTACAGTATATGGTGTTATAAGCGAATGGGCACAGACAGCAGGCTGATGCGAGAGCCTTGTTTTTGGCCTGTATTACACGAAACTTCACCTCAGGCCAGACTTGGAGAACATCTGGCCAGGCTAAGGCACTGATAGCTGTCAGCTCCGAGCACCATGTAGCTGATAATTAGGGGGTGAAAAAGCAACATCCATACACTGCAGTTTCTCCTCCAGGTGCCTCTGGCTCTGCAGCTGGTCGCCTTCCTGACCCGCGTCTGCACCGCAAGCCGTGTCAGCAGTGGCCTGAGCCAATTAACCGATAAAAATCCACCATGCTAGGGAATTCAGCTCCTCTGCCCCACACATGCATGTACACTGCAAGGGTATATAGGCACACACAGTCAGCAGGCACGCTCTGCATTAGATTTTAAAATGACGTACTATTTTCCAAACAATGTATTTACAGTACTTGTCAATTTGCCCTTTCAGTGATATTTACTGTAAGATGGCACAGAAATCTTTCTCCTGAGAACTGCAGCCGCTTTGAGACAACTTCCTCACTAGAGCCTGTTTTCAGTTATTTGTGTTACATATTTACTTCTGTTTATTTGTCTTACATCTTTTGGAGTTGGCTGCATGACCTTTTGACCCTTGGCGTCATTTTCAAGAAGTCTGCTCCATGGAGTAGGGCCCTCGGGAAGCAGAACCATGTGGTAGGTATAGCAAGCCGAGGAGCAGTTCTGAGAGCTTGGTTGGTCTAGATTCCATAATCAGTAAGAGGCATGTGACAAGGTTTGAAGGTGGCCACAAAGCACACTCTGAAGGAGGCCACAGCATTCAGACAGATCCTTTAACTCCCACTTATGAATGACTGAGAGAGAATATTCCTAATGTATATGACATTGGTGGTGCCCCCCCTCCCATTTGACTGTATACACCCTGATGGGGCTGGTGGGGTCAAAACCTGCATACCTTAGTAGAGAGTTACAGGTAAAAGAACCACAGAACATGTATTTTAAATGCTCAGATGATTCACTAACGCTACACAGATTTTTTAAACAGTTGCATAATATAGGAGTACTGCAGAAAAAATATGTAAATGAATCTAATATGAATGCACAATCAGTTCTTTCTGTGTTTAGAGCCATTGTGTTTTAATGTACTGAAAGAGAGCCAGTGCTTTTTCTGGTCAAAGTTAGCATCTATTTGTTTATTTAATCTGTATTTCTATACAGTATCTGCAGTCATCTCCATTTGGTTATAGACAACTTTAGTAACAGTTTTAATATGGATTTCCATATGAATGAGCTGTCTATAGGCGAAAAGTTTATTAAACCGCATCCATTATGCGGTCACAGACTTGTTCAAAGCATGTACATCATAAAGGTGTAGCTTACCGTGTCATAGCATATACCCAGCAATAATAAATGCTGTGATGTCATACAGACTAAAATGGTGTGATTATTATTTACCCTTGATAAAGAGCTCCACGCCTGGCTGTGAATAGGTGTTCTTTCAGGCTGTGAATAAGACACACCATTTCCTGGTGCTGTTTTTCAGCGTCACGCTGTGGGATGCTGGTGAACCCCGCTACCATGTTCGGTTGGTCCTCAAGCCTCCACCTCCTCACCCAACATGGCAAAGGCTCCCTACAATCCAGCCCCAGCCCCCCACCCCCCCCAACACACACACACACACACACAAACACATTGCACAGCAGGGGAATGACAGGCTATGTGAGGAGCCAGCTAGGCACTGACTGTTACATGTTAAACAGCCGTGAGACCATATTGACCCCTTTTCCATAAACTGATCCACAGCTGCAGAGCATCGCTCCATTAATCGTGGCAGGGATTTCTCTGGCCCGCTACTTATGATTCTACGACCAACGGATGTGCTAATGCTTTGTAATCTGTTTTAATGTCATCAGGATTTTACAGCCAAAATCGTATTAGTGACTAGTATATTTTGTAAAATAAGGCAGAATTTCTGGCAAAACAAATGTGAGATCTACCGTAATATCCATAAATTAAAAATGAATTCACAACTTAAAGGCAAATGTAAAAAAAATACAAAATGGACAATGTTAACTATAAGAGTAATTGCAGATGCCGGTGCTTTGTTGAATTCCTTGAAATACAGGTTTTCTTTGGTCAAAGACTGAACAGCATTAATTGTTCTCATTTGGGGACCGTCAGTTACGTGGGGGTGGTGGGCAGTCGAATGCATGTGATTATAAGTGCTAATAAACACATACTAACCTTGACCTGAGCAGGCAAGTGCAGACACTCTCATTTGACTAATTCTATTGTACTGTGGGTGGCTTTTTGGGGACGCCGCTCCCCTGCTGTGCTGCCAGCTTTGGTAGGCAGCAATCAGGGAGGGCTGCTGAAAAAGCCATGCAGAAGCCAGGAACACCTGCCACTTTCATCAATGGGCCGATTAAAGTGCAACTTCTGGGGGATGGCGGGGGGGTCGGAGGTCAGGAGAGATTTGGTGAAGGACTACAGCAAAGCCAAATGCAGAGCTGCTTCGTTCTCTCCTTTGGGTTGGAGAAGCATCTTGATTGGACTATTTCTCTACTCACCCACAGACACACAGACGTGCGCGCACACACAAACACACGCACACACACACACACACACACACACACAGGTCAGGTAAATCTTTTTGGGGACCGATCATTCATTTCTATGGGAAAAATGCTAACGCTAACTATGACAACCCTAACCCCTACCCAGCCCAAACCATAACCATAAATAACTAAGCAAAATACAAGAGTTTTTGCATTTTTAGTTTTTTCATTGGAGTCACATATTTTTATTAAATTGAGTTTTCCCTTATGGGGACCAGGAAACACACACACACGCACGCACACACACACACACACACTCTCTCTCTTCTCACACACATCTTACCCACAGACAAATGCAGTGGCATTTAATAAGCTGTCATTTCATCAAACACACCTTTTCTCTCAGAAAAAGTATTACACATACATTGCATTTTTTCTTACTATGTAATTTGAAGAAACTACAAACTATATTCCTACTGCTTGATTAGTCTTACTCCAAGTACCAGCGTCCATGCTGTGTATGCAATGAATGAAAAGAAGAGGGATATGTAAAGTACATGTTCAGCGGCCTCTTTATTAGGTACCCCTGAGTAGTACTAGGTAGGACCCCCTATATCTATTAGAAGCACTTAAATGTTGACAAGTTGTGCATTCAGAGAACTGTTTCCACACATCACTGCTGTACTGAGCTATTATTTTTGCACTTGTGGCCTTCCTGTTAACTTTAACAAGTCTGGCCATTCTCCTCTGACCTTTATCATTAATAAGGTACTTTTGGCAACAGAGCTGCCACTAACTGAATTCTTTTCTTAAATCACACCATTTTCTGTAAACTCTAGACATTGTGCCATGTGAAAATCCCAGGAGAGTGGCTGTTTCCAAGAACCATCGCATCTGGCAAAAGCAATTGCACTTAGATCATGCATCTTAGCCATGGTGATGCTTAATCAAACAGTAACTGCACCTCTGGATTCTGTGTGCTGTAGATATACAGTTGCAGCTACATTTCATTTCATTCTATTCTATTCTATTCTACTCTATTGCATGATTGGCTGTTTGTTTGAACAAGCAGGTGCACCTAATAAAGTGACCACTAAATATACATGCAACATTATTTGAAGCCAAAAATCGAACTGCCAGAGCAGATCTGCAATCGCTGTGAGCTCATGCATTGTTTTTATATATTTTTGCCTGAATATCTCATCAAAGAGTGTTGCAATAATTCAGTCCTCAGAACCTACTCATCCGCCTCCTCCAAAACACATGCATGCACACACACACACACACACACACACACACACACATACACACACAGACACACAGGTTTGTAATTATATCTTTGTGGGGACTCTCCATTCATTCCTAAACTTTGGCGAACATCTTTTTGAATGGTTAATTCATGGTTAATTGCTCTCCTTTCAGACATAGTCACAAACAGATGCCGCGCACACACATGCACACACACACACACACACACACACTGGTTTGCAATTATATCTTTATGGGGACTCTCCATTTCTATGAGGAAATCCCAACATGATGACCTTAACCCCTACCCAGCCCTAACCTTAACCATAAGTAACCAAACAAAATATGAGACTTGGCATTTTTACTCTTTTGATTGCATTCATAGATCTTTGCGGGGACTTAAAAATGGACTTCACAATTTCAAAAAAATAGGTTTTTATTACATTGTGGGGGACATTTTGTCCCCACCATGTAATGTAAACCTAATTCACACACACACACACACACACACACACACACAGACATCCCAGCACAGAAATTAATTGCAACTAGATGAAAAGATAAAAAAAATTCCTGATTGCGATAAGGCAAATCGGTATAATTAGGCTTATGAGATAAGCTATCTAGCAGGAGCGACACTCTTTTCATATTAGTTTTGTGAAGATATTCTGATTTGAAACGACGGATAATTAGGAATTAAACAAGATGCTACAAGCACTTTCCGTTTGCTGACAGAATATGGAAAACACAAGTTCATGGGAAAATGTGATTGCAAGCTCCATCCCCACGTCAAATGGGGCAAATCGAATATTATAGTGGAGAAATTACAAAAGCAGTGGTTTTAAATAGATTTGGCTAATGAAATCAGAAGCAGTAGCTGAACCAGTAGTTTTACTAGTGGTTCATCAGTACTGTACTGTGCAAGACCATCTTCCTACTGCTGGGCTGGAGCCAGGTGACAGGGACCCGGAACCCTATCCCACATAGCCAAGGGCTCAAAGCAGGACATCCTAGAGAGGATGGCAGGTCATCAGTGGGGACATACACTACGGATAATCAAGAGAGAGAACTGTCAAAAAGTCATTGTACCGATGGAGGGATCTGCTGGAGATGAGGAGATCATACCAACAGCACACACATACAAAGAGGAGAGAGGATTCAAACCTGTAACTGTGGACATGAGCAACCACAGCCCTGAGCCACTGTTCCATACTAATCAGTCATATTAGTGCAATACATTTATTTCTCAGTGAGAACCTTCTGGTGCTCATGAGATATTGCATGCACTGAATAGGCCAAGAGAATCTGGACTATGAATATGGAGTTCTTCCATAACACACCTTTGGGACCTAAGAAAACATGTGGTCCTCTTGACAAAGAACTTGACCCGTGAAATAACTCAACTCTCCAGTCAATCCACATTCATTTTGGACAGAACCCCCGAATAAACAGTTTACCAAAGTAAGGACAAGATAACACTAACATTATCATAAACAGAGAGAAATTTCAAATGGAAATGCCCTAAATAATGAGATTATGGCTGAGACAGTGTACTATAAAGAATAATGTGCAGCTGCATATGTAAATGAAAAAAAAAATGGTCCCATGTCAAAGCTCCATGCGTTTTTAGGGTATGAGTACTGCATCAGTACAGAAAAGTCTTGCTCTTAACTAACACATGAAGTCCTTCCCCTGTAAAGTAGTACACCCCCTCTAAGAAACCCCTTAAAGTGCTTGTGCAAGATATTCTCAAAATGGGGGCACCCTAGAGGAAAGATGCCCCGTATTTGAAGTGCTCCCTATCTCAAACCTACTCCCCCAGGCTCTCGCCTAAAGGTGTTGGAGGACTCCCAGGAGATTATTCCTTCAGCAAATCATGACATAAAAAAAGAAAATTAATATATTAAAAACTAGGAAAAGTAACCTGGCAGCAAAATCCAAATATGCAAAAGTCTCAGGGAAGTCAGAAAAGGGGACAGACTCTGGAATATTTCCCATAATCCTCCTCAGAATCGTTGCATAAAAATCTATTTAAAATGCAGACACTGTCTTTGAACCCGCAGTAGAGATGTAAGTGTGTCATTTCAGCATGTATGAAAATGGCTGTCTGATCAATTTGCATCGCTTGCATTTATAACATGCCATTCTACGCGTAGGCAACATCTTTGGGCCGCTGACCACTGTCCAGAAGATGACCCCATGCAGTGACCTCCGAGGAGACCCAAACTCCGCGGTCTGGTGACGCTCCTTCATGCTAAATATACCAGCAGCCTGGTGACAGTGCCTTTCTATGCGGCCTGCAGCCCGCAGCGATCTGCCGTAACCTGCTGAGAACACTAAACGGGAGCCTCCTTTCGCTGTTAATCCACGGAGGTGCGTTGGTGGTGATCTTTTTGTCCTAAATAGCTGAAGGTTTTAGATTATGTATAGTTGAAGTGCCTTCTTTTGTCTAGACATAGTCTAGACCAAAGCAAAAATATATATCTATACAGAAATAATTGATTAGCGAAGGTGTTAATGCAGCGTATATTTTATAAGGAACGCAGATGCCTGTGTAACATAAGCTGACGACCATGGCTGCATGTAAGAATTACAAAACGGAGCTAGCATTAAATTAGTTTTAATACCGACACGCAAAAGAACATAATGCGAGACAACCAATTTTAGATTCCGTCTTTTATGGTGGGGAGGACTCTATTTTTAAACTGTTCATGGTCTGGGAAGAAGAAAGCTGAAAAAACGTAATTATAAAAACTATCCAAGCCTAACATAAAAACTGCCGAGAATCCCTCCTACTATCACACCGCAAGACTCACATTGTTAATGTAATTATTCAGAGGCGGTAAACAGACTCAAATTAATATTTTTTAAATTACTATTACTTTTTCGTGATTCTCAAATGGGAGAGCCGAGGTGAATAGTGGAAACGTTACGTTTATTAGAAACAGGATGTGTATCCATAGAAGCTAATCGAGTAGCGTTCAAGTGAGAGCAGAGCATGAATTCCCAGTTGCCACTGGCTTCCCTGCTCCTCTCCGGCCATTTTAATCCTCATTAAATGGAGATAAAGCTGAACGTAAATATATGCATCTCCACATAAGTGAATTCAAACCTCCCCCTGTATGTTTCACATATTAATTAGGGGTTAAAAAAAGTCAGGAAACAAATTAAGTATTTGCAGTGACAGAATGCATGCATTAACAACGTAGGCAGCTGTTCAGGTAAATGAGAGTTCTCTGTGCGGGTACATTTCCACTTCACTGCCTTGATGCATTGGGTTTTTGCCAAAGCCATTTTTAAAAAGGTAATACGTGGGCCATGATAGCTGCATCCATATCCTGTATAGCTATTTCCCTCTCTGAAATAAATCCACATGCTGGGCCTGCTATGTACTTTTCCCTGTAAATAAAACAATGCAAAATAAAGACATAAAAGAATAATTATGTGAGTTCACTTATGCAAATCTGTATATTACCATGCCTACCAAGCTTTATGTGTAATTCACGTCAGTAGATGTGGGATTTAGACATAGCTTGTAAGGACAGTTTGTGCAGATCGAAGAAATAAGACATGGTAATATGTTATTTGGGGAAGCTGAGAATAACCACTAGTTCTGGGGTAGGGGAATCATCCTCTAGGGGGCATTGCTGAGTCTTACACTGAAGGGTTCCAGATTCTGGTGTTTCCAGGGTGTTGATATCCATAGTACAGATATCATAAATCACCTAGATGGGTTTTACACGCCTGCTCGGCTGGTTTCAGAGTCTAACTCAGCGTGTAAACCGAGAAGAAGTGTAAACAGTCAGGCCGAAGGCCCAGACTGCACAAAATGCGGCGGCGCAGAGGCTACGACAGTTACTCAGAAACAATACGAAGGAATGGAAAAAAGTGTAATGAACTGAGGCTGGTTTCAAACAAACATTTGGGGAAAAAAACAAACAGGCATATGTTATGGCGCGCTGTGCATCTTCATTCATCTTCAGACATAATGAATTGTGGGGTGCAGATGGAAGCATTGGAATGCAGCAGAAGCCATTTTGACAGGAACCATTATGACACTTACTTATTAAGTGAGAACAAGTTACAAATGCCTTGTTCTTAATTTCATTAAGATGCCATATTTGATTTGAAGTTTTATTGTTGCTTATGCTTGAAGGATTCCTGGACAGGAATGAGTACAGAAGTATAATGATGGTAATGATGGTAATCCTAATCTTAACAAAACATTAGATTAATGTCACGCATGGGACATCTGCCACACAAGTTTTACACCAAATCTGCGGGTTATACATGTGACCTTAGAACAATGATAAGGGGCGTTTCAGCCAGGAGATGATGGCAACCATCTGTCTCCTAAGCTGAGCAAAGTATATCAAACAGTGTCTGGTCCTGCATAGAAGAATACCATGACAAGGGGAAATGAAACATAATAGGAGAGCAATTGGATCACAAGCCCACAGTTAATTAAAGCGGCAGAGATAACCTGCTACTTTGGGTAAGTGAAGATTCAGGCAGCATACTAAAGAGTGTCCCTGGCTGCTCAGGCTCTGAGAAGGTACATCAGCGTGTAAATGTGGAAGGAGGCAATTTCAGCAGTACATGTGTTCAGCAGGGGTCAGCCGCTAATCAGAGCAAATGAAACCAACGTGCTGCAAGTCGGAAATGGCACGATTCAAAGATTCAAAATGTCAACTCAGGATGCAACCGCAGCGCTAGTGACCGGCAGCGAGGGGGCCGAGTCAGCATAGGTGATTGTGAAGCTTGACAGGGCTGGACCCTCCGTGTCAGGGCCTTAGCCTATGGAAATGTAGGTTACCATGATACTTGACAGGGCTGGACCATCCATGTTAGCATACCAGGCTATCGATACATAGGTGACCTTGAAGCTTGACAGTAGGACTGCACAATTAATCATAAAAAATCAATCTCGTTTCACACCTGAATGTGATCTCATTTTTAAATTACAACGGTTCTTCTGCATTGTATTACATTAGCTGGATAAAAACAACTTTTCCCCAAAGAGTCTCAAGCATCCCATAATTGATGTGCATTCTCTTTAAAGGGCATTTTCCACCACATCTGGTACCTTACTTTTGGTACTTCAAGAAAGTACGGTACTTCAAGGTGTTGGTTTTCCACTGGCGTAAAATCTGGTACTGGTCCTGAATGACATCACAGCGCAAGGCAGAGTATTTTGTACTGAGTTAGAAAAATAGCCATAGTATATTACAGGACTGGCTGATGGCTGATGGTATGATATTAATACCAGCATCGCATGTTGCGCATGTGTAGTTCTTACATTGCTAGTCAGCTAGATTAAGATCAGGCTTTTTCTTACCATCAGTTTCTTACCAGCGCAGGAAGTTTAGGTTTCACTAAAACATTTTTACTCTGTCATAGGAAAGAGAAATATCGTTTTGCAATTTTAATTATGACTCCTTTTCAAGATTATGACATATAGGATTAAAAATCAGTTTATAGTTTACCTCTGTGGCTTTTGCGTGAGCGCTGCATGTGGACTCCGAGACAATCATAATCATTTTCATCCTTGCTGTTTAAATCATTCATAGATGGGTTTGTGAGAAATTTGTGCCGTGCATCGTGTGGAAGTTCATAAAGGACATCCATCATTATCTTTTTCTGGCTTAGGTCAAAATCACCACTTATTTTTTTCATGGTCAAAGTTTTTTTCTTGAAATCACGAGTCATTTTCTTGACATTACAAAATAACAAAAGTTGTAATTAGACACACAAAAAGTATTTGACAAGAGAAAGAGGAAAGCAGATTCCACTACAAATGCCAAGGCTAATGCTATTGAATCTGTGCATTCCTACCGAAAATTTAACCCACCTCCGCATGTGCTACACATAAGGGGGGGACTTCTCCCCCGTTCTGAGAGATGAATTTCAACTCCTGAATACATGCCCTTTATGAACATCCGTAGCATCGATATTTAGGGAATTATTACTTCAAAAAGTAACTGCGGCAGTAAAACTGTATTTCACACTATTACGGTTAAACTTTGTAGTTAATCCACGGTTCACATGTATTGAACCACTGGGAGGGATCTGTACAGATCATGGATCAACTATGATCTGTCACACGTCCCTTTATGATGTACATTTCACTGCAATTTAAGTATTAGATAGTCCAGCAATTCAGTTTCAATTTTATGTACATGAAAATTTGCCGTGCAATGTTACGTAACAACAGCATTAACTTTTTAATGCCACATTGCACACTATACACTGAGTAACTACAATTCTAGTTACGTCTGCAGCTCTGAGCTGAAGTGGCCATACAGTTATGTGTGCCTTGGTTACATTGTTCAAAACACCACTGAATAAAACACATGAATCTAGAGCAGGGTGGGGAAAGTGATCCATGGAGGGCTGGTGTGGGTGTGTGTTTTTGGGATGACCTTTCAATCAGCCAGTTATAAAGCAGTGGTTCTCAGCTACAGTCCCGTGGGCCCATTGTTATAGGCTGATTGGCTACTCTGGATTTGCCACTCTGAAGAACAGGAGACTACATGTACTCATGATACCAACATGTGCTAGCAAAGCTATTGAGTGTTTCGTAAACTGATTGCTACTGTATGAAAAACCAAGCAAAACATTGTACAGGTTAGTTTAAGTATGGGGGGGTGGAAACACCTAATGAGATGAAAAAGCTAAGAGGAAAGCTCAGGAGAACCAGAATGACAGCCACACAAAACCATCTGATTCCACACCTGTAAAGCTGTAAATCTATTACTGTGACTCCACCCACCAATGAAAGTGGCTGGGAATGGGCTACTATGGGAGGGAATTCCACATCATTACCCACAGAGCACTTCCTTATGGTTGTGATTAGCTTGTCATGCATTTCCATCTGCATTTGCTAACGGTTCCTCGGTGCTTAGTTTCTCTTCATTTTGCACCAGTTTTGTTTTCTCTATACATGGATTACTCTGAACTCTGACCAGAATGGTTAAATAAAGATTATTGGTTGATTTATTTATTTATTTTTTGGTATTCCTATTGAATGCAATGATATGTGAAGTTCTGTATCTGTAAGCTACATATGTTGTTTTTGTTGGTTTATATATGTATAATATCTTACATACTACTTGCAGTACTACGAGAGCTGCAATTGATGTGGACCTTTGTGGAAATAGGGCCACCTCTGACTGGTCCTTGTATCCTGCAGCCACACCCCTACATTGGGGTGGTAGATTTTGTGCCATCTCCCTTACATTGCTCTGCCAGATGTCGTGAGTCTGTAGGGAGCGACACTGCAGGCTTTCTAATCCCTAGGGATACGCTTCTCCTCCAGAGGGAATCGGACTGCTTTTCTCCCAGCCATGTGAGAGCCTCTAGGGGGTTCAATCAACCTTTCTGGCTCTTAGACTCAAACTCCGAAAGCATGTTTATAACGATCATGATAAACCCATAATGAATTGCTAGCCATGCAGATCATGGTAGCAGCATCAGATAGATTCATATGCTGTATACTTGCAATTCAAGACTTTTTGACAGAAAAGTCCTGTCTGTACTTTTTGCTTAGAATTTCTCAGCTGAGTCACAGGGCACATGATCTCACAATAGTCAGAGTTTAATGTGACATATTTACTGACGCATTGAGGTCTCTCTGGCACTGGATTGGGGATTGAACCTAATTGCTTCCTCACAGGCTTTATTAAAGATACAAAAGTTGACATCTGACAAGATTTGTTGTTATGGACGCTAACCAGTACCTTGGAAATAACTGTAATTAAAGTTGCCATGGCTTTGACCTGATTAGGCACTGAACAATACCACTGCTACTTTTTGACTTCCTAAGGCCAGTGAGCATCTGATGATATATAATATCTCTTGGCAGCCAAGTTAATTATAACATAGCTCAATGCACTGCTGTAGAGAGGAACCATCTGAAGGAATTAAACTTAGAGAGAACTGTAATCAAACCTGTCAGGTGTATTTTCAGAACAGCCAACAAGAACCATTAATGTACCCCCCCACACACCCCAAAACATACCAAGTGTACAATAGATTGACCCTACAATAACTCCCACCCAGTGTTCTCTGTTTGATATAGTAATGCATAGGAAATGTCATTTTGTGCACCAAGTTCATGGACATTAATTTAGCTAGATCCTTCTTTCAGTAGTGATATTTAAGAGGCTCATGAGGCAAATTGTTCTGTTCAGGTTTTGCAAACACTGCAAGGAAGAAGGCCCATCGACTGTGTTTTCAAACACTTGAGTACACAGTCAATGTTGAAAAACAAAACAACTGCACACATGAAGTATGTCATGCATCTTTGACTATGAGGCATGAAGGTCACTAGCACAATTTGCCAAGTGCTATGCATCTCATTCGTCCTGAATTACGTATCATTTTACACTCATTTAACTTTCACTCAGGGTAAACAGCAGGACCCTTTCGGGACATACAACTAATTAGTTAGAAGTTAATTTACCTTACTGTTATGCACTTACCAGCTGCTACACTAGGGTAAGTAGTTTTGTTATTAGTCTGGAACATACTGACAGACATTTATCCGTGGTTCAGAGTAGACCATCATACTACCTGTGATGCCAGCTACCCGTCGGTTCAAAACAGGAAAAATGAATCTAGAAACAAATGCGGAATGTCTACCACCAGAAAACTGTAATAAATTAAACTGCTATAAGATTGTTCTAATTAGCAGTCTGCTGAAGAATGCCTCCAAAAAATGTTTAAAAAGCTCTTTCATATTTTCAGATGTGCTGTTAAATGATCATAGGATTTTCCCTGACAAAGAGACAAGCATGCAGTTCTGTCTCCCAGGAGGCTGATGTACTCCTGCATGCTGGGAAGTTTGCATCGTTGCAATGCACACAAATTGGAAAACATGTCAAATTCAACATCCTTAATATGCAAAAAAAGCATTACAGGAATTTCAAATCCCCGACGTCCACAGTTTACTGAACTTCACTTTGTTTTTAATATTCCTGAGATTTGTGTTGTATTATTATTACTATTATTATTGTTTTATGAACAATATTTCCTGTCGTCATGCTTGGAAAAATCAGTTTTTAATGTAGAAATTTTGTGTAATGTGTATTGATTTTGGGCCAAACATGGGAGAAATTTTAAAAAGGTCTTAGAGGAATGTTGTATGGGGAGAGGTTAGCTGAGCTGAATCTGTTTAGCCTCAAGCCAAGGAGACTAAGGGGGGACATGATCCAGGTATATAAGATTCTAATAGGTCTGGATGCTGTTCAGCCAAATGGCTATTTCAATATTAGTTTAAATACAAGAACTTGTGGCCATAGGTGGAAATTATCAGGAGAACATTTTAAAATGAACTTGAGAAAGCACTTCTTTACACAGCGTGTAGTTGGTTGTATGGAATAGTCTTCCTGTTTTTGTAGTGCAAGCTAAAACCCTGGGTTCCTTTAAACCAGAGATAGATAATATTTTAACAACTCTGAGCTATTAGTTAAGTTCTTCCCAAACACGCTTGATGGGCTGAATGGCCTCCTCTCGTTTGTAAATTTCTTATGTTCTTATGTATCTGCAGTTTAACTCACTATTTTGACAAAAGTATTGGGATACCTGGTCATCACACCTACAGGAACTTTTATGACATCCAATTGCAAATCCATAGGCATCAATATGGAGTTGGTCACCCCTTTGCAGCTATAACAGCTGCCACTCTCCTGGAAGGCTTTTCTCAAGATTGTGGAGTGAATTTTTCCCCATTTGTCTAGAAGAGCATCTGTGTGGTCAGACACTGCTGTTAGACGTGAAGGCCTGGCTCGCAATTTCCATTCTTGGTTCATACCAAAGGTGTTCAATGGGGTTCAGGTCAGGGCTCTGTGCAGGCAAGTTCTTCCACACGAAACTCACCCAACCGTGTCTTTATGGACCTTGCTGTGTGCACTGGGGCACAGTCATGAAGGAACAGAAAAGGGCCTTCCCCAAGTTGGAAGCATGGAATTATCCAAAATGTCTTGGTATGCTGAAGTATTCAGAGTTCCCTTCACTGGAACTAAGGAGCCTAGTCCAACCCCTGAAAGACAAACCCATACCATTATCCCTCCTCCACCAAACTTTACAGTTGGCACAATACAGTCAGGCAGGTAATGTTTTCCTAGCATCCACCAAACCCAGACTCATCCATCAGACTGCCAGACAGAAAAGCGTGATTCATTATTCTATAGAACATGTTTACACTGCTCCAGAGTCCAGTGGTGGCAAGCTTTATGCCACTTCATCCGACGCTTGGCATTGCTATTGGTGATGTGAGGCTTGGATGCAACTGCTCGCCAATGGAATCCCATTCCTCGAAGCTCCCGGCTCACAGCTTTTGTGATGAGATTAATGACAGAGGAAGTTTGTGTTACTTCTGGCCCAGCATGTCCGCCTCACCCTCCTGTCTCCTTTCTAACGTGGCCCTGATGAGCCATGCCTGATGCTTGTTACCCCTTTGTATGTAAGTATCTGTTTGTCTCGTAAGTCCAGTCATTGATGTTGCTCCTCCCGTCTGCCTGTGTCCTTCACTGTACTCACCTTCTTATTTTCACCCCTTACAGTCTGACTTGTTTCACTGCTCCCTTTCAGTTCGGTAAATCCCTTTTGTTTGCCAGACACCTGCCTTTGAGTCCTTGGTCTTTTACCTTGTGACAGTTTGTAACTCTGTAGTTTTTGAGTCAAAAGAGCGTTGGCGACTTTCATGCACTTAGCGCCTTAGCACTCGGCGACCTCGTTCTGTTACTGTACATGGTCTACCACTTTGTGACTGAGTTTCTGTTATTGCCCATGGAATATCTACGGTAGCAGGTAAGAAAATTCATGAACTCACTTACTGCAAAAGTGGCATCCTATGACAATACCACGCTTGTCCTCATCTATCACTTCTAGCTCTAAAAACGCACTGAGACACCTTACCAGTTTATTTGTTATGTATTTATGTAAATTTATATTCTTATTCTATTTTCTGTGGTGAAAGGAGGATGTCCAAAGTCAGAATTTCATTGTACAGCGAAACTGCTTGTTTTCTGTGCAGACGACAATAAAACTCTCTATAACTATATAACTTGAATACACTGAGCTCTTTAGAATGACCCATTTTTTCAGAAATGTTAGTAAACCTGACTGCATGGCTAGGTACTGGATTTGATACACCTGTGGCAATGGGTCTGAATGAAACACCTGAATTCAATATTTTAGAGGTGTGTCCATATACCGTGCGTGTTACTCTGTATCCCCACAAATGCTTCAATAGGGCTGATTTATCAACTTTATTAGGGAATCATACTCATTAAACAGATATCAAAAACCGTTAACCATCTGACCCAAATATTTGCACAGATAACATTTTGACCAGCGCTGTTCTCTTCTTTCCTCTTCTATTAATATAAAATTAATATAAAATTGCTGTAGTCCCTGGTCCTCCCTGAATTAGCATCACGGGTTTCTCACAGTATTATGGACACTGGCCTTAGTCTCCCTTTTTGAATATTCTTGACCATTATTGTCCTTACTTTCTGTCTTATTTCCCTGCCCTGTTTCTCCTCCTCTTCATCTTGCCCCAACTGATGACAGCTCAGTTGAAATCAAACTGTATGGCTCAAAACTAAATCAGGCAATTCATTTTCTGCTAGCAAGTAGGCTGTTTTAAATAGTCCTTTATCTATGATAGCATGTTGCAAATTCTGACTGTTGCTTTATTTTCAATGCTGCTGCATGCAAAATGCAATTTATGTGTTGAATTAATGTTGACATTTTATAACACTGAATGGTAAATTGCACATATCGCAGAATGAACAGCTCATTTCTTCATGGTTTATTTATAACCATATAGAGATCGAAATCATCAGATTCTTTCCAGTGATTCATTTTTTTTCAAGTTTGTTGAACGTAAAGATTCGTTTTTAATTGTTCATTGATTAGTTATCTTTTAATTATTTGTTATCCAAATGTGGGTGAGATAATAAACAAAAATATATACTTTTTAATATACTACACTTCATTTTACTTAATTGAGCATTGAGTATGTTTAATGTATATATTTTATATATGATTATATGCCAATGAGCCAAAACATTATTACCATAGAAATGGTGTGTGTCAGGGACTGGGATACATTAATTAGCTAACATTCAGGAATAGTAGTGACATGCTGAATGTAGAAGAAAGAGCTGAATGACCTTGACAAGGGTCAGATCATTATGGCCAGCCCACCAGGTCAGAGCATCTTTAAAAGAGCAAGGCTTGCAGGGTGCTCATGGTCAGCCATGCTGAGTACCTACTGAGAGTGGCGAGGAGGGAAAAACCATGAACCACTGACAGGGTAACAACACATTATGTAAAAATGCTGCATTATATAATAACTCAACAGAATGTAACAAATTGAATGATGATATTAATGATGAGGATGATGATAGGGTAATGTCGCAATATAAAATTATAATGTAGTCTATAAATTTGTAACATTTTGTCAAGTTATTACATAATCGGCATTATTACATAATTCATTGTAAAAGGGTGGCTAAGACTTATCGATGCAAGATGTGAATGAAGGCGTTCCTGTGTGCTACAAAACAGAAGGACTACTGTAGCTCAAATGGAAGATAATTTTGATCTTTATCCCTGTGAATTTTTTCTACATATAGTCCACTACAAGTATCGAATGCTGGCTTATTGTGTAATATATCCTAGACCCGGGGTCTCCAACTCCGGTCCTGGAGAGCTACTGTCCAGTAGGTTTTCTATCCTACCTGGCTTCTGATGAGTCACGCCTATATTCAAGTAAATATCAGGAACAGGTGTGGCTCATCAGAAGCCAGGAAGGATAGAAAACATACTGGACAGTAGCTCTCCAGGACTGGACTTGGAGACCCCTGTCCTTGTTGCACACTATTTCTACAGAATAGTAAAAATTATTCACTTCTCGTGGGGGTGGTCATGATGTTTTGGCTCATCGGTGTATATTACATTTCATCATACATTATGGTGCTCATACAGTTTTTCAGACATCACTGTACCAGGGGGTGAAATGATCTTTTTTAGTGGTGAATGAATGAATGAAATGAATAAAATGAGGGTAGCAGTTTAGTGGCCAAGATCATATCAAGATCATTTCAAAAGTATGAATGGTTCATAAACGATGCAAGTCTAATTGCTTTGCTGCAGCTTTAACTTTATGAGAATTCTCCACAACCCTGATATGACAAAGCACAGATTGATGTATTACTTTGATTTATTCATCTGTGCCTTGTTCATTTATTAATTAATTTCTAGGTATGGGAATAGCCTTGCTAATATATCTGTGCTAGAACTTTGTGCACTGCAAACAGTGCACTTGCAGGAATGATTAAAACTGTGGGTAATATCTGAACCAGGAATCAAGCCCTGAAAATGATATATCCATCCGATTTTACATAGCTAATTATCTCAGAGTCATGCAACGAAGGAATGCGAGACCATTGCAGGGATTCTGCACAAAATAAAGCCTATTGACAGACGGAGATGTGCCTAAACCCTTTGTCTCTGGGCTGACTAATGTAGCTGGAGGGGGATCATGGCAGCAGTCACACAAAGCCTGAAGGTGTCAGGCTGGGGTGAAGCCTCTCGTTCTACCCCACTGCTGCACCCACTGAGCCACCACACAATTGGAAGGCACGCATTTCAGTAAAATCCTGTCGTGCTTGGTGGAAATCATTATGCCTCTTCATGGTTTGATATGCTATGTAAAATTTTTATGTGATAGCAATGTCAGTATAAAAGTATAATAAACTGCCTGATTTATGAAGCTTTGCGATTCCATGTTTTGCTAGGTATATTTTTTTAAGCAAGATGTTTTTCATGCATTTTTTAAATTAGTAAGATGTAGAATATATTTTGAGAAAGTAGAAATAATCTTTAGCTACAGCTCTAGGGGGAACTTGATAACATTTTTGAAATGAATGATGTTTCAAGTACTGTGTCTGAGCAGCTGAAAGCTGACATTAAGTTGGTCAGCAGACAAAGGATAAATCTGTAATAAGGACACAGCGGGCACTGATGAAAACCACACATAAACACATATATGCAATGCTGGCTGTAATTCTGATTTCTTTAAAAATGAAGCAGATCAACCCTGCAGCCACTTCTAAATCAAGTGGTGAAGTCTGGAGGGCCTTCCCTGATTGGCTGCTGGTGGAAAAAATTACAATATTCCATTTCAAAAGGGCTGCCAGCAATTCTGTGCAAAACAGCCTAAGTCCATTAATTCTGCAGTCATGTTTTCAGGGAAAATCAGTGTCCTGAATTTTACCTGCCATTACAATTACTAATCTGTGGATTTATTAATGGTTGAATATTCATTGTAAACAAAGATCCAATACGAATTTGTTGATCAGATTGTTACATAAACTAGATTTTTATTATTGTTTGGAGGGAGAGAGATGTTTTAAAGATTAATGGTTGTGCCATATGAGATCCTTGCAGATGCATATAATATGTATGAGATTAACTTTCAGTGCATTTCAAAGTAAAAACCTGAATAAAACAAAGCGACACTTTCCCTTTAAGGGAACTAATTCTGCCTTGTCTTCCATCAGGCTGACAGGCTATATCACTTCAATAAACCTGTCTGCTCAAACTTACCGCTCTCCTTCTTGCATTTAATTTAAACAGCTGTTCCCTCTCGTCACAGACAGCATCTCCACAGATGCGATTGCAAGCACAAAGTTTTCAAAGTGCCATGGACTGGGGGGGTGGGTACGACCCGGCCTCGGGAGTGACAGTCACCGGTGCAGGGTTTCCCAGCTCTGCAACACACCGCAGCCCGTTACATTCCTACACCCTCTCTCTCTCTCTCTCTCTCTCTCTCTCTCTCTCTAGTACATGCCAAGCATGTTAATATCTATACAATAATTATTATAACAATTTCCAGTGGTTGGTTAGCAGTTGTTGATATCCCAAAAACCCAAAACTCAGACAACAAGCAAGAAAAAAAAAGTTTTGATGCCAAAAAAGATAGGAAAGGTGCTTCTGACAAAGCTTACTGACAATGTTGGTTTTGCAGAAGTTACAGATTTTTTGGGGACATTTTGTGAAAACTCTGTGAAAGGTAAATACACACAGACTGCTGATATATTCACCGAAATAACGACACAAAGTAGGCAGGC
Organism: Mormyrops attenuatus; assembly: GCA_026777985.1. NCBI lineage: Eukaryota > Metazoa > Chordata > Actinopteri > Osteoglossiformes > Mormyridae > Mormyrops > Mormyrops attenuatus. Next base: position 20,616,690 of record JAODKC010000016.1, on the reverse strand, counting down.
ACACTGCCACTCAAGAGTGTTGTGTGACATGGAGAAGACAGTGGACTGCCATATCACTATGGAATGCTGCTTTCATTTTAAAAACATGCAGCATCTTGGTATATCAATAATTCATTAAAACCAAGGTATAGCACAATGCAAAATAATAATATAATATAATATAATATAATATAATATAATAATACAGTATGCTTCTTCTACACTGACTTTGGGTAACGGGTAACATCTACTTGACTGCCCCTTAAACAAATTATAAAAACAAAGAGAAACATGAAAAAAAATAAACTAACAGTGTGGGCAGGTTTATGGGCAGGCCATTGGGCTGAGTTCAGAGTGAGGTGTGAAAGCAGCCTGTTTGGGATAACAGCAATGCAATAAAGGGGAAAGACACTCACGCCGAGAACAAAAGTTGACAAGGGGAGCATGCTTACAGTGTTTAGCCAGTTTCAGTACATCTGATGCACTGAAGCACCCCCACTGTGAAGTATCAGTGAGGCATCCCTGCTCAGTGAAGTATCAGTGAAGCATCCATACTTCGTGAGTGTCAGTGAAGCATCCCTGTTTGATTAATGTCAGTGAAGCACCCCTACTCAGTGAAGCATCACTGAAGTGTCCTTGCCCAGTGAGAATCAGGGAGGCATTCCTGCTCAGTGAGTATCAGTAAAGCACCTCTGTTCAAGAACATAAGAAATTTACAAACGAGAGGAGGCCATTCGGCCCATCAAGCTTGTTTGGGGAGAACTTAACTAATAGC
>JAODKC010000016.1:20590030-20600774 GCA_026777985.1 Mormyrops attenuatus | reverse complement strand
CTGGATTACTTCTATCCCCTTTTTTGAATATGGGCGTAATATTAGCATGCTTCCAATCCGAAGGTACCACACCAGCAACAGTTTTGTATGGTAAACCATCAGGTATACAGTAATCAAGGAGGCTACATGAATCTATTAGTGTGTCAATTATTGGAAATATTATTAAATTTTGACTAGGGGGCCAATGAGAAAGAGGACTGGTCTGTAAAGCTGATGTCTACCACCTTTCCATCTTCATCAGCAATGCATTCTGAAATATCTTCTTTGCTACATTAAAATAATGGTAAGTGGCCTGTTATTTTTATGTAAATGAAGTGTTTACACAATGAGTAGATATATTACCCCAATGTTCAACCGTTTATTACAGTAGAATATATTTTTTTTAAATGACTGAAATTCATTTAATATGGAAAGAGTTTTTAAGGAAAGAAGGTCATGAATAAAATAAAAAGCACCACTAAGAATGCACTCTACTCTGCGTAGTACCCAACTGAACAAAAAAGAGGAAAACAGCAATAATTATTTTATTATCATGTCAAATTAACTATAGAAACCTATGACTACAAGCAATTATTTCTGTGAACCTACACTGTTGTGTAATTTCAAACCTAGTCAGCTTAATCATGTTTTGATATTTCCTCAGCACTTTTGTCTGTGATTTAATTCATAGATTATAAAACCAATTATTTTCCCAACTACATGATATTTCTTGATTAATGCTGAGAATAGAGGCACTGGAGCAAAATAAAGTTAATGTCTGGTGTTGCTTTGCTCATGCTGATCCTTCCCCTTAAGCAGCCATCAGGGAAGGCTGCATTCCATGTACTTTAGTTTCATAGTTTTGTGAAACACTTACTATTTCACTGTTTTGCTTCCCTACACTTAATTCACTGGGTGGGATTTCACACATACGGACAGCATACGTTAAAATTATTTGCCCAGTACTGTAATTCACCAGTCTGCCTTTGCAGAACATTAATGTTACACGATTTTAAATGCATTTACAGTTATTATTTTAATGGCACACCATATCAAATGTGATATTTGCAGTTATTATATTTTAAATTCAATATAACTTTCTCAGTTAAGGAACATTCCATTTTTCTGACATTGTTCAGTGTCACGAGGCTTCATGGTCACATACATGAGGATGTCAGAGCTGGCTGTCATCCTTGCCACCTTCACTGAGGTCACTTTCTCGTGTTCTTTCCAGTTTCAGTACTTTTGTGTTTTCATTCACGTTTTCCTTTTGGAAATAGAAGGCTGATTATATCCTGTTCCAAAATGTAATGCATTTTTCATAATCACTGCTAATTTATATACTAATACATATAATGATTCAAATGTTTAATGTCTAGTAATTAATTCTGAATTAATGTATTAAGAAATTACTGGGGTTTAGGCCTTGACTCAAATGGCTTTCAAAATCACTTAGCTATCTAGTGCAGTTTATTGAATCAGAACTGACGATCTCGGTCCAGTCACACAGTCAGGTACAGGTCACATGACCTTAAGGTTAATGCTGGATTCATGGAAAATTTAGAGATATCAGTGAAAACAAGGCATGTTTAAATTTCATGAAAATGTTGCTGTGGATGAGGAAATCTGTTTAGAAAAATGAATAACCACAACATGTGTTTCAGTGGAAATCATTCACTGCAGCCAATTGTAAACAATGTCTTTGCCTCCAGAGCCTGAAAGTTTGAAATGAAGCACACATACAAAACAGCACTTTTACAGTAATTTTAGCATTCCATCTGCTTATGTCATGTTTTTTTTCTCCTTTGCATTTGGACCATTCATTTCTACCATTTTTTTCCCTCCAATATTATCACTGAGGAGTCAGCCCACTGAAAGTGTTAGATGCCATCACAAAAAATATACTGTCATTGTCTTTCCAGACCAAGCTGTTATTTTAAACCACCTTTTATTCAGATGTGATCATAACAGGACTTGGCTGGTGGGGCCTGTAATTTGTTCAGTTCTAGGCTCATCTACTGCTCTGTTTAGCATGACTCTGTCCAAGTGTCCATGTGGTTCCATCCTCTCATTGATTCACACGCGGACTCACTACCTGAATAATAACTCCCTGTCCTGACCCCCTCACCTCTGCCCATGCCTCTTTCTGGCTGCATCCACATTTTTCGTATTGTTTCTTTTTCCCGGCTTAGGAACCAATAACAATGTTTGCTGCTGACCAGTAAGCACACCCATAAATGCTGCCATCAATCCCCATTTCACCTGGGACTGGTGAGGTGAGCTAACCTGTCTTAGAATTGCCAAGCCTGTTAATGTATAATTTTTCTGCATTAATTAAGTCCAGCTAGGTAGGCATACAGCTTACAATAAATTACACTAATAAAACATCCATCCATTTTCTCCACCCACTTTGTCCTATGCAGGGTCACTGGGGTCCAGTGCCTGTGTTGGGGGCTATGGGCTCAAGACAGGGAACAATCCAGAACGGGACACCAATAGACAGATCATGCTTATGGACTGTGAGGTACACATGGAGTCTGGGTGGAGGCTCATCCCTGGTTCCAAAAACAGCTCACTAATCACTGCACCACTGCCCCAATTAATAGACAGCTGAACTTTAATTTATCGGTCTCCAGGCTCACATGCAGCATGGAGTGATATACAGAGTGATGTCTATAGCTGGCGAACATGCATCATGGGTGTTGTGCCTGTTCAGGACAGCCTTGGAGAAAAAAGCAGAACCCCGCCCCATTACCTATGCATATCAATTGCTAAGTCATCATCAAGTGTTATATTCTTTTATATGCACAATATGTGAAATTTTAATTCCAATAATGTAAATATTCAAATTTAACATTTTATATTCAGTTAGAGTTCACAGTCACAAATTGAAGTTTCCAAGATAGCTTTGGCAGGTATGTCTCAGATAGTCACTAACTCAACCATAAGTAGCTGGGCTAAGTCTCGGTCAGAAGGCCAGTTCAAGCCGTGGCCTCGACAGAACAGTTGTGTATCTATGAGTCCTTGAGCAAGGCCCTTAACTGCCAGCTCTAGGGATGTCACATGTCAGCTGACCCTACACTGTGACCCAGATGGGACAGGCAAAGAGAGCAATTGCAATGTACTTGTCATACTTGTGTAAACGGCAAATACAGGATTTATCATTTAGGCGAGAGCAGGTTTGGCAGCAAAGGGCACACATAGAGCTGGTGGACATCGGACTATTCAGGCAAGGCTGGGCTCAAACCAGCAACCTTCTGATCACAGGCAAAGGAGCTTAACCCACTGAGCCACACCTGCTGCCCGAGACATAACTCCACTTCTGCTTCTAGTTATTTGAGTCCTAATATGGTTTTGACACACTCGTGTGTATGGGCGGAAGCCATTGCTTCAGCAGACTCCAAACCGGAGACAGCCAACTAACCCGCTGACAAATGTCAGCTACCTTCTTTGTATAGAACACCTATCCTTCCAGTGCAGATGGAGTCCAGTGAAGTATGTCCCATGTCTACACGCCTCAGTCAACTGCACCCTGGGTTTTGAGGTTTGGCTTTGTGCCATGAGATTAGCATGCAATTAGCATTTCTGAAGCCCTAGAGGCAGTACTTGTCTTTAACAAGGATATCTTCATCAGACAGCAAATGTGCTTGTGCAGCTCCATATCTGAGAGTCAATGGCAAAGCAACAAATGTGAAAATGCAGCAGGAAATAAATACAAGCAACATGAGATGAACTTTGAACAAAGTAACCATGATTCATCCAAACTGACAAAATATACTCAAAACATACATTTACGTACTGTATATCATTGTCTGTCCCCTAGTGTATCTGTATCTATGTCATAATTAAACATTGCAGCTAATTAAGCATTTTTAATGATATTTTCTGAACTTCCCATTTTTTATTATTTCACTGGACAGAACACCAGGTCCCTGGGCTGTCTTACCTTTTTAAAGACTTACGTAATGCTGCAAATTAAATTAAATTGCTGTTCCACAATATACAAACAAATAAATAACTAAAACCAAATAAAGTAGTTGAAAATGAGTTATTAATCCCCTGGAGCACACTGGGTTACTTTTATGTCATCTGCCATAAACACTGCATCAGAGACCACTTTGAAAGCATTTATGTTTTATGCACATTCTGTGTGTGGGTGGGTGCGAGTTGGCACTGGGGGGGGGGGGGGTGGAGATTATTTGTTAAAGTGAATGTCATCTCATTTAGTTGTGCTGAGACTGCAGGCTGATACAATCACGGTGCCCGGCTCAGTGGGTCTCTGCCAGACACATTGTTCAGCGGCATCCTTTCCAGATCTCAATCTACAGAGAGCATTTTCTCGGTGCTTTATTACATGGCGTGTGGCTGAGTGATACCTTGCTCTGCTTGCCTGTCTCCCCCTGCCCATTTATAATGCCATTCCTCAGCTGGGCGCTTGCATACTGAGTGACGGAGACACTTACGTTTATCCTTGCGCCCGTGCCATTCTATTTTTAGAGATGGAGGGAAATACAGATGAGGTGACCACAGTGAAGGCAGTGGTACAGGCGAGACAACACTGGACGACGGGCGGCCTGAATGAGCCGTGTGCTGCGGTCCGCATGTTTCTCCTTCCTACAGGTTCTGTCATGAAGGGCCGATACACGTCCTGCTTTTCGTTCTGCACCTCAATTATCAGCGTTATATAATTAGCTGGTAGCGCAGCGCTCCGGCAGGCTCAGCTCTGTGCCACAGTACACCTTCATCTCAGATAAATACAGAAGAAGCTTCTGTAGAGCTTCATGGTTTTAATCTGCTCTCACATACTGGCAGGTTACTTTCAGGTAAAGCAGGGAGGGGTCTTCCTTCCTGTTCTCTGGCAAATAGGAAGAATTAATATAATTACGATACAGCTTAGCTGGTTAACTGTCCAGCAGCTACCTGTGTGCATCACTAGACTGCACATAATTAGGTGCCCATCAGATTAGTGGCACTACAACTAGACTAAATAACAACCAGACTAGTCAATGCTGCTATAGTCAATGTCAATTTGACTCAAATTTGAAATCACTGACATGCTGCTTAACTTCTTTCAGCATGGACTACTGTAAGTCCTCAGCTAGGGTCAGTGCCCTGTAATCAGAATACAGACACTGGCAGTGTGATTATTTGTTTGAAAACCCCTCTGCTCATTTTTTATCAACAAAGGTGCCCTTCTGGGTCATTTTCAACACGCATGTTCCAAATAGCCCTTGTATTCTGGCACAAAATAAGCCTTTTGTGTTGGTTTTTCCACTCTGTCTGTCCCCTTTCTTTATATTATGCATAGCTACGAACAAAATGCTAACACACAGTGACACACTCAGGAAATAAGTTTCTCTTTCTCCCCACTGCCACACACACATAAAACAGAGCGAGAAAGAGAGAGAAAGAGAGAGAGAGAGAGAGAGAAAGAGAGAGAGAGAGGGGTGATGCATAGTACACACATCTGCACCATTCCTCCTAGCCTTTCAGTTGCCAATAGAAATGTTTCCTACTCAAAAAATGGAAATATGATGAAAAGTCGATGAAAGTGAAATCTGAAGGAGGAGGCAGCTTTTGGAAACAAATAACAATGTTCACTAATGCTACAGTAACGTGGCCCTAATGAGGAGAGCACAAAGCCTGAGCTACAGAATTAGCACCATCTTTATAATCATTTTCCACCCATGCATTTCTGCTCTGGGCGAAGACGTGGCTGTGACAGAGTCCACCTCTGTGCTTCCAAGAGTCCACATACAGCAGACCTTTGCGAGTGGTCCTCTACCCTCTTCTATACCTAGAAAGAATGTATGTAATTATGACTGAAAGAACAACTCAAAAAATAGGTTACTCAATGAGAACCCTTATAAATATAACTTTGGGTCCGATCTGTTGTGAACCAACCCATGATTAAATGTCTTTAAAGGCCAGCATTGCTTATATCAGATCCAACGCTTTAAGAAAAATCACGGTGTCACAAAGGATTTAGGTCCTTAGCGATACACCTTCCATTGTAATTAAACCACCATCTAACAACCTTTCTGTGAAATCACATGCACTTCAAATGTCATCTATAAGTAAATTGTATTCCTGTTTAATGCTAAGGTGATTAAATGACACTCATCCGCCTATTTCTATATTCTTTATTTCACTCCTGTGAAAATGTCAACGCATTCCAATTAGAATGTAGAGAGGCAACTTTTGGCGACTGAGCCGTCCCACCGAATGCAGGCTATTGGTTAATGGGTAATCTACAAGTGCAGCTGTCACATGACTGAGGCATCTGCCGAAGCGGGACAGAGCGTGCCAGAAATACTCCTCATTCATCGTCCAGTACAATGTGCTTATTTGTCACCCAAATTTCACTAGTGGAACACACACAATGTGAATGGATACACACCTTTATCATGCACCTTCTGCTTCATGTCTAGGCTTCTCTCTTCATTCACTTCCTTTCCCTAAAATGGCTGATTGCAGGGACATTTTTATCTAAAAAGACAGCAAGAATATAGACTAACATTTCTCTCAGAGAATATATATATACATCTTTGTGAAATGGTTTCCTTGGACACTTCTGCACCTCATCTGTAAGTTCATCGTAATAACATCGCCATATTGGTCAACTTAAATGTGTTTAGTGCTGGTTACCATAGTGATATAACCATATACACTGGTTCAAGTCCAAGCAAAAAAGCTGTTTCTGAAAGCTATTTAACACACATTTCCTGTTTTTTTATAAACAAAAATGTATGATTTTGAGCTATGAATAAAACAATCTGCTAAGCATATTGGAAAGGCACCAATAAATGCTGTTAAATTATTACAATGTCAATATAAACAGGACTACCACAAGTGCTGTTGGTACTACTAATGCTGATGATCATAATGAAAAACACTTGTGTGCAATGGGTTTGTTATGTTTTGCTTTTAGATTATAGCAAAAACTAAGGCATAAGTAGCTTGGAGATGCCAGTTCGTCAAAGCAGTAAAATGAGCTGAACTGCAGTGCAGAGGTATGCTGTTGCTCCTCCCAGAATGCCTCACTCTGAGCATGTTCATGTTTGCTGGAGAGGACTCAGAGAGGACCGTGACCTGCCAAGTCAACAATCCAGCTCTTCAGTGGGCCTGCCATGATTACTGCCACCCCCCACCTCCGTACGCAGGTGCTGTGCCTGGCTTCTCCCCGCCATCCGGATGGACAGCAAAAATGCCGAAGGTCGCGTGGCTAAGTGGAGAGGCAGCCGAGGCATCCACAACACTTCACGGCACTGGGGCTGCTGGTTTACCAGCAATATTGGTCATTTACATAGAAGTGAAAAGTGTATCTATGAAAAAGGATCATGTTTCTGGATTCAGGTAGAAAAGTGTGTCAGCAAGATTCAAAACAGATGATGAGGCTTCTATCACTCAGCCAAGTGAAGAAAGGACCTGCACAGCTCCATAAACGCCATTTCTGACTGAATAAAGTAAACTCAAACTCTTAAAGTTTAAATGGTAAAGCATGACAGGCTGCTGCATGTACAGTACCAAACAAAATTACAGCTGCTTTAAAACCATAATTAGAAACAAGGGTGGAATATGGGTGCGTTGGTTGTCCCACTGTCAAAAATAGATGAGGCACTGTCATGGTCTGTAACTGCTTTGCTGGTGATGGAGCTGGTAATCTCAGTGAGATCTGACAGCCGATCGGCATGTCCACACGTCAAAGTCATTCCATCAGCATTATGACCCACTGCGCGGACTTTCACTCTCCAGCACGATCACAAGCTAAAATGCGCTCTTGTATAAAAAGGAAAGTGAAAGACAACTCAAACTAACGACTTGGCCGGCCCAGTCTGCAGACCTTTATCCTACAAACACAATGCTGACATAGGAACACTGCGCCCCACCAGGCTTGCCCTGCTTCTGCCCAGCTGGCCTTCTTTAACTCTAAATGGTTGATCAGCCGCATTAGGGCCAGCTGGGTTCCACTAACAGGGGTTGGCTGTGGCTACAGGACTGGTGATCAATTGTCAAGGAAATACGACGTCATGCCAAACTTGGCCCCAGGCTTTTTCTGCAGGACATAAACACAAGCGCTTGAGCCTGGCTGGGGTTTCGTTCCTCATCTATTGCCTTGTATGGAATGAGAGTGCTCAGCTAATTATCAACATGACTGAATGAATGCATAGAGAGGTCATAGAAATGAAGCATTATTCAGTGTAACACAATCTGCTTAAACGGAAAATGATGCTTCATTTATACAAACCTTGAAATAACTTAATTCACATGCTCACATGAAAATCTCAGATAACCCTCACATATGGGCCCGTTTGTCAGCATGAACCCCCGGTTAGGCCATTGTACAAACAAAGTCTTTTATTTCTTTTCATCCTCTGCAAGAATGTGGCTTTAGCATGAATAGGGTTAAACATCAAGCTTCAAGAAACTAATTTTAGACCCAGCTGAACTGGTTTGAGAAACAGAGATGAGCAGCCGGGTGCAGAGGTAAATGATCGTGAAAATGACAGGTAGGGCTTTCCTGAGCACGACTGGACTGGGAGCAGCACGACCCCTCCTGTGCTTACGAGCCGCCATCGACACGCTGCCCTAGGTCAGTACTATGCTTCTGCTGCCCCGTGGCCCCTGATTACCAAGCTCCCCCTGGGCCGTCTATTCCAGGTTCGAGCAGCAGACCTTGTTAGGGACTAATGAAGCAGCCAGGCGAGCTGAGGTAATCGGTAAGAGGGTGAGAAGCAAAGTGCTAGTCCCTCAGTGCTCCACCATTAAGCCAGTAAGGAATGAGCCGACTGGGGTAGCAGGGAGCAGACACAAACAGCCAATCAGGCATGGGGGTCACATCCATTGGCTGTCCAGAATGCCAATCACCAGGTTTTAAATATAGACGGAGCCTGCCAGGGCCCAGCTCTGCCTCTTAATGTCCAAATCACACCCTGCCGGGCGATTGCAGCGTCGCCTCCTGCAACATTAAACATTTTCCTACTCTCTCAATATTCTGTCCAGTGTTTTTGTATTTTGACTTATTTCACTTACCATACTTCTTCCAAAACTTTTTTGGTAATTTCTGATATAGGTAAGACATGCATAAGCAGCAATTCATGAATAAGTTGATATTTTAATACATTTTCACAGTGATATTACGAATGAATAAGCAGGAATATTACTTTGTACCTGACAAGGCTCCCCCTCCTCTCTGATTCTGATTTAACCCCTGCCAGTCACTGAATTTGCTGAATTTCCTGTCTCAGAACTGCACTTGCTGACCTCAAGAACACCGAATGGGGCTCTGCGGTGTTGGGGAGTGTCTGTGTGACGGAAGCTGCCCCCCTGCATGCATATCGCTTTCGTGCTAGAGCCGCGGAGCTCTGGCTGACTCAGAAAGGGGAAATCATGACTCAGAGAGGCGGCACCCAAGGACATGCGTAAGGTGTCGAGGCAGCCAGGGTCATCGTTATAATGTACTGACCAAATCCTACAGCCAGCAGTACCCCCATTAGAATTGTGTGACATTAAAATTTCCATTTTAAACTCCCACAAAACAGGTGTTTCCTGAGTGAATGATATGGTTACAAAATAAAACTCTATAAGCAAGCTGGGTTTAGCCTTAAAGAGCACATTTCCCATATCCCTGGCAAGTGCAGGGGTGTAGGAACCCGGGGGACCTGTATCGCCAATTTTTGATTTGGCTTCATTTTTTCCTACAAGAAAGGAGTGAATAAGAAGACTTAAAGAAGAAGAGGTGAAGTTTTGGAATGCTTCTCCAAGGGTTGACGGTACATCAGGCACCCTGTTAGTAAAGCATATGCGGTTTTAAGAGGAAAGCTAGTGATCTACTACATCAGTTATAACACATATGTCTGATGGACAATGAGTGAGAGAGAAACATCGGTGTTAAAATGTACTTTTTTCCCCTGTGTATGTTAATAAGATAATAGTAAAATTCTTTTCTCTGTATGTTTGTGAGATGACTGTGATAAAGTATGTTTGCATGTATGTGTGTGTGTGTGTGTGTGTGTTTGCACAGACAAAACGACTCAAAAGAGTTCCCCGAGATGTAATAAAAACCTGTTATTTTGTCATTGTGGGGACCATTTTTCAGGTGCCCACAAACATCTGTGAATGCAATAAAAAAACGAAAAATACCAAAAGTCTCGCATTTGGTTTGGTTACTTATGGTTAATGTTATGTGTAAAAGCTTAGGTTGTCATGTTGGGATTAGAGTTTTGCCCATATAAATGAATGGGGAGTCCCCACAAAAATTCAAACTTGTGTATCTGTGTGTGTGTGTGCTTCCATGTTTCTGAGCTAACTGAAAGCCCCTTCGCAGCGGGTCGTAGTTTAATTTAGAAAAATATCTTCTTTGTCTGGGACACAAAGTAAGAGAAAAAAGTAAAGCTGTAACATTTCAGACATGGGGTGAGTTGCAGCATTTTCTGAATACCAACAAGACTAGGATTCCGTCACACATTAACTGTGTGCCTGTAGTTAGCAATCCACTGGAGTCTTATAGGAGTAGCTGACTGGACTGGTTAGAGGCTGAAAGCCATTTAAGGCCCCTGCTCCTCTCTTGCACTCACACAGGCCCCTGCTCCTCTCGCACACTCACACAGGCCCCTGCTCCTCTCGCGCACTCACACAGGCCCCTGATCCTCTTGCGCACTCACACAGGCCCCTGCTCCTCTCGCATACTCACACAGGCCCCGGGGCCGCCCCCCCCCGGGCCGGGGGCGGGGGGCGGGGGGGGGGGGGGCGGCGGGCGGGGGGG
>JAODKC010000016.1:20553187-20578624 GCA_026777985.1 Mormyrops attenuatus | reverse complement strand
CAGCGTGTCCTGGGTCTTCCCCGGGGTCTCCTCCCAGTGGGACATGCCCGGAACACCTCACCAGGGAGGTGTCCAGGGGGCATTCGGACCAAATGCCCGAGCCAGCTCATCTGGCTCCTCTCAATGCGGAGGAGCAGCGGCTCTACTCTGAGTCCCTCCCGAATGACCGAGCTTCTCGCTCTATCTCTAAGGGAGAGCCCAGCCACCCTGCGGAGGACAGTTTGGGTCATAATTCATTGTTAAGGTGATTAACAGTTAGTACTAACCAGGCAACTAAACCTGATTATACCTAAACCTGTAGTTGAAAAACCATAACATGATGAAAAGTGGCATAATTTTCTTTGAATGAAGGCATCTGCTTGGCAACCTATTAATAATGGAATGAATCAGCGTGTTTCCTTCAATTAACTAAATCACTTTCATTAAATCAGCCACTCTCAGAACAAAAACACATCTCAAATGCCCAGTTGGGAAACAGGTGACCTAACTCCAGCCATGATCACCTAACGTGCGTGAGGGCGGGTGATAGCACGGGTCAAACTAAAGATTCATGTGATTGGTGGGTGGAAACCTACTCTTTTGGTGCCGCAGTAGGAAATACACCCACAACATTCTCTTCCTGTGCAATTTTTCAAAATGATTTGGTTTAGAAAACACACTGGGTTAGTGATTTCATTTCCAGGTCAAAGACATACAAGTGCTGTTATAAAGAGTGGTTATTTCATTAGAGGAGAAAATGCGCTGGCCTTGCCGGTGGGGAGAGTCAGGCCTGCAAATGGCTTTATGTACGGTCGACCTTTTGCACTGCGAGCCGCATATTAAGGCAGAGAGGCCATATTAAAGCTGACAGGACCGGCAGTGGTAATTTTCCTTTTGCTTTTCAGTGACAGCTGGAGATGGGCATGGTGAAATATTTGGTGTAAACATAGTATGCAGCGCACTGCTTATACAGACCGGCAGAGGACAACCGCCTGTCAACAGTGGATGCTGCTTTTTGGATAGTCAGCACTGAAATTCCAGTGGCAGCAGCTACAACAACAATAACCAAAGCAAACCATAATAATCAATCCATTTTCCTTAATCACTTAACCATTACAGTTTTGCTGTTGTATGGAGGCAGTTCTAAATAAACCCTGGACTGCTAGTTTATTGCATGGAAGACAATGATACCTCTTAATATCACCAATTCCCCGCAACCTCTTGTTTTCTAACTGCGGGCAGAAACCAAAGTAGATAGAGCAGTCCTAGTCTCACATAATATGAACATGCAACCTCCACACTTACAAATCTGGTTTGGAAATGGAATCAGGTCCACAACCAGGAACTTCTGAGGTCAAAGGTGCCCTTCCTAGGGGGGTTGGGGGTGCGGGGGGTATGCTCCCCCGAGAACATTTTTTAAGACTACATTGTAAATTATGATCCTACGACTTGTGTTAATGCTTCATTACACTGACATTTAATTGCCTGATCAGCAATCGAGGACGTGACCTCACAATCCTCAATTGTAGATACCGGCATTAATGGAAACCCTACCTTGGATGTCTGAGGCAACAGTGAGTGTATCCACAGTGCCATCATTACCACCCTTAATAATACTAATAGCAATGATAATAATCATGGTCATGGCTCAATAGTCAGCACTGTTGTCCGATACCTCCAGTGTTAGGGGTTTAAATTCCAGCTCTTCTATCTGCATGTTCATCTCCTGATACAGTATGTGGGCTTCTCCATTGTCCAAAAACATGCTGTTAGGATAAATGGTGTTTCTAAGATGCTTGTAGCATGTGATTGTGTGTGTGTGTGTGTGTGTGTGTGCCCTGTGATGGACTGACAGCCCCTCCAGATTGTACCCCTGCCTTGGCCCCAGGCTAGCTGGGACAGGCTCCAGGCCCCCCTGAAACTCTCCCCAAGATTAGTGGTTGGAAGATGGATGGATGATAATAATGGTGATAATGAAGACAAACGAGAGCTGACCTGGATTTTGCATGGAGGGGAATGCACAGGCATCAAGTGGCACGTGTTGGGATCTGGGAAGGGTTGGAGCTGTAGTCTCATCTGGGTGGAGAGCTTCACGGAGCAGCTGCTGGTCTGAATGTGGCAGCTGAGATGGAGCTCAGACGAAGGCTCCAGACTTCAAAACTTCTTCTGTGGGTATAATTACCAGGGGCAAAACCAACTTTATCTCCTGAGACTGAATATAGTGCTGATTTCTTTTCCCACCGTTTGAAGGGAACCAAAGAGAGGAAGAAAAACGAGGAGAGAGGAAGGGAAATTACAATTAGCAATGCAGGCGATGATTAATATCAGCAGAGAGAGAGAGGGATTCGGCGCACCACGCTCGGCACCCTGGCAGGCGTCAAAAGCCAGTGCTGAAGGCCGTGGTTATTCATCTCCGTGGTGCATTAGAACGGTGGCTGTTAGCAGGGATAAATAATGGAAGGACTTGGCAACACCAGCGTAGCAGGGAACCACAGAATTGATTCACTCACTCTTTCTCTTTACCTTCCGCTCACTGGCACTCATTCAAAAGCGGAGTAAATACATAAAGCACTCAAAACTAATTAATGATTACAGGATGTGGAGGAGAGAGGGTGGTGGGTTACTGTACGAGCACTAAATTCCTCTTAATTTAACTTGAACACCTGAATTAATTAAGGGGAGCCATGAGGTCAAAAAGGCAGATGGTTTTGAGGATTCGTTCAGTAGAGACTGAATTCATTGTGAAAGTAGAGGGATGTTTAACTGTGATGTGGGGACTGGTGATGAGGTGCACACTTACCATGCAATAAAGACAGTCCCAAACTGCATGGTTCAGACTGACTGTGTAGCCATAACAACCAGCTTTTAAGGGAACTAGGGAAATGTCTCTTCTCATTATTTGTAATAGTTCAGATACCCATCACATCTAATTATTAAATGATGTTTTGGCATACTCAGTCAGAGAGACATATGTTTCAAAAGTTTTTTATTAAAATACCTGCAGTCTATATAAGATGTTAGGAAATGAATCCCAAAACCAGTAACAGCCTCCAACCCACTGCATCGTTTTGGCCTTGGGAAACACAAAAGGTGCTTGAGCGTCACCAAGGAAAGCAGTGAGGTGAATGTGAATGTGAGACCGAGGAGAGATTTCGCAGAGCCTTGATAGTGTTTTCATTAGGCAGCAGTACTGATTGTTACTTTACCGAAACACAGTGTTTTTATATGTTTATAAATTAATAAACAAACAGGGTCATTATGTTTATCTTTGTCCTCAGCTTCTCTTGTGCCTTTTCCTAGTAGAACTGTGAACATCCTCATGCAAAAGGTGTCACATTCAGCTGGCGTAGATGTAGATGAATTTGGGATGGATGAGGTCTCATCACCTAAGCCCTGTGTGGATCTCCTGTCTTATCTGAAATTTCCCCATATCCACACCTCTCACTCTATAAAAGGGAGAGATCACAGCTCTTCCACAGCCACATTATCAGCAAAATGTTCATTTTTGAGAGATAATTTGGTATAATTGCAAACTGATTCCAACTCAAGATTGCCAGAATCGCAATTGCTACAGTATAGCACTTCTCATACACACGAAAATCTAACAATTTCATCAGTGTTACTTATGGGGCATATTTACATTGACCAGTGTATGTTCTTCCCATTTCTTTCTATCAGTCTTGCTACTTTTACAACTGATTGATTGCTCAATTCAGCTAGATAAGAACCCAATTTAACAACAGATCAGAATCAGGAAGACCTTCTCACCAATCATTTTTCAGGACAGATCGTGCCAGAATGGCCTTCCCACCAATCATTTTGAGACAATACCACACCAGAAAGCCTTCCCAACCAATCCCTGTCAGGAACAATCCCTCCATTACTCGAACTGGAGTAAGCAACATGCCAATAAGTTTAAAAGCACAAGTTCATCATAAGCTGGGTCATGAGGTCAGAGTGTACGCAAATACTCAACCCTACTCTTACACTCACCATACTTCCCTGTCAAAGAATGCATGTTTTCTTTTACTTTCATTAATTTGTTTTCTTATTTATGTATTTATAGTCTTTGTGTCGACTGGATTCATGCAGCTGTTCTCAAATTTTTAAATCAGGCAAAGTACTACAGTCTAGAAATGCATTCATTTAAAGGATGACTCACTCAAAATCTTTCAGTGTCAATGTATGCGAACATCTACAATATAAACTTTATATATGAATAATTTTCAATAAATTCAATGATCAGCCCAAAGGTATGAATACCTAATGAATTTATCAAAAACAAATTTAACTAAGGCTGGCAATCCTGATCTGGTTGAACTGTACAATAGATGAATAGAAATTTTGTAAAGGCAAAAACCTGGGTTTGATTAAACAAATACACATAAAACAATGGGCAACAAAGAAAGATAAACTAAACTAAACTAGATAAACTAAATTGGCAGATTGCATTTGCAGGGTTCTTGGCTAGCTGAGAGGTATGTCTCTGTCATGGAGACAATTTTATATGTTTTTAAGGGTCAAAAAAAAAGATCTGAAATCTCTTTTGAGTAGAAGCTACAGGCAGTTGTATCATTGCCATGATAGTGCTGCCTGGGTTTAGGATGAGCTCCCGTGAAGCCTGTACCTCTGTAATGAATCTCACGGGGGTTGGGAGGCTGAGCACTACGTGTGCGGTAGCCTTTGCCTGCATCTCTGACAGACTTCTCCAGTAATGATGTTAGCCTGGTTCAAACCTGACCTGCACAAATTGTACGGTTGTCTCCTTCTCTCCTTCACTCCCTCTCTTGCTTTGTCTTCCCGTGCTCCCACTGCCTCCTCCTCGCCTCCGCACGTATAAAACCGCTGTTGCCGCCACTGCCTCTGCGTGACACGAAAGCAGCAGCAGGGCCTCGTGGTTCCCTGTGAGAGTCGTGTGCCCCGTATCCGGTAGCGTCGACCAAAGCACTATGGGAGCCGAAAATAAACGTTGCCCGAACAAGTTAATCTGACAGTTTATCGCTGACATGGAGGAGTGCTCCAAAGAGAGCTAGCACGGTAGAGGCACCGTGCGCGGAGGGTCGGATCGCTTACCATACAGATGGCGTAGAGCTAGGCCAAACAGATCTGCCATGAGAAGAATATTAATCACGCACAAATAAATACATTTATTTACTGCCGACTCGAAGGAAATGCCGGACTGGCTGGGGAAACAGAACGAGCAAGAGACGGGCTGTGCAGATGGTTAAGTGACGGGCCGGCCAGCCTGGGATGTATGATTTAGGCACTGTTTAACGCTGTACAAACATTGAGTCTCTTATCAACAAAAAACGGCAATCAAGTGAATAGTGTGTTTGTAACTAAATGAATCTGATAGAGTGTTTTTCAGGGAAGTGTGGAACTAGAACCTTAGATGGCTTTTTTATTGAGGCAGGAAATAAATAGCTGTTTTAGGGGATGTTGCTAATAATCTGTCAGAGGTTTGACTTGATTCATGTAAGGCCCTTCTTGATTATTTAGAAAAAAAAAAACCTTACTGTAGGTTGTTTCAGCGGCTACTCACTCCGTCAGTTTGTTTATGTTTTTTAAGAAGTCTTTTCCTCATGTCACTGGTTTCATAAAAAAATAAATAAATTCTCCTCTGGTGGTTGTTTGAAGCTTGTGCCTGTGGCAGCCCCATTCTATTGGTTGTTTCATCAGAGCCCTTCTCATAGGTCGGTTAATTACAGCCTTCCCCATTGATTGTTTCACTAGAGCACCCCCTCCCCCCCAATTGGGTGCTTCATTATGGCCCTCTCCATTGATTATTTCATTAGAAGCCTCCTCATTGGTTGTTTCATTAGAGCCCTCCCAATTGATTGTTTCATTAGCGAAAACCCCATACATTTGTTGCTTATTCATCCACCAGAGTACCCCCCATGCCGTCCAACCAGAGTACCCCCCATCCCCCAACAGCATGGGGAAAACATGGAGACTCAAATGGTGGTCCTAGGTGTGTCAACAGGGAACTTTGCTAACCACCACACCGCCCACCCGTTGCTTATGTCCCAGGTCTGAAATATTGTGTTATTCACCAGACAGGGGTAGGCTTAGGTCAGGCCTGCTGCAACACCGCAATATGGATTCTGTATCTGGTATTACCTCTTCAGCATAGTGCCTCCATTGTCTATAAACAAACAGATGTGCATATGTGAAAGACTACAGACCAGGCACCTTGCCACTTTATAGGTGTGGATTGGCTTGCTCCTGACCAAGCACAAGGCCAGGTAGAGAAATTACACAAGACTGTTACACACAGTCTGTTAAAGCCTTCACTGCAATTAAAGACACCAAAAATCCAAAGAAACACATGGACACATGGAAAGCTGCCACCTTGTAAAATTTTGGGATTGTTAGACTAGGAAGGAGCAGCGTGAAGGTAGAGGACAAAAAAGAGCTCATTGTGAATCATGGTTCAAGTGCGCCAGCTCCCCAAAGTGCTCTGCTCATTCCGCTCTTCACGACGATCTCTGCTGCTGGATCCTTTCATCCGGCCGAAGCTCGGACAGGGGGCACAGCATGTCGGCCATTGTCCTGAGCACGCCGCCCCAGTAAAATGTCTCGCTGCCGAGCTTTCGGCAGCTTGTCAGCTCGTGGCCGTGCATGCAGCATCTGTCCTTCTCTCTCTCGAAAGGTTAAGGCGCTTTAGAGGGCCGCCGGAACCCACGCCACTGCACCTCCTCCAGCCCTCCCTGAGGGGAGGGGGGGTGGAGGGGACTGGAGAAAGTGCTGATGAGGTCACTTATCCCAGAAGTCCATGCAAATGTGAACCAATTACTATTTAGGAAAAGAAAAAAAATCCAATCATCCATCTTTTGTGCTGAAGTGGCTGGTTTTGTTTAGCTTTCCCGCTTGCTCATGTCACATATGTGATTATGTTCTTCTGTGCTTTATTCTTTATGAGGGAGCCCCCCCAGAGAGATTAGAAGTTACTTCCGGAATGGAAGATTGCTCTGGGGTTGCCTTTTATAAACACGACCAAGGAAGCAGGTAGCACACTGGTTAATGAAATTGACTTGTGACCAAATTGTTGCCAATTTATGTCTCAGGAAGAGCCCATGCTATTGCACCCCTGAGCTTTGAACTTAAATTGTTTTTGTAGGATATCTGAACAAAAAAACAGTAAAAAAAAATATATATATCTGCACATCTTCTGATAAAAATACCCATAAAACAAGGACAAAGAGAATATCCTTGGCTTCATAATACATATTTAAGTGGAGGGAAAAAATAAAGTGGTGAAATGTCATGATACACGAGGGAATGATCATCTTAATGAAGAGCAGCGAGACAGACAGCGGAGCTGTGGAAATTCACCCGAGGCTGCGCACTTGTTTTGCTGATGTCAGCACCAATTAAACAAGGCCCAGGCATATCATTTCTCAGCTGATGGTCCCTCTTCTGTTTGAAGCAAGAACCTTATTCTAACACTATCGTCATGGAAGAATCAACCAGAATTCATCTAGTTGTAGACGGGAGATGGCGAGTAACACATGTAACACAGGAAGTGTGAACATCTTCTGGAGGTGGAGATGTGATTGCCTGAGTGAAGCTATTTTCACAGTGCATGTTCTAGCTTCTGGCTTCACCTAATTGCGTGCTTTGGGCCCACTTTGAGATCGGCATCAAAGCTTTATCTAAGCAGGCAGGAGCAAACAGCTACACACTCAAGCTGCTGAATTCTGAAACCAAAGGCAGTCACTAGTGGCTCTGGTATTGGGGCTAGCTATCGAATTTGAATTACTTAAGGAAAAAGCAAAGTTGCTTCAGTGCAATATCGAGCTATAGAAGTGGATAAAGATTTAAACGATGGAAGTCAAGTTAGATGAAAGTTTGCACTAACCAAACTAAATTAAATATATCGACCAGGATGAAATAACTTAACTGCCCCCCGGGAGTGGCACCTAATCGTGACTCACTTCCTTCAAGGCTACAATGGGCCACCTTGCCGCAGGAGACCCTCACCCCCCAACCCCACCCCACACACACACACATACACAGACTCTCTATGAAGTCTGAACAACGTGACTTACAGATACGGAAATGGCTGCAATATCAATCTCCCTGCTGGCAAAGGGGGGGTGACTCTACCCGGCCAAGGGTTCCTTTTCATCTCAGGTGTCAATACTCCACCTTGTAGGTCATGAATCATGCCGCAGTCAATGTTTATCGCTCAGGGCCCTTGTACCCTCACTGTCCCTTTTGAAAAATGTGGCGATTTTCTCCACGGCAGCTAAACCATGCCAAAAAAAATCTTGACCTTATTTTATCTATTTCGATTAGTATCGATGTGATTTTACGGCAATATTCTCACTTCACCTTGATTTTAATAATTACATAATCCATATGATCTGCTGAAGCAAAAATTATTCAAGATAGAATGTGCTCCTAAACACTGAGAAAACCAAACCCCCAAGTGGGCTAAGTGTCTGTGCCTGTTATCAGAAGGTTCCTGTTCTGGGCCTCGGCACATGTCTGTGGGCCCTAAAGCAAGGCCCTACTTCCAACTCCAGGGGTGCTGCAAGGGATTCCCTCAATAGGATTAATAAAGTGCTCTCTCACACTCAAAATATAGTTATAAACACCAGCCAGAAGGATTTTCCCAGACCTTGAACAGGCAATGTTTTGGATAGAGGTCCAATTGAACCTACCCTATTTTGTCTGATGCACCTTGTGTAATCCCAAAGGACCTTTCCCCTCCATAATGTGGATCTGAAATGATTCTAATTAAAATACATATGGGCTTTCCTGCCATTTTACGTAGACTTTCTGGGGAAAGAGACGCCCATATCCTGTTCCCTTCAGCAGATGGCTACCGTGATGTCTTTGTTTTTGCTAAACATGGAACGTCCCTTGATGTCACCTGAGAACCTGAGAGATGCTGCCTCCAGTATGCTGTCATCACTGTCCTCAAAATGTCTTGCTGTGGAGCCTCCTGGAAGGAGGACCTGAGCTTGCTGTGGGATCAGGCTGTGGTTCCCTGCTGGTGATGTGAGGCTTGTGTCTCTCTGTTTCATTCACTTTCTCATTGGTAGGGCTGATATTTTAACTGAGCGATCATCCAAACAATGTGTCCATGATTTTTTTTTGGAAGAGATAATAAAAGCCTAGATGCCTATTATTTGAGTAGCATGTAGAACAATACGCCTTTTTCATCCAGTAAAATTAAAGAACCGAATCGTACATCAACTGTCTAAAGACCAGGTGATCCAAGATACTGATTCTAAAGACCAGACGATCCAGGATACTGTTTCTTATCAAGGATGAGTGAGATATTAAAGGTGGCGGGCTGGTCTGTCACCCCGACCCTCGCCAGTGGCAGACGCTGACCTATGGCTTGCACACTGGATCCATTCCTGAGTTCATCTCCTGGGACGGGGGGTGAGAGCTTGCTGGAAGCTGGGGGATTCAGATATGATTTTCTCAGCATTGGGTCACATTGCCTGCTCTTGGGTCTCCTGCAATTGGCTGCTGTGATCCTGGGGTTTGTTTAAATGGGTGACTCTCCCTCCTAGCAAGCTGACTCTTCCTTCTATTAATATGTATGTAGTCTCATTAAATATTTATAGTTGTTTAATTTTTATGCTATGATTGAGCAAGTGGAAACAGGCCTCTTCTCCTAGTTTATTAACGGTGAAGAGAGCACCAAAGGTCTCATTTTGAGGCATGATTTCTTTATGTCATACAGTTAAACAGTCTCAGCTTTGCAAGTAAACCATGCAGTCATATAATAAGAAACTCAGCTTCTCAGTAATATCAAAAATAGATAACATTGCAGAGTGCAGCATAACATTCATATGTTTGCAAATTTCTTTTGAAGGTAAATTATTTTATATGGGCAAAAATAGACTGGTGGTAAAAAGAATGCAAAAAAGTATTAAAGGTATGTTCATAGCCATAGACCTAATAAGCATTAAGGATATAAAGACAAGCATCACATTGGAGATGGTAGGACTGCGATAGATCCTGAAGGTTCAAATGTTTGACTGACAAGTGCATGTATTTGTGCAAGACGCAACCAGCAGAGGCCAGAAATGGCATTTGTTGCAAGTCCAGTGACATCATTACCATTTCTAAAGAAGACCATCTGGATGACGTGAGGATAAATAAATAACTAGGCGAGAGGAAATGTCCTTGGAGTGAGACGGGCGTGCACAGAGTGCAACAGGGTGACGGCTGACAGAAAAGGTGGCGACTCTGTGCGAATAAAAAGGCAGGCGAGTGCGGACTCGACATGGCTAAGCAGCGGGGTGACATATGACGCAGGAAAAAAAACAGGAAGAGGGAGAGGTGACATCTGGCTCCCCCCCACCCCCTCATTCTGCAGCCTCAGCTCCTCGGCGCCCTCCGCGGGGGCGGAGAGGGGGCGCCGCTTCAGCGTTCCTCCATGTGTCCGGTGATGCCGGCTCCGTGCCCTTGAATGGGGCCGTGTGCCTCCAAGCAAATCCACCGCCTGCGATGGGGAAGATTGCATCAGAGAGAGAGAAAGAGAAAGAGGGAGGGAGAGAGAGAGAGACAGAGAATAATGAAATAAATAAGTGTGTGCGGAGAGCGCCCTTGAAGAGCTTGCATCCTTTGTCATAGATTACTGTGATTACTCCAGCGGCCCATGCTGGCCTGTAGGTTGGCTGCTCTGACTATAAGCATAGTGGAGATACAACAGGAACTTAAGGTTAGCGCCCACAGAACCCACCTGGGTCACATGACCAGAAAGCCATCAATGGCAGCCCAGTGCTGCGCTGGGGATCCAATTGGACATTGGCATCCACAGTCAAGACAGGTGACAGGCAGCGGGGGGCAGTTTGGGGGCAGAGGGATTAAACTGGAGGGTGGCATGTCTGCCCCCCCATCTCCGGGGTCAGGATATCTGTGAGGCTGACTGTCCCTCCCAGAAGTGCTGTAGGGTAACAGATATGCTTTTGTGGGCCATGGATCATACTTCATTCACATGCATGCATGGCCTTCTTTCAGGCCTGTAGTAATCATGTCCCTGGCTGCCATTGTCTTGCATGTAACATATTTGTAAACAGAATGTTTTACAAGCGCACAACATGGCTGGGGATTAGTGTATGGCTGCAGGTGAGCGGTCACATCCTACTTTACCCCGATTGGGAAACGCCATGTCCCAAAACTGTTAATTATTCCAAAGTGCCACTTTTAATACTCACTCATCAGCCCTACAGACCCTCAGTATCACCATAACTGTAACAGGACTTGTGTTTTTATCTTTGAATGTAAACGGTCTATTTACGGCCACTCTGTCTGGGTGTGTGGTATCTCTCGAAGATCAGCTGAATATCCCCCAGACACCAGTGTGACCTTCCATGGATGTTACATGGCCATACTAGTCCCATAGTGCTCCATGTTCCAGCCCACAGCAGTGCTACATGAGTATGTGAATGCTTGGTACCATTAACTGAGGCGTGCTAGTTAAACTTGGTATGGTCCAACCCACCCCCCTTCGGATAGTCAGCCATTCTGAACAGGTGGAATGTACCTTTTCTGCCCCCCTGACTTGTGTCTGACTTCCGCCCCCTCCCTTCCACCCACCCAGCCCTTGTCATACTCAGAGGAACACCTGCCGGAGTTAATGCCTTTTAACGGAGACCTTTAGCATATCAAATGCCTTCTGTCAGAGCTCATTTGCATACTCTCCCCCTGGGCTGTGGGTGCAGAGAAAGCCCTATTGGAGCCCACAATGTAGGGATGAATAGGGAGGCTTGTGCGCATGCTGAAGCCAGCCAGCCCTAGCTGCTGCGTAGGGAGCAGATATCCCCTCATGTTTTTTTTTTTCGGATTCAAAACCTTGTTGAGCACACTGTCAGATTTAACATGTGGGATGGAATACCAAAGAGGGCCCTCCTACCTCATTGCATTGGGGCTCCACCTCATACACGGGTGAGACTCGCATGCTAGACGCACAGCTATGAGTGGCGAGCATGTCTATCCAACTTCCATGTTGGATACATCCATAACACGCTGTGACTTGTGTCTATGGGTCAGCGGGCACAACCATCCGAGCACATTGATTTCACCAAGATGTGACATTTGTGCTCACTGGGACTCGTGTCTATGAGCCTGTGGCCATGCCCATCGGAGCACTTTGATATCACCATGATGTGCTGCTTATGCTCACTGTGACTCGTGTCTATGGGCCTGTGGCCATGCCCATCAGAGCACTTTGATATCACCATGATGTGCTGCTTATGTTCACTGTGACTCGTGTCTATGGGCCTGTGGCCATGCCCATCAGAGCACTTTGATATCACCATGATGTATTTGCTTATGCTCACTGTGACTCGTGTCTATGGGCCTGTGGCCATGCCCATCAGAGCCTCTGGGCCAGTAGGCACACCCATCCAAGTATTTTGATATCACTATGATGTGAAATTTGTGCTTGCTGTGACTCGTATCTCTGGGCTGGCAGACGTGCCCATCCAAGCACCTTAATATCACCATGATGAGTCATTTGTGCTCGCTTTGACGCGTGTCTCTAAGCCGGTGGGCACACCCATCCGAGCATTTTAATATCGCCATGATAAGTCATTTGTGCTTGTTGTGACTGGTGTCTCTAAACAACTGGGTATGCCCATATGAGCACATTGATATTGCCATGATGTGTCATTTGTAATCACTATGACTCGCATTTCTGGACTGGTGGACAAGCCCATCTGAGTGCCTTAATATTAACTGTGCTCGCTGTTACTCACTGATTCTGTTACCAGGTAATTGCATATGATCAATTAAATCCCAGACAATGTGGTAATCCCATTTTGCTATGATAAAACATAGGGCCGTGATGGATTTGGCCTCTTTGATCTTTTTGGAGGAGTGAGTCTTTGCCAATATGGCCTTTACACAGCCGCTCATTTCTGCTGTTGTCACATAGCACCACGTGACCACGGCGGTTTTAATTTTCTCTCCGGATGTTTCTTACTAACCCGGAACGCTGGCAGGCTGGAATGATACTATCAAGGATGTGGGGGCTGCAGAGAGATAGAAACCCCTCCAAAAGATGCGGCATAGCAGGCAGTCTGATTTAAATAGCTGCATTTCTGCGTGAAACTCTACTTACATTGGTTCATTTAACCAGCAAATAGACGCAGTTATATTTACAGTGTGCTTTTATCTGCCGAATCAAACAGCATTTGGGCACCTTTGCAGGATCATTTAGCAGAGGCGCAGAAATATTTTCCCCATTTGCTTGTTTGTTTTTATTCCCGTGAGCAAATTTTGTTTTCAGAGGCGCTCGATGGGATGTCTTTGCAGGTGACCCCCGAACGGAAACTTGGTCCCAGGGGGTCTGGCTTTCCTCAAAGCCAGGACGCACGTGTAGTCAGACACCTCACGGAAGCCAATCACGGATCATGATGAGAGGGCTGCACTTGACAGTGTCTGTGAAACGAAGTGAAAAGATGTCATTCATGATGCATTTCCTTTGAGTGCCGAGGGTTTGCTAACGATTCTGCACATGCAAGTTGTTATTTTTATATGTTGAAAAGGACACACACATTATCATTATCACCCAATTTGGAAACTTTACTAATAATTGAGGTCATAAGGGTATTTCTTGCACATAAGGATGCAATTTCACTTATGAGGTGATATCCTTATAAATTATATAAAGTGTGCATTACAGTAAAAACAACAGATGGCAAAGGACACCACATTGAGCTGTGGAGAGAGTAACATAGACCGCAGTTACAAAGGTCAATCACGTCTCATGTGAGCAATTATCACGGTTTCACCTTGGGGGGTGGCACAAACAATAGCACCTGCTTCCTCTGCTGCAATGCCGCCTGTCTGAGGGCCCTCAGCAATGCACTGCGTATAAATGCTGAAAGCAGAAAAGATATGAAGGACAGTGCTACTGTCAAATGGCAAATGCCCTCATTCTGAGTGGCTTGATGATGCACGGGATGCTGGGCAAATCCCTGTCCCATTTGCTATATTTTCAGCAGTTTTCGTGCATTTTCAAATGCAAAGAAAGGGGCACCAGGTGCTTGGCGTACAGTTGTGTTAATTACACATGCACATTTCAGGTGTGAAAAAGTTATCCCCCTCACTTCAGCCAACACAAATACAGTGCCAGTTATTGCCAGCTGTATAAATACCGAAGTAGCAGTCTGGCCTGATTTGGGTCAGCCCTGCACATTAAAAATGACTAATTTACCAACAGTGCGAAGCCGTCAATGGTAATAACCCATCTGAATGATGCCTTACAGACTGGTGTAGTGAAACCTCAGAGAGACTCAAAGCTTCAGACTGGCGTAGCAAAACCCCAGTGACACTCAAAACTTTAGACCGGCCTAGTGGAACCCCAGCTAGACTGAAATCGTCCAGCAGGGGGCTGGGATCATCCGTAGCACTGTGGGATGCTGATGTATTACAGAGGCTCTCAGTGCTGCAGGATAAATAGCCACAGAGGTGACTGCCATTTCATTTGGGAGAAGTAACTGTTAGCTAACTTTTTGTACTAAATAAATATTTAAATATCTATTTTTCACTCAAGTTTTCTTATTTAGATTGCTTTACAATTAATATCTTAAAATTTTATGTTAAAATAAACAGAGAATGAATCATAGAAAAAACAGATATAGTGTAATGTATTTATCTTCTAAAAAACCCTATATTTTCTGTACTTATATATTACAATACTTGTTTTCATTGTATAACCCATACTATTATATACCCTGAATTAAACAGATTCTGAACTGTCAATATGTGATCAAATGAATGGTAAGCGTTAAAGGTAATGCATATAAAAGTCTCCTTTCACTTATTTGTTGTTGAGTGGCTGCAATTTGTCTGAGAGGTTGAAATCTCCACCAACGATATTGTTATGGAGTCAGGATGCCATCAGGGAAACCAGGAATTGGAGGCTTTCCGCTTGTCTCCATGGACTCCATGGCAACTAAACTATAACAAGTACAATGTTGCTTCTGGGGTCTGATTATATTATGATCTTGGTGATGACTGTCATAGGTAATAACAGTGATTGTGATGCCTATTATTATGAATTATGGCAATAATCATTAATAATTCGGGTGATGAAAATGTTAGTTATTCTGATTCCAGTGTTGATGATGATACTGATAGTGTGAGTGATGGTTGTGTGACATGTTAATGAGTGTGTATGACAGTGATGAGAGTGAGAGGGACAATGAGAAGGACAATGAGGAGAGGAGTGAACAGTGAGAGTGATGGTTATAATAACGAGAGTGAGAAAGATGAGTGCGTATGACAGTGATGAGAGTGAGAGGGATAGTGAGAGTGAACAATGAGAGTGACAGTGACAGCGAGGGTGACGCTGGCCCTGATGCTGAGGCACAGCTTGCCTCCGGCAAACCTCGCACACTACATGCCCATCACGCCGGAGTCTCGCAGGGTCACATGCCTGAACGTGACCTGTTAATTAACAGTGATATCGCATGGACAAGCGGCCTGCTGCGATACTAATGACAAGCATTTTTCTTCTGCTCCTGAGCCCCCCAGAAGCAGTGCTTGCAGACTTGATCCTTGGATCTAAGCCTTCTCTCTCTGTCTGTGTTCAATTATATATCGTGGCCGTGTTTGCATTCAGGATTATGCTAAATATCACCTCTTTTATCTGTGCGGGCATCTGCCAGTCACTAACCTAAAGGGTAGATCGCTTGAAATCCCCTCGGTAGAAGGACAGCATCACAGAGAGTAATATAAACCATTTAAATGAGGAATGTGTTTGCCCCCTCTTTGATAAGCAACATAGAGCCGGTTCTCAGAGCGCAATTTGGAGCTGTAACCACCTTTTAAATTCCATAAAAACATCTTCATTATTTTCTACATTTAGGGCATTTGTGAGGCAAACGAGAACGTGATTATCCGATCATCAAAGGGACAGCACGATTATGAGGTGGAGGATCTGCTGTTTATTACCTACATTCGTGATTATACACCAAATGGAAAAGTGAATGTTTATTTTGATGGGAAGTGAAGGAGTGCCACATCACTCTGAGGCATGAGATGCCAGTGTTTCCAGGGTTTGTAGTGATTATTTTCTCCTGGCCCTAATAAAATACTAATTTGGATCATTTACAGAACCTATGTTGGAGTCATTGGAGCATGCAGGTATCTGTGCCAGCTGTAGTTATCGCTGCCTCTCACAGCAAGACAACAGACCATGTGAAATTATCTATCTATCTATCTATCTAACTAAACTACCCTATCATTTTTGATCCTTATAGCTCGGCCTGGATGTCCTTTATGCAATTCTCCTCTTCACAGTTGTTTTCACCGCAGTCCCCTGCGCTTTTTACATTGAAATGTAAAATTAATGGAACAGTAACATAAACCAGTTAAACACACAGCACACATGTTCAGGAATGCAGTGTTTCATAGCACAATATTATACCAATATTCAATTTAAACGTCTTCATTGTAGATAATTAATAATAATCTGGCATGAAACAAGACAAAACAACACTAATTATGCTCCACATAGTTAAACTCCTGCCAAGATCCCTGCTACTGGGCTTGTTCCGATATCGAACGATTCTCAGGAGATGTTGATCGTGCTATTAGGTTCTTTCATATTTATTCCTCACTCAGGATGTATCAGTTGTGCGTTTTGCTGGCATCAGCAGACCGGAGCTTTGCTTCAGCCGAAGCTGAAATCGGCTGGCTCTCTTAATCCCAGGAGTGAGGAAGCAGGGGGGCTGCCTAAAGCCCTCTAGCAGGAGCCGCAGCAGCCTTTGTGAGGTATATATCAAGTGCCTGCTCAAGAACCAGAATAATGCAGATATAAATTTCTCTGCGGTTTGTTTTACTCTGAGACCTTTTGAAATAAATCACTTCGAATAAATTTGAGATGTGGAAAAGGAAAAAAAAAAGCCTATTAATTACTCGCCTCTCAGTAATCATGCTCGATTTCATGCCATTCCCAGGAGTGGACCTAATAGCTTGTGTGATCTTTTCTGGGTTTCATTTTATTGCTAGATTTTGGCGTTAGGTGCACATTGCTTCATCCTTGTGTCTGTTACATGTAGTTTAATGAGTCAGAAAGAGACATATTGAAATTCACAAGGGGCCGTTTAGTGAATTACAGTATATCCATGGTGATGATGTCGGTTCACCGCTTAGGTGTGCTATTCACAGATGAACTACAGATTATTTCCATGTGACCATCTTTATGACAGTCAGGTCACATGGCCAGCTGTGTAGCCCAGTGTAGGTAGGTATGTAGGTAGGTAGGTAGATAGATAGATAGATAGATAGATAGATAGATAGATAGATAGCCTAGTCAAATAGCCCGCAGACCTGGGAAAACCCCGTGTGGTGAACACGACAATGTGCCTCTGACCTCAGCATGCCGGGAAACCCAGTCTGGCTCTTTTTAATTATACGGATCTTAACTGTGGCCACCGCAGGATACTGATAGCAACAATAAACTGCAGTGTCCCTAATGAATTTAGCCGTAATGTAATAGACCCATGCTTTCTAGGCGCATTTAATTATGTGGAATCTGCTCTGCAGCATCCCCTATAACGGAATTACCGTTAAAGCCGCCGCCCACAAGGCCACTGCTGCGCCGGTGCCTGCCTGCTTTTTTATTTATTTGCTTCTCCTGCCAGCCATGCAGTGGTGCAGTAGTCTATATTACTAAGCTGCTCGGCAGAGATGCCCGACGGTGAGGGGGTGGGGTGAAGCTAGAGCTTTATTGAAGTTTAGTGAGATTTAGTCTTGCTGTAATGAGGCGCCTACAGCAGTGGGGATGGGGGGGGGGGCCCAACGCCAGAGCCTTGCTACTTCGTTAGTGGAAGAGCCAATAACCAGCCCCAGTCTGTGTTGCCCTAAACGGGTAATACCACCCGCACACCCCCACTGCCCCCGGCTTCCTGGTGTTCTCACGCAACTATGATAGCAGTTTGTATGTAGCGGCTCATGAGGAGCACATCATAGCAGTATAACAGCATCTTAGCCTAAATTAAAATCTGTCTGCAGTCAACAACAATGAGAAGGAGCAAAAGGAAATCTCCACCAAAGGTAGAAGGAAAAATAAGAGGGTCAGACACAAAGAGTGATGCGCTGGCATGTCAGTGCTGCATCACGATATCGGCCTGCTCTTCTTCGCTGTGGGGCCCCGGATCCCCATGAGGGAGGGGCGAAGAGGCAGTCGGTATGGATACTGAAATGTGATGGACATGCATAAAGACATACAGAGGGCAGAAGCGGCAGACTGGGCTAAGCTGGCCGAAAATAGCAGGTCTTAAATGCAGAGCCCGCGGAGGCATCGGACTGACAGGCAGAACCGTACTGTGGGGGCCCATTAGCTGCAGGCATCACCGGCAACACAAGTTTTATTTATTCTGTGAATCACAAGAAGGCCTGCAGCCTGCATTCCAGGCTGTGTTCTGGGGGCTGTACGCGTTAATCAGCTCAGGCGTATAAGCAGGGCCCTGACCTTTCAATATCTTATAAACGCGAGGAGTCGTGATGCCCATCCTTAACTGGGAGCAGGACGTGTGCAGAAACAGGAGCCCTGGGTTCATGCCAACGTATTTCCTGCTTCTGCTGGCTGCAGACAAGGAAGGAGCTGCACATGGGATTCCCAGCGAAGGCATCCATTAATATTTCTGATTTTCACAGAGAAAGAAATCGTCTTAGTCTTGCAATATTTAAGTTGTAAAGATTTCGGATAAAGACATGAGAATTAAAGGACAGATTTGGGTCCAAAATAGCTCCCTAATTCCAAGCTGATTTGGCAAAGCTAAAGTTAAGTCCCTTAGAGTTAAGCAGCAACAACAATATGTTCTCCTTGTGGTCTTTCTTCAGTGCAGTAGAAACTTGTTTTTCTGAATGTTCAGTCATTTTTCTTTTTTAAAATAATTGAAACATTTGCTTTTAGCAGCAGTATATGAGTAAACATTAATTCTATGCTTTTCTATGATCTTTAGTAGTGGAAGCATAAATCTCAAGAAAATAGCGGAAACAATATTGATCTGTCTGGCACCCTGTGGTTGCCTAATGACGATGGGAATGTGATGATCATCAGCTGGAGGAATATTGCTGATACGGTGCTGAGATTAAAAATCACCCCAAATAGGCCGATCATACATACATACCTATGATAGGGGTGGGGGGTGGTTGGGGTAGCTCACAGACTGTCACGTGACCAGTCCACCCCTGTGGGGTGGGAAGTGTTCTCTTCCTTGGAGGGCCCAGCTGTTGTACCTTTCAGTGGCGGTAGTTCACCATAACCTTGAAGCTATGCCATATGAGTAAGCAGGTTACTTTGCATAAAACTGACACTAGAAAACTAAAATAGAGTACTCAGCAGAATCTTTCTCTGTTTTTGAGGACCAGAACCAACCAGTGTCAAATTAAACAGGCAAAACTAACCTGAAATTTAGAATGGTTAGGTCTCTGCACCACAGCCTGAGTCACCATATGCATGCATCAACAATACTTCAGGTAAGGCTTGTGTCAAAGTGATCTCCTGTGTGGTAGGCTTACATGTCTAGTATGTGTACAAGTAGTGTACAAAGAATTCTGAGAATAATCAGCTGGAATAAACATGTCATAATGGATTGGTCATAATAAGTTAGAGGCTGCACATCCATCTTCTTTACCCACTCATCCTAATCAGGACATGGATAGGGCGCCAACCCATTGCTGGGCACAGACATACCTGTGGACAATTTCCTGACTTCAATGCACCTCAGCATGTTTTTGGACTGTGGGGGGAAACTGGAGTACCTCGAGGGAACCCCATGATGACACAAGGAGAACATGCCAATTCCAAACACATGGAGCCATGGCAATTGAGTCAAATTCCAGCCCCAGAGGCATGAGGCAACAGTGGTATCTACTGCACCACTTAGGTTAGCAGTTGTAGCAAACTGAATCAAACATTAAACATGATGCTATAAGCCTGTACTGGATATGATGTTATAAACTATGTTTGATGAGCCCTGAATGTGTTTCTAAGGTGCCATCAGGAACTGGCTGGACTTTTGCATATTCCCCACAATGCTAGAAGAGAGTGACGTAACGCTGCTGCCCCACACAGCCACATGCAGGAACCTGCCAGCTCCTAACGCTCTCACTTTTGCTGTTCCTCTCCCATGATGATGGGTGTACGTCCTCATCCAGAATATCCATCCAGTCAGTGGCGACAACACATCTGTCACAGCAGCCTGCAGGTTTCAGGGCTCAGCGCGTTGGGTCAAAGATCTAGACTGACCTACATCTCAAAGCACAGAGCGCAACAATTCGAGCTGCGGATGGAGTAGCCTGCCGATTTATGCTGCTCTCCATCTCGCTCTTTCAGCATCTCGCTCTCGTGCTCTGTGGCTCACGATGAACACCAAAAAAAAGAGCACACATAGCCCGGCCATTAAAGGCCTGCTTTTTGAATGGAATCCTTGGAGCAGATTTATAGCATGTGGGACACTCTGTGTTGTGGAAGAGTTTCTCCGCAGGGCCCTTTCATAAAGGCAGCAGATAGGACCCAGCAGCTTCAATAACCCGTTCAGGAATCCAGAGTGGCACTAAACAGGGGCTCCTCTACATTTATTCTCATTGTTTTTGCCAGTGACATTTATTACCCTGAAGAAAAGTACAGGCTCCTGTTAATTTAAATGTGTGATGATGGGTGCATATAGCATCATACTCTGTGTTATTACGTTAGCAGAGTTTCCCTTCCGAATGGACCGCTGGCATAATGTACATTCTTTAATGTGATGTACAGCCCGCTCAGGCTCCACTGTCTGTGAAAGCATAACAAATCCGTTCTGTCATGTGGCGACGCGGCGTAGCCGGCCTGTCCTGCATTGTGGGTATTAAAGAAGGTAAACAGAAGAAAGCAAATCCAGCAAATACCAGCTGGAATAACGTGGCTGCTTAATAAGTGACAGTGACAGTGTCACGCCGATGACGAGCAAGCACACTAATGGGGACATTTCATTATATCACACATCGTGGTGTTCTGAATGAACGCTGACAGCAACATAGTATCCTGGGAAACAGAGCTTCGAAGCTTTTCCCAAAACTAAACCGGACTCCGCTCGCCTCCTGCATGAACGCTGTGCTGTCATTGGCTCCAGAGTTCATTGCAAGTTTGGGCCAGCATGCCCCCGTGGCTTTAGCCCCTCCGAGGACCCCTGCCTGGCAGACTCACATGTCTGTGAGCTGCTTCATGGACTGATATGTCTTCCTCCACCAGCTGTAGCCAAATACAGAAAAATCAACTCTACTCTAAGTGAGCTATTAATGAAACGCCTCGGGGTTTAATTTCTTAAGAAATGGGGGAAAAAATTAATTAAGCAAAATTACAATTGTGAATAAAGCTTTTGAGTTATGATTTTTTTTTAAGCGCAGCAATAATTTAAATAACATAGTCGCATGCGTGAATGATAGCACCGCAGGGTGGATGAATGGCCTCAATTTCCTCTTTCGTTTAGCAGAATTGACCAAGCAGGTAGCCCCCCCCCCCGATATATCGCTCCAGCGGCATCTTTTCATTTCCTGCTTTCAGCACGCATGCACCTCAAACACATGAGAACAAGGACGCCCAGGCAGCCAGCAGGAACCTCAATGTTCACCAAGTGTGCAGCAGCACCTGACGGCACTCACTCATAACCTGGCCTGCCCAGTGTACATCAGCCTTTTACTGTGTCACAGACGTGCTCTTTCACACTGCTAATGAAGCCACTCAGAGAATGGTACTAAATCAACCTCAACGCATATACCTGTACAAGCAGACAGGCTCAATGAATTCCGACAAAACATATAAACAAACCACTCTTCCTCTTCACCCAGGAAACTTCAGCATAAGGCCACCACATCATTAAGCACAACGATACTTTAAACCACGGTGAAGCCTTGTTTATCTTAACTGCTCTTTACTGTGTATTTTACAATTTCCCCATTGTTTTTACTGGCTCTTATAAACTGTGCAAGTTGTGCTATTTTTTCACTAGAGTGGATAGATGAAAGAGCCTTTTGCACCCTGCTGATACCTAAGAATCTGATTGGCAGATACTCAGTCACATGCTCAGGCTGCCTCTGAGAGTACTATTATAGTGTCCAGGCCCACAAAGTAGTAATGACTAGTAATCCAGTCAATAGTGCATGACCCTGGCTGCTCTTTAAATGTGGCTCATGTACTGTCCATCCATGTATCGCAAATTTGATGAACAGAAATGTGGCAGAGGCTTGTGCTTATGGGCTGAAACGCCAGTGCTAGGGGGACGCATTGGTGATTCTCTGGCAGAGGAGGAGGAGAGGTGTCCTAGTGCCATTGCCACACTCGACTTTTCACACAATGATGAAAAACAGTTCACGCTGTGAGTTCACGTCTGTGAGTGTGTGGGTGTGTACATTCATGTGGTGTGTGTTTCCGGGGTTTTCTGTGCCGTGTTTGTAACCCCGTGGATGATTTCCTGATGTTCTGTCTTGTATGTGTAGCTGTATGGAACCATTCTTCTCCTTCTACGTTGTGCTCACAGCCTTGTGACGTCATTCTCGATGTTCTTTGTGGAGTTTGAGGCTGTGTAGAAGCCTGCACAATGTTCCGCCTGCTGTTCACATCTTGTCAAATCCCGTTTAATGTTTTGTGTTGTGTTCATAGGTCTGTGGAAAGGTTCCCTACATCTGATGGTGTGTTTGAGGCTGTGCAGAAGCCTTGCCGATGTTCTGCACTGTATGTTTAATATTTGTAAGATGATATATGATTTTTTTAGAGCACATCAGTCGCTTTTCGTCGCGTGGTGTCTCCGGCCTGCTTAGTATGCACCGTTAGCCTTTTGGAGGTGAGGGCCTTTGTTTATGTTGGGCCCTGCACTCATTAACAGCACTGTTAGATTAAGGATAATGAGCCAGAGACTGGAGCAGCAGAAATAGAAAAAGGAGTTAATGGCATGGGGATAGGTGGCGTGAGGAGAACATTTTATTAAAAACATTTATTTAACAGCTTTCAAACAAGTGCTGCAGGCGTTTACGGAGATCTGGCTCTGCATGCTCGAAAAGGCGGACATGCGGACACAGAATCAGTCATCGCAAGGTCGCAGTCGTACTCTGCTGACACAAGGACCGGGTGTCTAGAAAAACACAATAGCCTTGTATTACTATTACATTAATAAATATTAACAATTCTTAATGATTCTTTTATTTGTTCATTTATATGGTAGACAATGTACATCCACTCATCATTATGCGATTGAGTTCTGTAACAACGATCGAGTCGTTAAGCGAAATGGTCGCTAAGCGAAAATCATGGCCGTCTAGCCGAGACTGCGGCTTTGCTTACTTTACTTACTTCAGCCTTCCATACTCAATTTGTTTTATCCCTCATGAAGTAGACATTTAAACAACATTTTGTAAATTCTACTTCAAAGATCTCTCCCACTCCAGCGTGCACTGTTGTTAGGCGTAAATGTCATAAATGTGCACATTAGTCAGAAAATATTTTTGTTGTTACTGTCGTATTTGTGAAGGGTCACTAACCGAGGAGCGGTAGTATAACATTTCTGTATTTTTCCTTTTTCCTGTCTGGGGTATGTTTGGTTGAATCTTTCCATTGATAGTTATTCTTTGTGAATTTTTAATTGCTGCCCCTATTTGTCACTGTGAATTATATGCTGGTTTATAATTCCATATTCCATCCATCTGTTCCTCCATTTATACATCTGTCAATTTTTCAGAAAACCTGAGCCTATCCCAGGAAGAACAGCGTACGAAGCAGGGCACAGAGAAAATACAGAGAGATACGCTGCACTTACAAATTCGCTTCCCTGGTTGATGCCCATTTCCTCCGTAATGCACTCACTGTCTTCAGTGACCTGCGTGATGCTGCTTCAGAAACAACAGACAGATACATATCCATTCACTCATTCATGGGGGAAGCCAGCAGGGGCTCAGTGAAGTCCCACATAAGCAATGCTTGTTCAGAGGCATGTGTGGAGGCACAAGGCAGTGGCAGCATCCACAGAGCCACTGCGTGTTGCCCAGGGCCTGCAGGACAGTGTAGCCAGTGCGAAGGAATCCCTGTGGAGTCTGCAGGACAGTGCGACCTGCGCAGAGGAGTCTCTAATGGGCTGTAAATGGTGCAGCCCACGTCAAGGAGTTCCTGCGGGGCCTGCAGGTGTCAGAGTCAGCACCTGGTTTGTCCCAGTCTTTCCTGTCTTCCCCCGTTGTCCAAGTCTTTAGTGTTTTCCATCCTCCCTGGCAGCCACATGACTCAACATGTTGAGCATGCAGCTGCCTGTAAACCCCTCTGTCTTGAATTTGAATCCTGCCTCCTCTGTTTTTGTATTTTGTTCCTAGTGTTTCATTTGTATCAGTTTAGTCCTGTAATTTGTATTCGGTTTTAGTTTCTTGCTTTGTGCCTTAGTTGTGTTTTACCAGTCTTTGTTATTCCCAGTGTTAGATTCTGTTTTCCTTGTTTCTTTGTCAGTTTTTGGTTTTCCTGTTTAGTTCCTTGAGCTAATTATTAGTGTCACCTGTTGCCTGTTTTACTAGTCCTTGTTAATTATTTTCACCTGTCCTGCGTTATCCTTGTGAGCCTGTTGTATTTAATTCCTGATCCCATTCTGTTCCTGCTGGAGTCATTGATGTTGTACATGTGTTGTATGCTGTGTTGTGTGTTACCTGCCCACCTGCCCGCCCCTTGTTGCCCTGACCCATTTTGTAATTAGTCTTTGTTTATCCCCGTTTACTTTTGACCCCTTGGTTCTTTTATTTTGATTATTTTGTTCCTGGTGTTTTCTGTTTTCATTAATAAACCCCTTCTGTTCCCATGTGCCGCAAGTGGGTCGTCCACATTTCTGTTCCTACCTGCACCATGCCACGTCCTCGTGCCAAACCCGCCCGGATCCTTGACATCAGGACAGTTCGTCCCATGCCGAGGAGTCCCAGTGGGGCACATAAGAGAGTGCGGCCCACGCCGACGAGTCCCTAGAGGGCCCGTTAGACAGTGCGGCCCAAGCCGAGGAGTCCCTGTGGGGCCTATAAGACAGTGCGGCCCACGCCGAGGAGTCCCTAGAGGGCCCGTTAGACAGTGCAGCCCATGCCGAGGAGTCCCTAGAGGGCCTGTTAGACAGTGCGGCCCACACCAATGAGTCCCTACGGGGCCTGTTAGACAGTGCAGCCCATGCCGAGGAGTCTCTGTGGGGCCCATAAGACAGTGCGGCCCACACCAATGAGTCCCTACGGGGCCTGTTAGACAGTGCAGCCCATGCCGAGGAGTCTCTGTGGGGCCCATAAGACAGTGCGGCCCACGCCAAGGAGTCCCTAGAGGGCCTGTTAGGCAGTGCAGCCCACGCTGAGGAGTCCCTGTGGGGCCTATAAGGCAGTGCGGCCCAAGCCGAGGAGTCCCTACGGGGCCCGTAAGACAGTGCGGCCGAAGCCGAGAAGTCCCTACGGTGCCTGTAAGACAGTGCGGCCCAAGCCAGAAAGTCCCTG
>JAODKC010000016.1:20493967-20544320 GCA_026777985.1 Mormyrops attenuatus | reverse complement strand
ATAACTACCCTGGGATTGGTTTTGCCTTGTCCTTTATATCCGTGAATAAACACACCATCATGCAAAAGCAGAAACCCTGGATTATACACTGAATTCAGTGTAGGGCTTGGTTAAGAGGCTCACCTCTCATCCTGCACTGCCTAGGAAAACCATTTACATCCTGACATTTCTGTGAGATACATTTTCAAAACCTTACCTCCATTTTCTTGCCTTGACACAACATACTATACAACTATAATATGACTGCCATTTTACATATGAACTTACCCAATGAATGATCACAGTAAGCATAGAACAGAAGCATGGGGTGCAAGGCAGGGGACAGTAGTCCAACACAGGGGACATGTACACACTGGCCAAGGCAGGGGATAGTAGTCCAACACAGGTGACACGAACACACTGGCCAAGGCAGGGGACAACAGTCCACCACAAGGGACAGAAACATTGGGAAAGGCAGGGTACGGCACTTGGAAATTTATATCCATCAAGCAACACAGCCCTGTTTTGTGGAGAAACTTGCACAGACATTGGGAAACATGCAAGCTCCAGAAGCCGAAAGGGCAGGATTCACATCCCAATCAAGGAGGTGTGAGGCCACAGTGCCACCCACTGAGTGAACATGCTGCTCATATACGATTATTAAAATGTGAACATGAGATGTACAGTATAAAGAAGATGTTCACTCACAGCACCAGTGGCCTTCTTGGGTATTGAAAGGATCATGTGTTCAGCTTCTACACGGGCTCACCTCCAGGTGCGTCTCCCACCCCCATTACACATCTCCTGCCAACTAAAAAACCGCCAGACCCTAAGATCCCAGCACTGCATCAAGCCTTTCTGAAGATCTTGCTTGCCTACTGACCAGCCATTGGATGGTTGAATTTTTTCAGCTTTAATGGGGTTGCTTGAGGCATTTGGTCATACATTATACCCACAATGACAGGAATTGAGGACAAGAAAGAGAGTTATAAAGCAGAGAGAATTAGAAACAGGTTAGATCCAAGCACTGGTAAGAGAACAGGACATTATAACAAAGATATACAAATGAGACAAGGAGAGATGAAGACCTAGAATCTATCTTTCCTTTATCTCACCCTGAGTACAGGAATTAAAACATGTTCCAAGCAAGTGACCACAGACCTGCCTTCTGGTAATATTTTATTCTCTTGACCAGTGCAGCAAATGTCTGCTGCATCTGGTTTGTTGACTACCAAGCCGCACATGAACTCGGGCTTTATCTTACCTCACACCTTCATCTCGTCATAATGAGAGTGCCTTTGAGCAGGAAGAGCTGAGGCTGAAGCAGCCTTTTCCAAATCAGAACATAGCTGGTCCATTATGAGAACTATTACTATACTTCACATATATATTTAAAGTCACTTCCATTGACTGTAATATCTTGTAGTACACAGAATTACACTCACATTTATTCAGTCCAGCTTATAGACTATATTTTCTCATTATGCAGAGATCAAAGTGGGAAAAAGATCTTTCCCTGAGTGGGAAGATTGATTACAGTGTTGATTCCACCCTGTAATCACGACTGCTTGCACCATCAGCACTTTTCCTTTTCTCAGGGGTGGGGGGGTGCATCTGAATAACCGAAGGAACAGCCACACTCCCAGCATTTTCCCACAACTCTGAGCCTCTTCTGGGGCAAAGAACTCAGGTTTCTGACAGAACACAACGGAAGGTATCACTGTTCTCCGAAATGCACCCAAGACATCCTGCCTCTTTCCTTTTTTTCCTTGCATACTTCCCCTGCTTTTTTTAAATAGTTACGTTTTTTTGACCTTGCCCCGCTATTCCGGTTTTATCATTTCATCAGTGTCTGCCTCATCTTTGCATTTAAGGGCTTCTAAATGTTAATGCATTTGCCTCACATAGGCACAAAACAGTAAGAGCATTTTGAGCTGAAAGGGAAAATAAATAAGAGAATAATTACGGTACACCTGGGCCAGACATCTAATGGGAAATTTGGAGCCAATCCCAGACACATACAATCAAGCAGAATGAGTAAAAATGGTCCTGCTGTCTGATGTGAGTTATCGGGTTTGAAAATGCACCAAAAGAGTGACAGGAGCCATACCCAAGCTTCCAGATGCTTCTGCAATATTCCAGATACAGTCACAGAGGTATCAGAGAATGGATGAAGTTGAAGGTCAGAAAAATTCTTAACATCAGCAGCTAAAAATGATGGGTCACAGTTTACAATTGGTCATTTTTATATCAAGCAGTAGGTCACAAAACCTGACTCCCATATGTGACCATATCTGTTTTGTCAGTGAATTTCTACAAAAAATTCTTGACAGTTTGATACAATAACTAATAATAGATGAATTGCTCATCCAGTGGTTGAGAAAAACATGTAATTGTCAGTCTGTGTCAGGAGTAGTGGTTGTATTGAGGAATTAGACTTGACACATCATCATCATCTTCATACTGTTTCTCTTGGTGTGGTCACAGTGGCAAACTACCCCCAAGTTAATTAGGAGATAAATCACGGAATGTGCCTGGAACAGCTCCCTGGGGTGGTGATGCGATCCGTATGAGATTCCCAAGCTGTGCCAATTCAAAGGAACAGTAGATACTGTATTGTCTGAGGTCCCCTCACACTGTTACACAAAGCAAACTCAACAATCCTAAGGATAAAGCGTATTTCAGCCATTTATACTCGCAACCATGCTCTCATTACAAAAGTAAAAATGACAGTATCATCAAAATAATAGCATAGTAATACCACTATGGTAAAGCCATTGTAATCTGCCCACCTATATGCCATGTCATTCTACGTAGTTTTGCAATGTATCTTCAGTTAAAATACAACGGTAATTTGTTATGCTTTTTTGTATTGTACCACGGTACTAACATGCTTTTAAATTTGCTGTACTATGGTAATGTAAACTTATTTTAATAATATTTTATGTAACGTTTAACATAGCATTGTAATGATACAGCACTGAAATTAGACATCATAATTACATTAAATGTACTGTACATAAAATACATCTGTTTTGGCTTAGTGAAAAAAACACTTCAACATAGCCACTTGTCATGTGGTACGAGACAAAGGACTCATAGGCAGGCATTTGGGTGAACAAAAGGGGTTTATTGAATTAAACAGGAACAGGGAAACAAAATAGGCTGTGAAGGGTCAAAACAAGAAGGGGAGTATAGGGAATGACATGGGCAGACAGTGACATCAATGACCGGACTGGGGGTCATGAGAAAATGAGGGACTAATACTAACGAGGGGTAACAAGCAAAAGGCATGGGTCATTTGAACTACATTAGGGAAGTTGACAGGGGGATCAGGGGGACATGGCATGCTGGGCGTCATAGTAACCCCCTCCCCCCGAAGCATGCCCTCTGGGCACAGAGGACAAACAGGGGAGAGGAACAAGGGGACCAAACGCAAGGGCAGTCACACAAGGCCAGGGAGAAATGGGACACCATATGGGACAGGGCACGGCAGGACTGACAGGGTACATGGGATAGACACCACACAAGACCAGAGTGGAAAAGCCACCGGATAGGACAGGACAAGACAGGACACACAGCATAACAATGGACACGGAACAGGCAGGGGCCAGACCAGGGACCAAAAGGACAACAGGAAATACTAACACCGAACAGGACACACAGACGAAACAGATAAGCATAGGATGGAAACAGGCACCAGGTACAATGGAACGGGGACCAGGGAGCAGGAGAGACAGAGACCAAGACAAGCTGAACACACCACACCTTGGAACACCTGACGGTCAAAACCCAGGACCCATCTGGGCCGCAGGACCTAAGGGCCTTAGAGGGCCATTGGGGCTGGAGGAAGCCAAGGGCCAGGGGGTCCGGAGCAGGAGGGTGTCACAGGAACTGCAGGGCAGGAACAGAAGAACAGAAGAGCACAGAGGGAACTGCAGAACAGGAGCAATTGGACACCAAGGGAATTCTCTCCTGGGCATCAGCAGGAGAGTTGCCCAGGCAGCTGATGTCAGGAAAATGAGAGTCAGGGTGACTGGCATGGAGAGTGTACCCCTATCTCCCCCTCTGAGAGATGCAGACTAGGCTAACCCCTCTTTGTTTTTTTCAGTTTCGTTGTTCAAGTGACAATGATAATAAAGATTTATCTTATCATATCTTATCTTTGGGGCCCCAGCTGACTGCACTGGGACTTAGGATCGTGTCTCTGTGGGCTGGCAGGAGGAGCAGCTGGGGCACCTGGAGGCAAGCCGGGCGCAGCTGGGACACCTGGCATGACCACTGCGGTTCTTTGCTGAATGGCATGGCTGCTGTGAGACTGAGGACAGGCAAGGTGGCCCCCTTTAGTCCAGGAGTCGGGGACTTGGCCAGAGTAGCCCTCTCTGGGCCAGGAGCCTGGAATTTCCGAAGAGCAGCCCTGTCTGGGCTGGGAGCCTGGAGTGCGGGTGGTGCGGCCCTCTCTTGGCCAGGAATAACAGAGGCGAGGATGGGCTCTGGAGGTGCAGCAAAGGCAAGAACAGGCTGAACGGGACTTTGGACAAGAAGTGGCCTCTTCTGGGCTGGGCTGAGGATGAGCACCGCCCCCTCCTGGGCTGGGCTTGGGAGGCAGCAGGTCAGGCGAGTCAGCAGCCACAGGCACAGCCAACTTCGTCCGCTTCTTTCTCCTGCAGCTGGAGATGGCAGCCAGAGCTGCGGAACTTTTTGTAAGGGTCATTCCTTTCAGTTCATGTGGATCATCATGTAGACTGACTGGTGAACAAAGAACCTCATCTAGCTACTTAGCTTATGCTCCACCACCAATGCCCTGCTCATTCCCAGCGAAACTGCAGCCACCAAAATCATCCACCTGTCAATCTCACATTCCCTCTTATTTTCACTTGTGAATAAGATCCATCAGTGCTTAAACCCCTTCGCTATGGATCAGATTCTCCATCCTCAGCTGAAAGGAACAACTCACTCTTTTCTGAGAGCACAATGGCCTTGGATTTGGAGGTGCTGATTCTAAACTTCACTGTTCACACTTGAAATCGAACCAGTGGAGTGTTTGCTGGGAGTCAGTCAGGTCGGGTGAGGCCAAAGATATAGCAGGAATGTTATCTCTAGCCCTAATTCTGGAAGCCCTTCCAGCCACAACTGCACCTTCATATCATTTTTTTTATAAAAATCATAAATATGAGTGGAGGCAAGACTCTTGCTGGAGGCTAAAGTCAACTCTAAATGACTTTGAATTTGTGCGAAGTATGCAGACACAACTCTTACTATATTCATACATGGACCAATTAGAGTAGTGACTGTGGTACCTGAGTGATACTCACAGTATGTACAGAGAAACATGGTCATATGCCTTCTACAAGGTCACAAAGCATGGATAGACAGTGGTAGCACACTCCCATGAACCATCACTCAGCTCTAAAAGGGAAAACAGGTTGATCTCTGTTCCATGGCCATGGTGAAATTACGCTGCTTCTCCACAATGGAGCCCTTTGACCACCACAACATTTCAGCTGCAGTGATGTACTCCAGACATGACACAGTTTTCAAAATTAGATGAAGGTTTCAGGTTTTAGCAATAAACTGAGTTGCAATTTCTGAAAATACAACTGCTTAGGTCCTTGACCAATGTGTTTATTCAACAAAACACAGAGATTTACTGATGTATCGATTGATTGGCGCAGAGCTCCGATATTCTGACTGGAACACGTGCTCTCACATATCAGTTACAAACGATTCCCAACAGCATGTGTTGTGTTAGCCAGTAACAATGTGCCAAATGCATCATTCTAAGAACCCCATCTCTTCTAAAAAAGGTCCTGTCTGGTCCATCATTAATGTCCATCAAAGCATGCAACACTGATCAGGAACACACAGGCTTGGTAAGCAGTTCTCTGTTCCTCTTAAACTACATGTAATGGCACTTAGACCAACCAATTCTCTTGCATTTCTGCACTATTCTTTTAAGGTTATACTGTAAACCTTTAGTGTATATAGAAGAGGCTTTCATTACATTACTATTGCTATGTTTTTCAAACCAAACTGTGCTATGTAATGAAGTACAAAAATAATCATATAAATAATAATTAGATATTTATTTGGTGTCTGTATGGGAATAATCCAATTTTGGGGGCTATGCTAATTTTCACATTATTATTCAATAAAACATGTGTGATACACAAGGAACAACAAACATTTCAGCTAACGTGTTTAAGAGGATCTCTGTATTAGTACTTCTGTTTTGCTGGTTATAACTTTATGTGTATGTATGTTTCTGTGTGTGTGTGTGTGTGTGTGTGTGTGTGTTACTTTACGCAGGGCCAATAGCTGAGTAATCCAAAGAGACTTAACTAACAGTCAGAAAAAACACTGTCTAGCTGTCGAGCTGTCTGACTCAGATTAAGTGCAGTGAGTATTTGGAGAGGCTCTGACTGAGTAAAGGTGTAAGCTTAGAGGAGAGAGGGAGGCAGGCAAAGGCCTCGGACAGCTGTACTGCTTTAAACGAAAAGGTAGCGTCCATCTTTCAGCATTAAGCTGAGAAATAAATAGCAGTGGGAAGCTTGCACTACTATCATTACTAGTCGTATTGCTTTTTTTCCTCATTCATCAAGGAAATTGTCTCCTTTCCTAGGTAACAAAGAATTTTGATATAGTCCTTTCTGCATGGACATTTTTTAGTCATTGAACCTCATGTCATGATCATTTTGTCGTTCTTTTTGCCTGCTTCTCACTTTGTATCACAGTGTCACTTTATTACCTTTTTTCTCCATGTCTGTCGTCTCCCATCATCTCTTCCTCACTCCTACTACTCTTAAGATCCACAGCAGATTTACAGACTCACAGAAAAAAATGTTTCTTTTTTTTGGCAGAAGGCGTATTTGAGGGAAACAAAATCAAAAAATCAATAATACTACAAGAGATAAACTGACCATCGTACAACAGATAAAATGTGTCTCCATGGAGATGCATATATAGGTGTTACTCAATTCTGGAACATGAACATGCACATATGTGTTACATCATTTCTGAATAAATGTGTGAGTTATTATCATCTCCATACTGCTGTTTAAATTATTTAGCAAAATCTAAAGTCACATTTTGTATAATTTCCCCCCAGACAGTAAGAACACAGTAACCATTCCCATGCTATAGAATTCATATGGACCCATTTATTGTAAATTGTCGAACTACGGCTTGGGTCATAAACTCTGCACAAGCCCATTTAAATGCACGACATTGCACTGGGAGACTATTCCAAATGAATGCTGAAATTAGTCAATCATCGGGCAGATAGAATAGACATTTTCTCAAAGTTTGTCAACCTGAATAACTCCTCATAATTTAGCTAGAATTATAAATGAACCTTTTTGGCCCATTGCACCCAATTCAAATTGGCTATATTGATCACTTATGCACAATTAGACTGGAAATTAAAGTTTCATTGTTGACAGTCCAGCGGTACACTAAGCTCTGCTGCACTCGGCTCATTTCTGATGTGCAAGCAGATAAATTAGTAATAGCTGAAGCAACATGTATTAAAATGAAAGCCAGGAGATTTTACTGCGGACAAGCAGCTAGCCCTCTCTTAAGTATGGTATTTGTATTTATTCAATCCAATATTAGGAAGGGCCATTTCCTTTGGGACCGAAAAAATAATAACAATAAAATAAGTATCACTGTGGCTTTTTTGATCTAATACCATTTTCAGGTTTGAATCTGATGAGTTTTGTGCGTATCACTGATCCCAAATGCTCACCATGTTCTGCAGCTGTTGTTTTAGAAAAAGAAGGGTCATCTTCAAAGTATAAGGGGCTGCCCCTTAAAGAGCCAGGGCGATGGGGGTCAATATCGGCTTGGCTGCGTGGCATTTACACTGTGTCTGATATTTACATAGCCTCTCTTATGTACTAAACCCAACAAGGTTGCTGGTGTATCTGGGGGTCCTGGAGCGGTAAACCAATGCACAAGTGACAGTGAGCCCCGTGAAATGCCCT
This sequence comes from Mormyrops attenuatus, assembly GCA_026777985.1. NCBI lineage: Eukaryota > Metazoa > Chordata > Actinopteri > Osteoglossiformes > Mormyridae > Mormyrops > Mormyrops attenuatus. Next base: position 20,536,356 of record JAODKC010000016.1, on the reverse strand, counting down.
GCTCTGCTTGCGGCACCCTGTGCCCTGGATCTGCTTATGATATCCCAATGGGGTGGCCAAGAGCTAAACCCACCAATCAGGTTCAGTTTATCTTTAAGGCATAAGATGGTCTTACACATCAAACAATATGAGCTTGGTAAAAGTAATGCGAGTGACACCTGTATGCAGTGCCTATTATCAGTAACAGACCCTGCTACTCCCGGCAGGAGAACTGACTAGAAGGCAGTCACTTTCCAGAGTGAGGTGAGATTCCTGGCCATCCACTGTGACACAGCTTGCTGGCAAAGCATTTTCCTGCATGGACACAAGCAGAAGCGCACACAGACGCAGATACAGACATGCACGCACACACACACACACACACACACACACACGCACACACACGCATGCACGCACACACACACACACAGACCTGTACTCATATCTTTGTGGGAACTCTAAATTAATTTCTATGTGCAAAACCAAAATCCAAAAATGATCACCCTAACCCCTAATCAGCCCTAACCTTAATTAACCATAAATAACCAAACAAAATACAAATCTTTTGGCATTTTTAGTTTTTTGATTGCAGTTACTGATTTTTTATAAAATTGAGGTTATGGGGACTGGAAAAATGGTCCCCGCAGGGTTTTATTACATTATGAGGACATTTGATGCTCACAACATAAGAAATACCTGGACCACACACACACATATGCACACACAGCACAAACTAACAAGCAGAGTCTTGCTGCTCGATATTATGAGTCCCTCTTATGACCATGTTAAATTTGACCCTATCTCTACTGTGGTATTCAAACAAACATTTACTGAGTACTACAAATGTGTTAATGCACAACAAGCTATGCATTATTCACTTTTAGACACACAGCTGCAGAGGTAAAGAAATGTACAGATTTTTCAGCCATTGTTTTATTAATGTACCTTCTACCTCCTAGAATGCATCTGTGTTATGGGTAAAACCTAACTTATTTAGTGTTTACTGATTATTAATACTGGACTTGCATACCATTTCCTTTTGGCAGGTTAACCTGGACTGTGAAGTATGACTAGACTATAAGTGTACATCTGTAAATCAAGTCCCGATCCTTAGCCTGAAGCACTGTTGTTGTCTGAGTGATTTGTAGCAATTTCTTTGTTTTTATAGTGTCCATTAATTTAAATTGTGTTCTATGTCTGAAATTAAAGATTGTAATTGTGCATTGATTTATTGCTGTGATTCATTTGGCTGCCACTACGTGTGTAGTTATAAGAAGTGAATCACCACACTTCTGACCAATCAGATTTGAGAATTCACCAGCGCTGTAGTATAAATATTGTTAATACTTTTTATACATTTATCAAGAACAAATCCACATTGTATATTACAACCAGACTGTGCTGGAATATTGTCTTGTCTTGCCTTAACTGTGTATGCATCTGCTGTTTGTATGAGATTCATTGGCAACCAGAGACACATTCCTTGTATGTGTGAACATACCTGGCCAAAAAAAACTGAATCTGATTCTTAAGGCAGGCAAAACAGCCACTCTTGCAGATCCTTTTAAAGGCGCTGAAGTTGGACCATTACTTACGAAATCTTCCTTAACCAAAACTACTATTAATTACTTTAGGCCAATTTCTAATCTACCTCTTATGAGTAAAATGTTAAAGAAAGTTACCTTCAGTTTTCCGTCAGATTACTGAATTCTATATAACAACAACAACAACAACAATAATAATAATAATAATAATAATAATAATACAATTCTTTATTAGCTTACACTTTACATGCATTTTGAACTTTTTATTCTTTATATATATAAATATATATATACATATGTATATAGTATATTGTATAACTTTATTTATTTTTATCCTTTATTATTTTTACATATTTATTCCTTCTTTCTACACTGTCTTTGACCTCTCACTTTGTTTCTTAGTTTAATCCCATATGTGAAGCACTTAGGGATGCATTTCATGTATGGAAAATGCTACATAAATAAAGCTTATCATTATATTATTATAAATTGTAAATAGCATGCAGAGTAAATCTTTCTGAGGGTCTGTGGAGTCTCACATCCTGTGTGGTGTGACCTAATCACAGGTGTGATTCATTGACTAAGGAATGCTTAAATGCCCATTCAAGTGCTTCCAAAAGGTCATATTTTACAGGAAGATTAAGCACTCCGTCCATAATTTATGTAAATGTCTATGTAAGGTGCTAGTGCCTGCTGAAATGGCAATGGGCAAGGTGTTTTTTCCTCTGTATCTGCACATTTGAAACATTTTTTTGCCAGTTACATATGTTTAGAATACTCCTTTGAGCTGCATTGAACAAAATGATATTGATGGCTTATCATAAAATAATGCTTCAATATATCCAGCTGCTGAAATAATTCTCATAGAAATTAAGGCTGCTAGTTATTTTCTTTTTTATTTCCTTAACTGTTATGCCACCTACTGTCCCTTTGCCTTTATTATTCCTAATTACCACAAAAAGCCTGTGAATATGACTTTCAACCAAGGCGATGAAATTAACTTCTAAAAGCTATCATACCTACTGTAACTATGTCTAAGAATGAAAAAAAACAGTGTCATTATCACTAAGTTCTCTTATGAGGAGCAGCGTGCATTGTGTATCATAGGATGGAGGTTAAGGTGTGGTACTGCACAGGGCACCAGACATGGATCATTAATCAGTGACATCACATCTGCAGAGAAAAGATGCACAAAGGCGACGTGTCTCAGCAAAGCACAGTGCACTTCAATAACCATTATCTGTCTTAATTAGTCTGCTTATTAATCGTGTGGATACTGTGATTGAATAGATACAAACTGTATATTGAAAAAAAAAAACCTAAAAGGGCATGGGTGGAATATCAAATCAATTAATCAGGATTGCGTCTGTTCACCAGTACTGCCTGTAGAATTACACAGTGACATAAATGATTCCATTCACTATGGTGGTGATACCTCCTGCTATCTCTCACCAGCTCACTAGATTCCTTAAAAGGTAGTCATTTATAATAATGTATTTTGTTCATTTTGAGCTGCAAACACCATCTAATTTATTAACACGTCAAATAAAACAGTTGATTCAGCAGAGATTCATGAATCCTGTACAGTGACACATGGGATTTAAAATTGCATCTTGAAATCAAATACATGCATCACAATGCATGAATAAATATCATTTTAACAACACCTTTGCTCCCGGAATGCATAGATTTAATTGCACTGTGTGCATGCACTACAACCTGTTTAGCCAAACTGTATGCCTTAGGACTGTGGGACGAAACCTGCCTACCTACACACAGACACACGCACACACACAGACACACGCACACACACACACACACATACACAGACACACACACAGTGGAGGTGGGAAATGGACCTTGCCTGCTACCAGGAGGTGTGAGAACATCAATCTACCCTCACTCCTCAAACGCTGGGGCTATATAAACAATATTAAAAAGTCACAAAAAAATGAAACACAATAGCTAGGAAAAAATATTTTTGAAAATACCTGATAAAATGGGGGTGTAGGGGTCAGCTAAAATCCACCGATGGCAGGCCATGCCTTTGAATTATCCCTGAGCAGCCGTGTGCACCGGCATCAGAAAAAGCGTTTCCCCTGGACAGGCAACAAAGGTCCTCGTGCCGGGTGTAAGCGATCCACGCCTGGCATGGATCGGCTCTAATCTTCCCTGGTTGCCCAAAGAAGGGTCTCCTAGCAAACAATCCAAATGCCACCTTTCAGGTAGATAGAGGGAAGGGAGAGAGGAGAGAAGGGCAGGAAAAAATAACCAAAACTACGGATTACTATGGGACTAAGTCTGGGATGAGTCTTGGAGAGAATTGACATTATCCCACATGACAGCAAACCCAATCAGCTAGCGGGCTTTGTGGCCTGTCTCAGGATGTGGAAATAGTTACGAAGTTTCTTTTCCAGGAAAACGGGGGAGTGAGATGGGGATGCCTGAGCAGAGGAAGGCTGCGACTCTTTTCACATACGGATTTTGGGAATCCGCTGGCACCTGGAAGCTCAAGATCTTGCTCTCCCGTGGCTTCGGAAAAGCCTGAAACCCCAATATAATTGGCAACTGTGCTGGATCCCCACCAGTCAGTGTTTGGATTTGCCGCATAACAGATTGTTAAATATTCAAAAATATATTTTGGAATGCGTGTTCCAGCTTTTTGTGCAGGCTACATAAATAAAGATTAATCTCTAATGAAAAACTTGAATCCCACTATGAAAGCGAGCTGTCAGTAGCACAATGCTAACCAACCAATATTTTCCATACACCTCTCATTAGTGTCAGCTGCCTCCACACAGTCAAATAAAATATGGATGAATTTGTGTTTATTGCAAGCTTCAAGCCGACATGCATTGTATGTTGGGAAAATGACATTGTCTTCTGTGATGCATGTCTGATTGTCATCAAAGCATCACTGGAAACTACCATGTTCATTTCCATGATTCCTTCCTCTTCTGTGGAAAGGATTCCTTCCACTAATAATACTCTGTAACATGCAGCATACAATTTCAGGTTTGATAACTACATTTAAAATATTCTCCTTTCATCAAAATACATTTTAAAATTCAATAAAAGTTATGTCACAACAAAGTGTAAAATTGTATGTGAGTAGATAATAAATGTCCACGTTCAAAAAGCAGTTAAATCAAATAACAGAAATGTATTGACTTTAAACTGCCTGCACACCCTTAGCAAACTTAACTGAATTCTGTAACAAACTGCCTTAACAAAGGAACAGATCTGAATTCTCCTGGATGAAGAATGAGGCAGATTCTCAAGGTAAAAATATAACAAAGAAAGAGCTTTTTAAAGATGCTGCTCCAGGACAAAATTATGGAAAGGTCTGGGTTGTGGGAATGCCGGGAGAAAGGTTCAGCATCTCTGGGTCCTGAAGGATAAGGAAACTGCTGAGAGAGGTTCACTGTGCGGCTTTATAGGCCCGGTTGAGGCTGAGATGGGGGAAATCTGCCTGTTCTGAGATCATGGTGCAGACATGGGATGTGTGGAAGGGTGCCACCATGAAGCCACCATGAGGCCACAGCTGAAGAGACGCTGTGTGATGAAAGCAAAGGGCGGGGGAAGGGTTTTTTTTTTTTTTTTTTACTGAAACACACATCCTAAAATTAAATGGTACCTGAGGCTACAACGGAGGCTGGTGGAAATGGATGGTTGGCAGTGCAGGCCAATCCAGCAGATAATCTGCGAGGAGACTTAACTCTGCCGTCCAGAGAGCCCTTCCAGCCTGAGCTCTGCTGCCAAAGAGAGGGAACTGGATCGGCACTGGCCCACTGTGCCAGGCTGGCTGATGCTTCACTGGCTCAGCTGACAACTCTGACTGCTGGAAAAGGGACTCACGTGGCATCTGACTTAATGGGTCTGAAAACTCATATAATTAAGAAACAAGATCCAAGCCAAATATGTGGGATAAGTGGAGGAAAATGTACAGTTTAGTCCAGTGATGTATGCACAGTGTTAATTCCGATGACAAAAATAATTTGTAAACGGAGATTTTTAATCGAAAAAATGGGACAACAATAAAATTAAAATTGTTATGATGATGCCAAATATGATGACAAAACATACTGACACTTTTGTCAAGAAATAGAAATGAGACAATAATGTCAGAAAGGGATGAATTTGAAACAAATCCAATCAGAAGTAGTACCTTCAATTAGTGTTGATTGTACTATTATTGTATAGCGAATAATTGGAGTTCTTGCAATTCTGTCTCTGTCAATTCTGTCTGTGCTTAGCCTGGACAAACTTTATCATGTGGAACCCTCCCCCCACCTACTCTGCGAATTTTGTGGGAGGGACCCCCTCCCAGCTCAGCGAATTTTGCCGACACGATTTAAAAATACCGGAATAGTGTTGCTTTTGAAAATACTGTCAAAATACCGTATATACCACTGTGTAATCTCTGGACAATATGACATATAACAGATTAGTCCAAGCCTAGCCTCTGGCGTAGTCAACTTTCATAGGAAAAAAACTTACTGACATATGGATAAATTTCACATTCCCTAAAATAATAATTAACTTAATTAGAGAGAAAGCCAAACTGAATCAGGGGATAAGATGTGTACGTATCCTTCCCTCAGTTTTCTGAACCTCGTTGTCACATATGAAGACTTCCAAAAGCATAAGGAGATGACTTCCTGCTTCAATGGATACAATCCTCTTTCTCACAGAATACAGCAGTGTGTGTGTGTGTGTGTGTGTGTGTGTGTGTGTTTGTACCTGTACATGTTTTTTTTCCTTTTTTGTTATCGATTCTCTGGAATGACCATGTCCTGTTTGCAAATTTAGCATTTAAGCTTTTCAGCATTTCTCATCAGCATTGAAAGTCATTTCACAAGAAAACCAAAGTAAACCTCTAATTACTAAAATCTTACGCCTAGGGCTCGTGTAAACAAATCATTGCAAATTTAATAGTGACCCCACTGAATTCCAATTAAAAACATGAAAGGAGTGTGATTAAGCAGGAATACAGCTGCCTCTCGCAGCATTGTATCCGAAGAGTGTTCTGTGATCCAATGATGCCAGGTGTTCAGGCAGGTGCATGAAGGTAAGCGCATGTGGATCACATTTTGCTGGACATCAAGGGGAAATCCCACTATTTCATTTTAGCTTCTCAAGGAACTTAGGGTTTAACTGTGAGCATCCTATGATTTTTTTATTAATTAATTGATTGATCGATTGATTGATTGATTGATTGATTGATTTTTACTAAGTCACAAAATATGCAACTCTTTAGAGGATAAATGGTTAGAAGAAGATTGATAGATGGATGGATGGATGGATGGATGGATGGATGGATTGCAAGGTTAAATTAAACTTTTTGTAAGATGATTTTCTAAGAATTAGACTTAAAATAAACAAGTGAAAGTATCTTAACTGATAAGCATTCCCTCTCTTAAAATTAACACATATAAAGGGCCTGAGTGTGTTCTGCTTTCAAAAAACCCAACAGTGTTCATCTAGAGTCATCTAGAATGATAGGAAAAGAAATATGACAGACTTTGTGGGGTTTAACCTCAGTACGTGCAGGTCACTTTGGTCATAGTGTTACGAAGACCAAGGACCTGTCTGTGGAACCTTGAGGCAAAAAGAGGGCAAAGGTCATTTCAGCGTTCCCAGTAGCACATTTAAGTTAACAACATAAAAATATATATGGCTATAAGTTTTCATTTTGTTCCACCACCTGCATTGCAAGCAACACCCCGCCCCCGGTTCCCGCACACCCTCTTGGAAGTATTGGCAGCTGTAACTGATTCTCCTAATTCACCAGGCTACTTAACTGGAATAGCCAGCTTCCCCAGTATGAGGAATTGGTTGACTTATGTCTGATTACTGAGTGTCTCAGATCCCTGCTCTGTGTTTCTCTCTTCATCCTGCTCACTGAGTGTGTGTCCCGATCCCCGTCTCAGTGCGAGTGTGTGTACCCGTTCTGCATTGTCTGTGCATGTGCCGGCCTTTCCCTTCACCTCCAGGACAGAATACCCAGGGTGGGAACTCCCTGTGTCTGTTCCCTCCTGGCTTCTCAACCTTTGCTTTCCATCCCTGACTGTGACTCTTGCCCTATGATTAGGTTTCCTGTTTGCTCTGATTTTGGGTCCCCTACCCCCAAGGTATCTCATTACAATCAAGATATTCCAAACTGAGGCTCTGGATAAGAAAGACAATGTTGGTGAAGGGAGAAAGTGACCAGGTTTACACTGAAATGCTGTCTGAAGACCGCTAAGCTCTTCCTCGCTACACATGGCAAGATGGAAGTGACTTCTGAAAAAGGCCACCATTAGAGATGTTTTGGGTTCGCCAAGGTTACAGACCCTGAGGCCGCTTGGAAGACTGTGTTGTGGTTTAGAGTTGAACTTTAACCTTAATGTAAAGTGCTGTGCTTGAGCCAAAAGAAAATACAGTAGTCCCTCTGTATCCACGGGTGACATGTGACATCACTTTCCGCAGATAGCCGAAACCATCTGTGGACTCTATGTACCGTGACGTTCGTGTACACACATATGATAAAGTTTAGTTGATAAATTACGCCCAGTAAGACATTACCAACATTAAATACAGTAACAATAAAGCGCATTGAACAGATTTATAAACGCAGTACTTGAAATCTCTCTCTCTTGAATGAAAGGGAAAGATGATAGAGCAATGAAAAAAGATCATGTATTCAGGGATTATGGAGCAATGAGAATCACGCTTTTTAATGCATTTTTATAACAGACATTGTGTTAATGCAGCAATGAAAGCAATCAGCGAGAACTCTAGAGGCAGAATGGATGAGGACGGATATGGGGCCAAGTTATTCTAGGTGTGACTGGGCTGGTGGATTTCACCATGTTACAGCCTGTATTTGCTTGGCGTGCTGTTTGAAACTTATGAACCATTCATTTCTGGAATTTCCTTTTTTTGGCCTGTGGTAAACAGCAGATAACTGAAACTGCAGTTAATGAAACCATGGATATAGGGGTCCCATTGAACACCCAATTACCCACTCCTGTCAAGATGCTGCTGGCAGAATTTTGCTGTCAGATTGTGTTTCCAGAAACAGGGCCTGGGAAACTGGTTTCTCTTGACGAAAAAAAAAAACTGAAATGAAATACTGGAGCAGAAATTCAGTCAAAAAATGCATTTAAGGTAGATTCATGTTCCAGTAGGAAACTGAACCAAAACACAGAAAAGAAATTGCTGGTAAACAAGAAGACTAGTATTGCTTAAAGGCCCAGTCACAGAGCAAACATAAATCCCAATGAATATATATAGGTTGACCTGGAAATTGCTGTCTACCTCTGCTCTCTATCTCACTTACCAGAGAAGGAGTAAATTTGCATAGAGGGATTTTCAAAGCTCCTGCAGACATGTCCACATATCTGGAGTGGGTCTTGACACATCACTCCTATTTTCAGCATCTGCCTTTTTGTGCCACAGTAGCCCTTCTGCTGGTTTGTACAACACTAGATAGCCTTCATTTATATCTTGCATCAATGAGACTTAGCTGCCCAACACCCTAGTTGTAATTTTGCCCTTCTCAGACCACTCTCAATAGCTACTCACCATGGCTGACCAGGAGCACCCAACAAGCCTTGCTGTTTCGGATCCAGTCATCTGGCCATAAATATTTGACCCTTATCAAAATCACTCCTTAATCCCTGCCCGTTATTTTCCGCATTCAAAACGTTGACTATGAGTGCCAAATGCTAGATTACTGTCTAATATATCCCACTCCTCAAAATGCACCGTTATTCCCTTCACATGGGGGTAGTCATAGTGTTTTGGCTCATCAGTGTATATTAAGTCACATAAACCTTAGACATGGATAGTGGATAGTGATGAGTTGAGTACCCTGCTCAAATTCAGGAGTGTGAATGCAGAGATTTCAGGCTACACAGTAACCCCTCCAAGGAGATTCATGGCAGCATATAGACATGCAATCTCGACTTGGCTTTATGTCCCAAAGGAAACCCTTTGCCATAATTATAAAAAATGCAGCTAATCTCAACTGCCCCTGCCTTTGTGACCACAGCTGTCTTCTTCTGACACATGAGTACTACTGTCCCATTGGGGGGAGCTGACACAAGGTAATGGGTCATCTGTCTGGGGACATTTTCGCTGAAGTCTCCAGATCGCGATCGACCTGACTCCGTCATGTAAGTGAAATGAACTGCTCATAATGATCCCTGTAGTCACTGAGTCATTGACAAGCCAAACTCAACATCAAGCAGTTTATTCTTTCTTTGTGTCATAAAGCAACGCTTTGCGCTCTGTGACTAATACTCCCTGTACACTCGCCTATTTGATGTCCACTTTACTAAGCACACAGCACGCCCTGTACTGATGTGAGTGTGCTGGCTGTGAGCACACCACCCTGCCTGAATCAGCCAACTGAATTATCATTCTAATTTAAAGGACACATTAATTTGGCATTCTCATCCACCAGCAGGTTTATGGCCTAATTTTGCCACAGTACAAGTACTTCATGTAAGAATGCTTCTGCATAATGACCTTGATGATTGTGAACTGAGAAACTAAATCTATGAGCCTGACAGACCCAAAGCTAACCCATTTCTTTCTGCAACAAGTGAAGTAGTATCAATGGTATTTAATTGGATTAATCAAGTTGTGGTTGTACAAGGTAAGTTTACCAGTGACATCCAATGGCAGGTGACTGTTGATTCCTTACAATGACTTTTTTCCTCACCCTCAAAATGTGAAACAAGGCATGCTTCCACCATAATGTGCTGCTCTCTGGAAGTAAAATCCCCGTCTAAATAGAACACTGTGTTCCATTTGCATTCACAAAGTGGTGTGGGAGTCTGAGAAAACAGGATTTTCTCTTCTGTAACATTTAGCACAGCGCATCAAGGAACACTTTATATAGTGGGACTAGATGTTCTGAATGATTATTACAACATATCCTGACAGGAAAATGTGGAGCTCTGACTGTTAATGATCAGGGATAGATTCAGCCAGACCATTTTTGAATGAAAATTGTCTTAGGCCTTTTATTTCTTATGCTTCAAAGTGTTTGGATTGGAACAACGGATAAGGTTAAAAACAGTACCTTGAACAGTTCACACATAATCTCAATACATTGTAGACACCTAGACAGGGTGGTTCACCTTTAAACCATGTTTTGAGGCTTATTAAACACACTGTAAACTGACAATGAATGAGTCATTGATAATCTGTGAAACGAAAATTGGTAAAAGTGTCACTGATTCTTTTAAAACTGGAGCCAACTGAATGTCCACTGCAATGTAAGACTCAGAGAAAAGTCCTCTTATTATCCTATTCATTGTCTACTATTACCAAATATTGTGCATATTGTAAATTATCCATCTCTCAATATATTCCAGTATTCCTCATGTGACAGTATCTTATGACAATGGAACTATTTGAGCAAAGAAATCAGCCCTGCTGAGATGTCAGAGCAGGCCGCCTCTGACTGCTGCCACTGAAGGCTGTTATTTGCGGTCTGTAAATCTTCCAGGTGTCTTTACATGCTGTCACGTCACGCTTCTTCGTGGAATTCCTCCCTACTAATCTGTACAGCCTCTGGTCCGAGATGTGTTGTTAACCTATTTAAGAATGGTGAAGATGAAGTAAGCCATAGTCTTCCCACCCAAAACCGTTTCACCCGCCTCTTAAGTTTTGATGCTGTAGAATACATTGATTTCGGTTCCTTTCAAAATAGTTAACCTTAATGGCCAAGAGTGATCAAGAGCAAGCATCTCCGGATTGCTTACTTAATCAATAATCATGCCCTGATTGGTCACTCCCATCAATAATCATGCCCTAATTGGCGACTTGGATGAATAATCATGCTCTGATTGGTCACTTGTATCAATAATCATGGCCTGGTAAGTCTCTTGTATCAATAAGCATCCCCTGGTTGGACGCTTCCATAGTAGATGAAGAACGGCACATGGACGGGACGTGTGAGCAATTCCCGTCATTTGGTTGCCTCACTCTCTTGTTCATTCTGTCTGCTTTGCTGCCTGATTTACAACAAACACCTGTGAAAAGAAGTAATACATACAAATCTACTGTAAACAGTTGCTTCAGGCACTGCATTCTGTGCCCTAGAATTTTTACACCGTTGTCAGATCATTTTATCATCATACGCTTCATCATATCCACTCTTTTGGCAAACATAAGTGTCATTTTGCTCCCCAGAGGAGAGCAATTCAATAGAATCTGTATATCTAGTACAAAAAAACATGTCAGTGTAGAAAAAGATATCAAGCTTCATTATATCATTAGGGCCAAAAAGGTACTGTTGCATACATAAAAGTATGTATGTGAATGTATGTCAGTCCCAAAACATATCCAATTAGGTGTGGCTGTATCATTAGGACTCTCAAAGCGAAACTCTGCTGTAACAATATGTGCTACGAAATATATGACAAAGTCGTAGAAAATTGTCAGAAATCAAAGGCAACATGAAATAAAATGGATAATTATTCAAATAAAAAATGGAAATAAATGTTAAACAGCAGATTATAGAGAAAATTATTGAGCATGTTCAGAGAGAGTTATTTCTTACTGCTAAAGTCTGAATAACAAACATCAATAGCAACAAACATCATTTCATCCTGTGAAGTTTATTTAGTTTAGCACTTTTACTATTTTACCATTTACCGGAGTCAACATTTGGAAGTAATCCCTGAATGTATAACAGGAGGCGCAATCACATGATGGGGACAATTTATACTCTGAGCGGAGACCCACAGAAATATGCAGGAATGCTGAGGATGAGAATTAAACCTATGACCCTGGATGTGTGTGCAGGTATTTTATACTAATTATATTTTCTTCTACAAAGCAAGGACACACTGTATAAAAAAAATAACTATAGATCCTGTCTGACAAGTCAGTGAGCATAACAATATACACAAGGTCATTGGCCAGGAAATGTAGAGATCATTTAGAGATAATTGATTTAAGAGGCGGTAAGAAGATTAATGTATATACTTCCCCAACAAGCAAAAAACACATGCCCTGCACCGGGCTTTAAAAAATAAAACTGTTAAATGGAAAATATGTTTATTACATTAATCCTCTTAGTTCAGGTTCGGTTCATCCAGCAAATTAAGTTTGGTGGATTTTGCAGGATATTAGAAGATGAAAGTACAGGTCCAACAGTACACATATCAGCAGGAATGGAAATGGTATTGTTTTGCTAAGATTTTGCAGGACTGATGGAAATGGAGATGTAGAAGGAGTAATGAGAGATCCGTATGACTGGCTTTAAATGGACACTTATGTGTTTCGTAACCCCTTTGTTTGTTCATACTGTTTGGTCAGAAAACACATCCTTTAACATCAATCAAAAAACAAGCAGCACCTATATTTCAGGTCTAGGCCCTAGTCACTGTAGTAGTAGTATTAATTAGAATGATTGATTGGATTAAATTTCCGAAACACAGACAGACTTGGTTTTAACTAGCAAGAAACATTAATAGACAAACAAATCAATTAAATGTCTTTCAGTTAATGCCTTTCATTGAATTTATTTGTTGTAATTTGCGCACTGTTCATTTTTATAATACAGTAATCCCCCCATGTTCGTGGGTGATCTGTTCCAAGATATACTGCGGATAGCGAAACTGTGGACAATAACAAACAATCGTTGGACCCCAAATACATAACGTGATTTTCATGTATTTGATATTTTGTGTATTTTAAGTTTATTTGATAAATTATGCGCAGTAAAATATTACCAGCACTAAAATCCAACAATAAGATACCTTGCACATAACTATACAATACTGTACTCTCTCTTTGGCAATTTAGAATGATCATATTTACAGGAATGACGGAGCAATTAAAATCCTGCTTTTTCATACTGCTCAAAGGGTGAAGGAAAAATAAAAAACATAGGCTACAGTTACACATTTTACAATGAAATGTATTGTACCCGTACATAACCTGTAAAGACAAAAGAAAATTTTATTTGTTGAAAAATCCTTTGGCCTGTTGTGGGTCCTCACCGGCTTACAGCCTGTACCTGCTTCTCTCACGGTTTGAAGCTTTTCTAAATTTTATTCGGGCCACGGTAAACTGTACCTTGGATACAGTGGTAAATTAAACTCTACTATATTTTGTAGGGCTGCCACTAAGAACTATTTTTCTATCAATTAATCAGTCAACTATTTTACCGACTGGTCGATTAATCTAAACAATTAATTTTCCTCCAGAAATCCAAGGGCACTAGATGACATTTCCTTTTAAATCTCACTTGAAATCGTTATAAAAATGGGAATCGCTTCTCTAAATTCGCTCCAAAAGCTGGGGGTAGTTCCCCCAGACATGTCCTTTCCACATTGTCACTGTTGTTTCACAACATTAAGATGTGCAAGAAATTGAATGGTTACATTGCCTTTGCAGGAGTGACTTCAGTTACTGTGCTTAGATGATCCAGATCATGGGAAACGCTTGCGTGTTGTGGGATCTCACACATTCTTAGTGGTGGCTAATCCCCCCCCCATCACCCCCCCCCCAGGAGCACGGACAGTGACACGGGCCATTTTCTGTCTCCTTGCTGTTCCAGCATACAATAGAGAGATGACATTGGGAACTCCCCACCCAAACCCATACTTGGTGCCCAAACAGCATGGGGGGGTAATTACCACATTTGTTGGCTAGCACTGCGAATAGGAATAACAAACCCCTGGCATAAGCAAACAGATGCAGCTCTGTGTGGGGATCGAAATTTACATCATATTTCCTGCTGAGCCAACGCTGTTTAGCAGAACATTCAACTTGAACATTCAAAACTTTTCTGAAACAGTGCCAAGTTCTCCAGGACACCATCCACTAACTCCCTCTGAAGTTCTTGTCTTCCTTCTACCACAGGCTGTTTCAGTCCTCCTTGGCCCATGATTACACTTAGACACTTTCAGAAATGAATAAGGGGAAATTTTCTGTTCAAATATGCTGAATGAGCTCTTCGATCTTGACTGTGAATATGGCAATCAAAGTCTGCAGTGAGGTTCACTGCATTGGGTGTCAGCGGACAGTGTCACAGTAACCTTAGCACCAATGACAATGGGAAGCCATACATACTGAACATGCATTTCTTGTTATAAAGGAAAGCCTGACTGATACTATGCATATTACAGAGAAAGGGCAGTCTCTGGCTCTGTGGGTTAGGACTCCACCTGTGACCGGTTGTTGGTTCAAATCCCTTGGCTGGTAGAGAAATGTCACAATTGCACCGTGAGCAAGGCCTTTAATCATGAATGCTCCAGGAATACTCTTTGTCCCTGCTAAATAAATATTTATTATAAAATTAAATCATCTACTGATGATAGTCTAAGAGATAAGAATACTGTTGCCATCATCATAGCTGATGGGGCACTGAAATCACAGCATACTGATGTGGGCACTGATGTTTACCAGAGAGCCTCGTACCCTGACTCTGGGCCCATCCTTGCCATAACATACAGATTCACTCCCAAAAGGCCTGCGAACTGGGAGCAGGGATTTCCATTCCCAACGTCTGCCAGGCAAGTCTGAACATGCCAATGCCCCTTTCAGCGGCACCTGACCAGGGCACCAGACGGGAAGCTCGCAGACGACGGGTTCGTATCCCGCATGCGGTTCTGGCACCGGCAGGCACCTTTGAGGCCTTCCGCATTCCACCTGAGTTACTGCATCCCTGCCCAGAAACCCGGTGGGGTGTTAATACAGTGTGGAAAATAAGTATTTGATACACTGCCGATTTTTCAAGTTTTCCCACTTACAAAGAATGGAGAGATCTGTAATTTTCATTGTAGGTACACCTCAACTGTGAGGGACAGAATCTAAAAAAAATCCAGAAAATCACATTGTATGATTTTTAAATAATTAATTTGCATTTTATTGCATGAAATAAGTATTTGATACAATAGAAAAATAGAACTTAATATTTGGTAGAGAAACCTTTGTTTGCAATTACAGAGGTCAGACGTTTCCTGTAGTTCTTGACCAGGTTTGCATACACTGCAGCAGGGATTTTGGCCCACTCCTCCATATAGATCTTCTCCAGATCTTTCAGGTATCAGGGCTGTCGCTGGGCAACACGGAGTTTCAGCTCCCTCCATAGATTTTCTATTGGGTTCAGGTCTGGAGAGAAGGCATCAACTGTTGGCGCAATCATTAGAAAATGGAAGAAACTGAAGATGACTGTCAATCTCCCTCGGATTAGGGCTCCATGCAAGATCTCGCCTCGTGGAGTATCAGTGATAATGAGAAAGGACAAAATAAAATGATGACTTTTCTGTCCCAATATTAGAAATTATTAATAATGAATAAGATCTAATTAAAGCACAACATAATCTACTGTCTTTCTTCTAAATTCCTATAGATAATTACATATTGTATTTTCTTAAAGAAGAATCACAACAAAAGTTATATGAAAACATATTCAGTGACCTGTGTGTTATTTTAGATTGAAGTTGGAGAGTATGAAATGGTGGCTTTTGTTTTCCACAATGGTTTGTAACATGCTAGCCAAGACTACTGTAAGACTGAAACACTTCTTAGTATCTTGCTTATATTTTAGACTGGGGGAAAAAAAACTTCTTTTTCTAAATAAGCATGGGCTGAGTGGACAAACCCATCTGGTATTTCCACTGGCAGAAGATGGACTCACAGTCCTCCATGAAATATGCAGAAATTAAAATTTTTTATGCCACTGATGCTGCTGAATTAACCATACAAAAATAATATATTAGGTAATGACATGAATGCCGAAGAATGTCCTTATTCTTTATTGATTAAAACCACTCTTTCCATTTAAATACAATCTTGTTGTACTCTTTGTACTCTGTAAGGTTAATTTTTATACAGCTGTGATTATTCAACTTGCTGCTGACTCAAAATAAGCTATACCACCCGAATAAATGTTAGAGTAATAGTCATACCCAAATACAGAAACGTTATTTCAAAATATATACAAAATTGGTTAAATCAAACCAATAATTACATATGAGAACAGTGAAAGTACTACCAATGCCCAGAGATGGGCATATATATTACAAATTACAAATGCTTACTCGTCAAATGTAACAAAAATAAAATACAAAATACTGATGTGAGGCAGTACCGAGCCCCTGAAGGAACCTGAGCAAAAAAAATGAAATAGTCTTACTTTCGCGTGCGCACGTGGATCGCGTTCATGTGGATTCAAGGCCCAAAAATGGTGATAGGCTGTATTTAAAAAGTCTGTAAGCCTGGTGATGAAGGGTCATAAAATAACAGAAAATAAATAAATAAAATGACATATTTTATGAAGTATTTTAAGTTATTTTAAATACATAAAATACAACTTCTCAAAGAATTTTGTTAGAAATTACATTAAATTACAAATTACATTACCTTAATTCTACACTACTGTAAATAATCTGACATGTATCCAGAAAATGTTAGACTGCTGACTGCAGGAGTAAAAGCAGATTAAGGGCCACTGGACAGCGCAAGGGGTCATTCTGTTGCACGTCACCTGCTCATTAAGACATTCTCTACTGCTGTGAATCAATGAAAGCTTCTTAAACCCATGACAAAACTCATTTGTAAAATGTCACATTTCATTGCCAGGGTGCAAAATAGTGAGTAAAGTTACTTGACATTTAAAAGCCTCCATGAACCATTTTTGCTAGTTACTGCTAATTAAACATAGGCAAAGTGACTGTGTGATGCAGTGGCTGACTGCTGCAGTGGAGACCTGGAAAGGGGCTTACAGGCTGCCAGTCTTATCCTTGAAGATCAGCATCTCTGTGCCCAGGAGTCACATGTGGGTGTAGGATTCCCAGGAGCTTCTCACAGAATTGGAGCAGGTCTTGTGATGGCGATTAAAGCCCAAGTAGGACATAGAGTGAGTACAGAAATGTACAGGTACATTAACCCAACGATTCCCATTAACCGAGTCGATACAGAAACACCCAAAACGGTCTTTAGAAAATATGACAATGCCTGTCAATATATGTGATATCTTAACCACTAATAGTCCAGCTGTTCATCAGCTGACTTTTTATTCAACCTTATTTAGGACTGAATGATGTTAAATTATGCAGACCTTATTAATTAAAGTTTGCAATTCCGTTAAGGATATATCCATGTATCTTCTTGCTGCTCTTCCAGTGCAGGATATAGACATGTGGCCTCTTATCCTGATCAGTGTGGCATGGAATGTCAGGCAGCACATGACAGGAATAAACCCTGAACGGGATGCCCGTCTGTCACAACCCACACACACAATCACACATTAAGGGTAATTATGATATCCCGGTAGCACAAATACATGTCTGTGGACTGCAGGAGGAATCATGGAGGGAAATCTGATGACTCAGAGAGAGCGAGCAGACTCACAGAGCTGAAGTGGGATTCAAGGCCCCTGCCCTGGAGGTGTGAGGCAGTGGTGCTGACCACTTGCTATGCAGAGAGGACATATATCAATGCAATTAATAAATTCAAGCAAATCTGAATTTATAAACTACTGCAATAGCTTTGCTTGTGATTGAGCACAGGGACTTCTGGCCAGTTCCTAAATGCATGCACACAAACACCCCATGATTTGTGGATTACAAGGTTAATGTAAAACATCATCCATTTGCACTGTGAGACACTGGATCTCCGCTTCTTGAGTTCAGGCCCCTCACCCTGGGTTTTTGGGCTTGCTGAAGACCATGCTCAGCTCCTGTTGGATCTGAAATGAAACTTTATTTGTATAAGTGCATAGGGATTCTTTAGTTATCACACATCTAGGCCCTGCTGTTTAGGATGCAGGCTCAGCTGTTTAGAAGGGTTAACCCTTTCACCATCTCCTGCCTGCGCTCCAGGCCTCCTAGCCATCTCCCAACTGGATGCTGGACTTTAAAGAAACAGGTCTAAGACATGAGATACAGGCTAGACAGGAGTTACACCTGTACCCATGCATTCAGGATCATATAATCCACGGCCATGAGACTTTCACATGTAAAGCGGCCAATTATAAGTCACACTAAACTCTCATTTTCACTTCAAGAGTTTCGCTTGACTACATGAAACTGACTCAGAGTTGGGGGACAGGAAGGCAAACTCCACAGAGATCTGAGGCTGGATGCTAGCACACAACCTTGGCAGCACAAGGCAGTATCACAACCCACTGTGCCACTGAAGCAGAGAACGGCAATGATGACAAATCCAGCCTTGTCATCTGCTGACAATGAGTGTCTCAATCACGCAGCTTCTATACACATGAGCATTGTAGCCAGTGACAAGAAGTGACAGGAAGTGACAGGAGCTTAATTTACTTAGTCAAAGTTGAGGACAAACGCAAGTAAGAGCTTATTCATTTACTGAACACACGCACACATAACCTATCTTAGTTATCTTAGAGCACGATGTGCTTTGAAGACAAAGGAATTAGTCAACCCTGGAGACACAGAGACGGCAAAGGAGAAACGCAGCCATTCAAGGTACTAATTGCAACCTGTGCTGTGATCACACACGCAGATTCACCTGAGCAACAGGGGGCAGCCTAGTGCTGTGTGGCCCAGCGGAGAAGCACAGCACCAGTAAGGGAGTCCTGGACAAGAGGAAGTGATGTCATAGTATTGACCTCCAGGCGCAAACCACCAACAGCCACAGATACTGGCTAACCTTAAATTGGGTATGACCCAGCAGATTGAGCTCATCTCAGCACATTTGTTTGCCATTGCTCGCCATGTAGGGACACATCTCACACAACTGGGTCTGCTTTGGTGGTCTGTGTAGTGTTTATGGCAGCTGTAAACAGTGGGGTGGCCCAAATGATCGTGGACGTTTATGAGCCCATATTTCATTTCACGTGTGAAATTAATGGCTTAGGAAAAATATTTTCAAGACTTACTGTCCAATTATGATAATGCTTTGATTGCTATGGAAGTCAGCATGAATGCATGCATGCACACACACACACACATGCACACACACACACGCACACACACACACGCATGTTTGTATTCATATCATTGTGGGGACTCTCATTTCATTTATATGGGCATAACCCTAATCTCAGCAAAGAAAACCCTAACCCCTACCCAGCTGTACCCTTAACCATAAATAACCAAACAGAATATAGGACTTTTCGCATTTTTAGTTGTTTGTTTACAGTCACAGATTTTTATAAATTCGTAAAATTATAAATTTATAATTTTATATAAATGGTCTCCACAAGGTCAAAATAACAGGTTTTTATCACATTATGGGGACATTAGGTCCTCACAATGTAATAAATACATAATCCACACACAACCACATACACAGACATATACACATGCACGTGTATGTGTATGCAAAGTCTGCACACACACACACCCTCTCTCAACATCTCTCTCTCCCTAACTCTCTGTATCCCTGATGCCTTCTCTCTCCCTCTTCCTGTAACTTGCCTCTTGAATTCAGGCCCAAACATCCTGTCTGGGAACTGGGGAAAACAGAGATCATTGTTTTTTCAGGCTGGCCTCATCCCCAGTGAGAAGATCCCTGTTAGACGCTGCGATAACCCAAACCCATGTTTATCATTAGGCTCATTTATTGCTGTCTCTGCTCACCTGCTGCTGACCTTTCCCTTCACGCTTTAAGGGAAAAACAAGTGACAAGGTTTCATACGAGCACTAGGTACAGGGAGAGAGTGAGGAAGACGCATCCATGTAGAGATCTGCAATAAGAGTCTGCATCTAAGCCAAACACTTCACAGGGCAAGGCTACTTAGGAGTCATGTGACTTATCTTCCCAAAGCTAATTGGTGGATTGTTGTGTTGTTCTCATTACCTTCACTGCTACTGGTGCAGCATGGAGAGTGATTGGGTGGCTCAGTTGGGTCTCACAATTGCTTCGTGCCTCTAGGGCTGTGTGTTTGAGTTCTGTCTCTGTTCTCCATGTGTATAGCTTGCATGCTCTCCTGGTGTCGGGCAAATTACCTCCTGTGGACCAATCACGTAGAGTTAGGTTGATTTGTCGCTAGGTTGTCCATAATGCATGACCGTGTGTATGTGCGCTGTGAGGGACAAGCATCCCCTCCAGCCTGGACCCCTACTCTGTCCCCCCCCCATGACCCTGACACGGATAGGAAGTTAGAAGATGGATGGTGCTGCAGACAGTTATCTAGAATTTCAATGCACAGGTGTGTGACTGAATTAGACTGAATTAACAGCTTTCAGAAATAATTCGACCCATCATCAAGAACAAACTTATATAAAAACTTATAAAGATAACCAAGAATCGTGTGGCAGTAATTTACAATTTATAAAATATTTATTTTAATGACAACAAATTTGATTATGATACTGGGTTTCTGCCCTGGCTCCATGTGTGCTGAATTTGCATGTTCCCCCCATATCGTGGGCTCTACCCCCCCCCCCCCCCAGCCCAACATGATAAGATGAGTTGGAGTTGCTAAATTGTCCATTTGGTGTAACATCATGAGATGTTCCTGCCTTGCTTCCGGAATAGGTTCTGGACCCCTGCGACCCTGTATAGGATAAGCAGGTATTATACAGATGAGTCATTATTATTATTATTATTATTATTATTATTATTATTATTATTGTTATTATTATTATCAGCCGTGTTATGGAGCAGTACCCCATCTAGGGTGTCCCTCTGTCGTATGCCCTTTAATGCCAGTGAAAGCTCCAGTTACCTGCTCCAGCCCCCCACTCCCCACCACACACCCCTCAACACTCTGCAAAGAAAGAGTTGGATGGATGGACTTTTACATGAATTACGAGTTGGGTTTATGGATGGACGGATGGATGAAATTTTGCTTGAGCTATGCTAGCAATAACCTTTTTGTATATTTAAACATAACATCAAATGGAATATGCAGAAGAAAGTATCCTTGCATGCAGTAAAATTAGCACAGCGGGAGCTAATTGTTTGGCTTGCTCGCTTGCTTACTTTGTGGAGTGAAGAGCCTTTGAGAGCCCTGAGTGTTGTTATTTCCTGATGGAGCAGAGAGGGCGGCTGAGGACGAGCCG
Organism: Mormyrops attenuatus; assembly: GCA_026777985.1. Classification (NCBI taxonomy): domain Eukaryota; kingdom Metazoa; phylum Chordata; class Actinopteri; order Osteoglossiformes; family Mormyridae; genus Mormyrops; species Mormyrops attenuatus. The sequence goes on along the minus strand of JAODKC010000016.1, from coordinate 20,514,833 downwards.
GGTGCTGCAATTGACTCTTCAGCCTGCTGACTTGTGAGCTGTATTCCTCTGACATCTTGCCTCATTCAAAGAATGAGGACGCAGGTTTTCAACTGTGTGAAGAGCTTGATGCACCTAAAGGTTCACAACATACATTGTTGTTTTACCCAGATCCAGTACAACCTCTGTACATATTGCGCAAGAAAAATAAAAGGTACAAAGAAAGTCATTTAAATGAAAGTTTTTTAATGTATAACGGAACAGCCCTTAATTGTTCAATTGTTCTAAACATGCATACAAGTGTTCTCTGTTTAAATGATCTGAGCTGTTTTAAAGATAGGCCCATTACACTTTTTAATTGGTTTGCTCTTCTGTTAAAGCAAAATGCCAACTGTTGCGCAGAAATAGCGCTTCTCTTAGTCCTCAAGGTCAACCATCTAAAGTATTCGACTAATTAAACTGATTCACTTTCGTTTCATCTGAATTATAGATGCCAAGCGATCATAGTTTCTGTTGATAATTAGCAGTATACAAAGAAGAGATGTTTATTCCCTGCCCAGATACCATCCCCCCTCTCTCTCTCTTTTCCTCTCACTTCTTTCGACAAGGCTGGAAGGCTTTACAGGAAAAGTAATCTGCAGGGATCATAGGTCAATGTTTTGCCATTTGCTTTACAATCAGATTATCAGAAATGGTGTGTTTCTCCAGTCATTTATTGGTCCCCGTTTTCACATTTATTCAATGATTCACATACCGCATTATAAGTATGGGCATTATCAAACATGCCCTTCTTTAAATTACACTTGCAAGCAGGTACGCAAGGTTGAGGAGGCCCGCATGGTTTTACCCAGAGGCATTCTACATACCAGTACACAGTGTAGCCCATTCGATGCAATTAGTGCAGGGTTGTGTACGCTAATGCATGCCTCATTTAATTTCAGTAATCAATATACAGTATAGACCATGCCATCTGACATATGCTAATGCTAACATTTGAAAAGTCCATTATAAATGTTGAAATATAGGGCAAGACTTGTTACTATACAAGCCACAGAATTCTCTAGAATGTTCTTTATGGTCTTCATGAAGAAGTTTTACTGATTCACTGGATTCACAAACATCACGTTCCATGATTTCACCCATAGAAGTGAAAATAATGCTTGACTGCACAATCATGTAATTTTCCTATTTGTTTAGCAACAGAATATTATAAATAGTGACTCAGAGTCCTCACAGCAGAATGATACTGGGAAGACTGGTGGTACGGAGCTACATATATTGATCTCAGTATATTTCAGTTCAAAGTTTGCTTGCCGTGGGAGCAGGAGAGGAAAAAACAGTTTCATCCTGATAAATGTGAGCAATTATTTTTTTCCCTTTCGCAGTGTCATAATCCCGCCTTTTGTGGAGCCTTAATATGATTCTCCTTCAGTAAAACAGATGCCTAATGCAGTTCACCTGGTAAATTACTTAAGAATTATCCTCAATAAAATGGGTAAATGAAATCTGGACCTATTAGCGTAAGCAATTATATCAGTGTTTGTGAGTTACGAGTCCTCTGCCACACCTCATTCCTCAATCCGAAAGCAGTTTGTGGGAAGATGCACGGGGAGTCATCTGTAAAGGTTTGAGGGGATGGGAAGCTGCACGGGGTGCTGGCTCCTTTAAGGTGCCCAGTCCCGTGCTCCCACGCATTCCGCTGGAGAGCGACACAGAACGAAAACGATGTGCCAAAGAAAAGGTCTTTACAGGAAAACTGTGGCCTGCGGCCGCCTTGACATCTGGGCAGTAGTAATAACAGAGTACAAAATGCTATCTCCGGGAGGCCCTGCCTTAGCATCTGTCTCTCTCATGGCAATGTAGCCATCAAAGGAGTCATTTAAGTTCCGGCTATCACTAGGGGGTGCAGTAATGGCGAGGGAGGGGCGGAATTATAGCAACAGAGAATCACCAATATACAAAGGAGAACAGCAGTAAAAATGTATATAAATAAAATAACTTCCCAGAGATTATCACAGCTTGCTTGAAGGTCCTCTGCAGTGCTTTTATATATGACAGATAGATGTGCCTCTGTGCCAGTGATCAGAAGGTCATCGGTTCAAATCCCAAGTTTGGCAAAGTGATTTCATCGTCAGGCCCTTGAACAAGGCCCTTAACCTCCAATTGCTCCTGGGACAGGCTGACCCTGTTTTCTCAAAATGTATGTCACTTTGAATAAAAGTGTCTTGCTAAATAAATAGAATGTTAAGAGCAAAACTTCTAGTTATCACTACAGCTGCAGGCAACTAGCCTCATTGTGATTAATTCAGTGGTTGAAGGTTCAAGTCCCACAAGGAGCCCTGCTGTACCCTTGAGCAAGTTACTTGAAGGACCCTGATCTGGTCCAGCAAAATATTTGGTTGAATAATGGGGAATACAAAAGCAAGTCACTTATGATAAAAGTTCCAGCTAAAGATAAGTAACTCTCCTTGAACAATGGTTCCAAACAGCTATCTAAAGTTTATACAATTAACACTGAAAGAATGCCTTCCATGACAAAATGACTACCATCAATAATTCAAAAACTACTCTGTGTGTACCAGAAGTTGCTAAGCTAGCTTAGAAAATGTTCTACCTTGTGCACACTTATAGTGTGCAACACAGGTGAGTATATTAAAACAGAGCCCCTACTAGAACAAATAAAACACTCCTAGATAGGAGATACCACCCATTTCCTATACCCGCTCAAACTATGCAAGGTTGCGGGGTTCCAGAGCAAGACATGCAATAGCCATGACAGGGCGCCAACCCAATGCAGGGCACACACACCATTCACACCTACAGACAATGAGTAACCCCAATTCACCTAAAAGAACATGCAAATTCAACAATGTAGAACCAGGACATGCACTTGAACCCTGGTCCCAGACGTGTGAGGCTAGAGCTCATCACTGCATCTCTGCGCTGCCCCATATGGGGTTCCAAAGAGGACAAGTTCATGGAAAAAGGTAAGTAAGTTTACAAGACACAGGAGTCTGACCAAAAGCACTTAAGAAATGGCTTATGCCAAGCCTAGCTGCTTCATGTCTAGGAACAGAGCAAGGGGAGCTTACAGCATGTGGGGAATGCTACCAGACACAGGTGGAATCAATGGGACCACGAAGGACGGTGGACAGCATATAAGCAAGAGCCAAGCAGACTTGATTGTTTGGAACTTTCAGGAAAGCTACTGACCCTCATAAAGAAATCGAGGTGTTCTAACTACCACCCTCTGGTGGACGCCCAGAGAATTGCCTGGAACTCTAACACCTGTATAGTGGTTATTATCTATAGGCACATTCATCCCATTGGAACTTTTTTATGGAACCAGAACCTTTTCCTGGAACCAGGAGCTTTGGTTGTGTTTACACTGCAGGAACTCAGTCTGACTGTAGTTCCTCAGAGGCAGTTCCGGAACTGTTCTTTAGTACCTACTCCAAACTCGGTACATTCCATTATAAAATTAACTACTGGGAAGGCACTTACAGATAGCTTGCTGATTGATAGACCACAGGCACCGGGCTAACTTGGAAATTACGCAGGAAAAGAGATGTAGCAGATCAAAAATTGAGCTGATGAAATTATTTTTCTACTTCAGTTACATTTAATGCATCAATTAATACACTTTTTGCTCGTGTCTCCATGTTTTTGCATCAGAAAATTTTATTTTTAACCAATATACTTTTGTCTAATATCACAGGTGCCAGTAGTGAAACTTGCCAGAGCTTATTCACAGGATAATGTTGCATCGTTTTTTTATTCTGTGGAAAATGAAAGATCCATCTGCTGGCCAGATTTAATAAGAATCATGAACATGTCGCAGATCATATAAATAAAATAGAAATAAAAGACTGTCCCATTTGGATTGTGTTTGATCCCCAAAATGGCTAACAAATAACCAACAAGAGAACTTAATAATCCTTCATTGTTTTGGTGTGGTGTAGTTTCGTATGAAATTATGTGTGAAGTTTATCCTCCAAACCCTTTGTTTCTCCCATGCTTATTTAGCATAAAGGTCCCAGTTCCTGATATGCGGTATAAAAGCGACACACAAATGTGGCCAGGAGCTACAAACATCCATGCTTGACAGATCCCAGAGACTTGTAAACAGGGACCAGGCTCCAGAACATTGGTGTGAAAGCACCTCATATATCTTCTAAGCACTTATGCTGGTCATCTATCTAATGCCATCATCATTGAGAAGTATCCAAGGATGGATGGATGGATTTATTTGTTATCAAGCTATGCTGAGTCAGACATTTCTGTCCACCCCTTTTGCATTGTTTATGCCGGAAGTGGCAAAGGTCCTGAAACTAGCTTCCAATGTCTTCCAAAAAAAAAAGATAAAATAATTTTTTTTCTGTAATTGCTTTGGCACATTTCAGGAAACATGTTTAACATTCTCAAGACTATAAGAGCATTTCTCAAAACAGTTCATGCATACAGCACAACACTATGGTTTAGCTGCAAAAGCCTGTACTTACCCAAAACAATTAACTCATGTCTCAAAAGCAAATAATTCCATCAATGAATTAGTCAGTGCCACCAAAATGAAAAGTACAATTGTTTTAACCATGAGAGCCAAAATGCTTAGATATATTGTCAGTATGTGAGTGTAAGTATGCTCCTGAGCTCTACAATTCTGAGTAATAGTCGGTTCCCACTTTCATATTGTCACTGACTGATCATTTTTCATTAGCAAACTCATACTTATTCATGTCAAAGACAGCAGTTTCAACACTGCAAGGATCTACATTACAGTATGTAAGATTCACTGGCAAGAGAAAGCACTCACATGCTTATGTTACTTCTGCAGATCTCAAGACACAGTATAATAGCAAATAAAAAAAAGTCACACAGCACTGTATAACACAAAAACAGCAACATGGCAATACAAGAATAACAAAATGACATCAAAATCATGTACTGGAAGAAAAAATAGCAAAAAGCAAAAACGGGAAGCAAAAACACAACAATGCAGTATCACTGCAATTTAGGGAATATATTTTTAAATCATTTTGAAAGCTTGCCTAATGGTTTTGCATGTGGTGACTAACATGATGATCACAGCATGCATAATATAGTTTTTGTATAGTGAGAAACTACACAATCTATTTTGACCAACAAGACTAAAGCAACTGAAAGTTGTGCCAAATGATGACAAATGTACAAAAGCATTTGTGTTTAAGTACTAAAACATTTGGAAATTTGTGCGAAGCAATGAGGAACGATGTTCTGCTGTGCAGAAGTGACATTATGGTGTGGGGATTACACTTGTTGTTCTGCAAATGTTAATTATCATTTGAGAAATGCTCCAAAGCGATCGAGAAAAACTGTAAGATGGCCTGTGTCTGATATATCGAGAAAATGAGCAAAGCCCACTGAAGAAAACCTTTGTGACTGACCACCATTGATTATTCAGAAAGTCAATGAGTCACTCTGAGGACAGAAGATCTGGTCATAATAATATTGCTCAATTTATAACTGAACTTTGTGGTAACTAAGCATAAAAATAATAAGATCACTGCTTGTGACATTTACAATAAAAATAGTTTTGGAACAATATGAAAGTTTACTTTGACAGGCTTTTAGTTTATATATGAGAATAAGTTTTTGAACATAAATTGCTTTTTAGCAATGTGTTTCAATTGTGTCTGTGTGTGTGTGCTTTTAAACTTAAAAATGACCCTCCTTTAATGCCATAACAAAGGAACACACTAATCACAGAGCCATAATCCTGCAGTGCTTGACTAAGTTGCTCAGTTTGATTACATTAACAATGCACTGGATCTAAGCAGCCTCAGCTCCGTGAAGCATCGCTGCCGTTTCTGAATGTGTCTTCTGGGCTCTCACACACCACGCTGACCTTCCGGCAGCCACAGCCTGTGTCTGTGTCAGGCAACATTGCAGCATGAATCCACATACTCTTTACTCTATGGGTGAACGCCATGCGAAGTAGGCTGGACATATTCCACTCTGATGTGCGTGAACTAACCTTCACCACTTCTTTGCTCGAAGCAGGGAAGATGGATTGAACTATAATGAAATTAGAAGGCAAACAGGGTCTTTTGAGCCAAAGAATGAGAATACAAGATATTATACTTGTAATGATCACCTTATCATGCACAAATGTATAGTAAGGTTTGCAATTGCATATGTATTATGGAAAAGCCTTACAGAGTAGCTATAAAATGAATGTATAAGGAGCCTTGTCTAGACCTGAACACCATCCCGTCACAGAAACAGAAACAACTTGATTTCATGCCCCAAACAACATGACATTTAATATGTTGACTGAGAAGCGCGAACTGCCGCCATCTGGTCCGACTTGCATATTTTACCACCCTTGTGTGCAAGCCAAACAATCGCTAACTAGTACACTATATGTATTCCAATCTGTTTACCAAAAACAAGTTTTCCAGTTCATCTCATAACCTTCTGACCTATACTACAGGTACTGTGCATACCTTCAGCAAATATCCATTTGTACAAATTCAAAAATACACCAATGCATTATAAAGCTAGGCTCCGGACCCCCCACGGCCCTACAAAGAACATACAAGGTATATCAAGCGTATGTATGTATGGATGTAAGTATGGATGGATGGATGGATGGATGGATGTAATATTTATTTTTCCTGTCTGCAGGCCGCCCTCCAATCAAATACCATGCCTGTCCTTCTAATTCCGGGCTTCCGTGCTCATAATCTCAGGGAGGTGCAGGGATTTCCTGGAAATAGAGCCACAGTGAATTGTTTTGCCTGCTTCACTGATTCTTACTCTCGTCTCATTGTATTTTCATATTGTGCTCTTTTGCCTACAGCCTGATATATTGAGCTCAGATTTTGAGTCGCCAGATTATACTTTGCATCTTGAGCACCTGACCTGTTTCTTGACCCTAGCCTGTCCTGCAGAGTCACGGTCGCAGAGTCTGCTTTGGTATTGAAACTATGGTGCTCCTGTTAAGACTCCACTCTACACTTGGATCTTTGGACTGATTTGATCTGAATTTTAACAAGATATTATAATATTCGATGTAAAATTATTTGAATGTAGACTGCTACAGTAATACCATGCCTAAATTATTCTTTTAGTTATCTTACTTAAAATAATTATAAATGGAAAAATATATACTTAAATTAAGAATCAGCAGACTGCATGTAAGTGGATTATAATGTTGAGTATAATGGAAACTATGGTTTGGGAGTCAGGATGATAAATAAATGAGGAGGGTTTTGCATAGAGAGTGCCGTAGGCCGCACGATGAGGCTGCGCCATGCCGACGCCTTCGCCCTGCTTCAGCATCTGTTATTATTTACCAAGCAGCTTTCCCAGAAGTCCCCGGGACATGTACTGCCTGAAGAAAGGGAGCAGGAGATGCCAGATGAAAGAGCAGCATATTTACCCCCCGAACCAACTGCTGGCGGTGCTCGTCAAATGTTAACCGTTTAGTCCTCCTGTCATCGCTCTCCGAAACACGAGGTTAATCTTTTACAAACCTGCAGCCCTTTAACAAACCACGGCTGGTAAAAACTAAACCATTTTTTGGAGGTTCCTGAGTTTACTGAGTTTTAATCCAGCTTTACTTTAAGACAGCTGCAGAGAGACTGTGGGAAGGTAATAATGATTGGAGAAGTTATAAAATTAGACTCTATCAATTTGTGCACATTAGAGGACTAAAGCACACTGGCTCATTTTCTTTGATCTCACTGTGGAATACATGAGCTCAGGTAAAATTATGTTACTGCACTTCTCCAGCATAAATGAGAACGAGAAACAGCAGAGAGGATAAAAACATGGGTTTGCCAACATGCCCACGCACACGCATGCTTATTAAGGAGCACATGCACTTCAGCTAAGCTTGCTAAGGAAAGTAATTAAACAGCAGCATCCGAGGACACGGCACAGAACAGCTGGCTAAATTGATAAGCGGCGAGAGGACGGACAGGTGCTGGGAAACAAATCAGGGAATAAAACGACCATTAAGATATAATTATCAGCAACATATGGATGTTTCATATTTTTCTTGGCATACTGTTTTTGAAAATAAGTCTGTAATCAAAGCAAGAGAAAAAAAACACTCCCAGATAATTTTAACAATATTTATTTAATTTTTGAAATTTAATTTACAAAAGCTAATTTGTGCAAGACCGATTTGTATGATAAGGTTTAAATTATGTATAATGTGCTTTCAGAATTAAGTAGAAAAGTAACAACTGTAGGCAGTTAATGTTTGCTGACAAAACAGAGACTTACAGAGGAGTAATAATCTCAGTAAGCGCCACAAATGTCAGATCAGTGTCCATGTCCCAGAAACACAATGGTGTTTTCAGCTGTTATTGATAACAATAGGAAATCAGAAAGGTGATACTATTATACATGTGGAAGTAGGTACTGGAGCCTTAATACAGCATTACGACCAGAGCATCCTAACTGCACTGGGAACATCACTATCTGCCATACAGATATTTAATGCTGTTCCTTATCTCCCTCCACAAATCAGTCTCATCATTAGAATAAATACTGCATATGAATTTTTACACACACACATATATAAACCTTCATGGTAACTATAACATATTTTCAGCCAAAGCATTGTTTGCTTAGGTAATGTCCATTGTGCAGTAGTTGTAATTGAGAATGAATTATAATGAAAGATTTATCCAATAGGTAGGAAAAGGCAGCCATTTGCACTGCAATTCCACTAGAATTTCTGTTATAAGAGAAAGTTTGAAGATGTACTTTAAATGTATGCGAGCACATACTTCGGTGCGGTGGGGGAGGGGGGCTATTCGAGCTAACGGGGAACATAAACACTTTGACTTGAAGGCCGGTAGTGATGGAAACCAAAATGATCCACACATTCGACGACACTTCGACTCAGCTGAGGCAAAGTCAGATTCCAATTACCAGGAGCCGAGGAGGATGGAGTCAAGAGCAACTCAGGACCCTACAGCAGCTCAACAACTGGAAAGTGCACAGGGAGATTTCGCTACCATGCCGGGAAGAGTCAGAGACAGCCTTCACAACAGCCATAATTGTATGCCATGGTTGGACAGTCTGTTCGATAGGGGCTTAGAGGTGAGTCACTGTCCCTCTCCAAGGACGTTTATCGCAGCACGATCTGCCCTGGCAACGCTAAGCTTGTTTAGTTATTTCAATAACAACCTTCATCGAGCGCAGCGTCAACAGAGTCACACGGCAGGCCTGCCGTATTTTGTGTGGGCCTCCTTCATTGTCTGTCAGCCTTCCTGTGAAGCTCACACAGGCAGATCCATCCATTTTCTATACAAGCTTGTCCTATTCATTGTCGTGGGGGGAGTTTGCGAGAACAAGGCAGGGAATAACTCAGGATGCGGTGCCAGCCCATCACAGGGCACACACACACGCACACACACACACACACACACACGTCGGGTATACCTATCCTTATGGGGACCGTATATATATATATATATATCTACAGTATCTGCCGTCATGCTTCTCCAAACTTACATTTCCTCGCACACACAAGGACATAGACACATGTTTGTAGTCACATCTTTGTGGGGACCATCCCTACATTTCAGTGGGGAAAACCCTAATCCCAATAATGACAACCTTAATCCATACCCAGCCCTAACCTTAACATTAAGTAAATAAGTAACCAAACAAAATAAAAATAACAGGTGTTTATCTCATAGTGGGGACATTTGGTCCCCAAAATGTAATATATACACGACTACACACACACACAAGTTTCTGTGGGGAGAACTCTAATCCCAACATGACGACATTAACCTCTACCCAGCCCTAACCATAACCATAAGCAACAAAACCAAATACGAGACGCTTGGCATTTTTTGTTTATAGATTACATTCACAAATATTTGTGGCGACCTGAAAAATGGTCCCCACAATGCCAAAATTACAGGCTTTTATTACATTGTAGGGGAATATTTGGTCTACAGACACACCCACACACACACATACATGCATTTGATATATTTGGTCCCCACAATGTAATATAAACATAATCCACAGACACACACACACACACACACAGATATAGTTCCTAGCCAAACCCTCTTTCCAGTTTATCACCCGTGTCATTGATCTGCAGGGAGGAGCAGCACTGATGGGGCCTCATTAGCCTGCCTCAGCTCGACAGAGCTAGTTATGCCAGGGAGAACGTTTCCTTCCCGAAACCCCTCCACCCCTCATCTCCCAGCCGGTAGGATCAGTCCCGTTCCCGGGTCCGGTGTGCATTGTCTTCTGGCTGCTTATCACCTTTCCATTATACGCTACATTGTCAATAGTCCACCGGAGTCAGAATGCAGCATGTAGCCCTTCCCTTCATGTCTGTCTGAACGCTGCTACTTGCTGAACAATTCTGTTCCCATTTCTGCAGGAAAGACTGGAACTACTTTATTGACAGGGGGACTTTCAGATTCTGAAGAGTGTTAATTCCTGTCTCCAGGTCCAAGTAAATTATCACGAGATGTGCACAAGTGGCCATATCCAAGGTAGGCTAGGGTATGATGACCTATAACATTCAAACCAGTATTAATGACATCCAATAATGTTTGATAATGATGTGGGACCATTTGACGGGTTTCAGTGGTCTCTGTTGTTGTGACATAGGCCCTTATGTGTGTATTATTTTTCCAGTCACTTTTTTGTCATAGCGATTGTAGCCCTGCCTTCATGTCTGCTTCATTCAAAGTGGGCTATAACCAGGGGTGCACATAACTGGTGCGCAAGTACGCATTCACCTTTAAGAATGATACGTGCAACCATCGATTGTTTGTAAAAGCGCAAATGCGTACTTACTTTATGTGCATTTGCCCTGCTATGAAAACAAAATATAATGTATTTAATCTTTTTACGCTAACTCGACTTCATTTGCGGTATACGGGTTAAAATGCAATGTATTTCTTGTCATAACAGCGCAAATGCACATAAAATAAGCACACATCTGCGTTTTTACAAACAATCGATTGTCGCGTGTATCGTTCTTTAAGGTGAATGCGTACTTGCGCATCAGTTATGTGCACCCCTGGCTATAACACCTAACACTGAGCACTGAGTCGAATTGACTTTCCTGCTCTTTGCAATTGGAGGAGAAGGACTTACCAACAATATGTGTGTTAGCGATATAACTGCACATAATATTTTATACTAACACTTTGCTTGATGAGGCACAAATACTTAGTAATAACTCAGGTACTGCTGAAGTATAAATCATGAACAAATATAGTCTACTTGAGAAAAGATGCGTCACGATTTATTAATGATGAAAAACATGAGATCATAATATAACTAAGACTTAATTTGTGGTTAATTTATATATAAGTAATATCATAATATTATATTATTTGTGCCCTGTCAGGTAAAGGCTTAGCTTTAACTGTTCTTTAACTACAACTTGAACACATCTTCCTTTCAGATACATGTGATAACAATTCCACCTTTGCGTGCGCCAGGGTGTCCTAATGAGATAAGTATTGATTTGTGGGGGCGGGTGGTGGGGCTTAGTTATCTTCGATGCGTAAGTCACGCCCCCTCAGGGGAGCAGTTCTCATTGGCTGAGCTGCTGTGCTGTGCCTCTGTGATAGATCTCCATGAGACTGAAGCTCCACGGGGAACTGGGCTTCTTATGACCCACTTCTGATTTTCTTAACATTAAACTCACATTCAGGCAGGCTGCTTTTCATACGTGTTATTTCATACATATAATTAAAATGTAACAGATGTTTTTTTTAATTGCTATTGTTTCTGGGGGCGTATCTGTACTCAGGATCTACATAGTATTCAACTTTGTGACATTTTAAAACGATGAATCACATGAAAAATATGGTCAACACATCTCTCAGACCTAAAAAGAAAACAATAAGTGGCCAGAAATCCAGGTCTTACCTTGCATGCTGTCCAGGGTGTAGAAGATGGATGGATATATGGATAGGTGTAAGGATGGATAGATGGATGGATGGATAACCATTCTTTTGGTTCCATATTTCTTGTACTCAGTGTCAGTTGTACATGTACACGCACACAGAGGCACATATGTGCACATACGTGTTTGAACAGACACATGCAAATGGCTCTGGAACAGGTTGGCATGCAGACACACTGGTGCAGACACACTGGTGCAGACGTGCTGGTGCAGACACCAGGTGGATTGTGCAGTCTGCTTACAGCATCCACATCATCCTTCTGTCCTCCTCTTCATCTTTGGCGGATCCAGGCTTCAGAGAAACACGTCAGGCTGTCAGTTTGGATGGTGTCCATTTGACCTGCATTTTCCAAGCACCTCCCCCCCATCCTGTTCCCATCCTATTCCCAGCCGCTCCATACCGATCAACTGATCTGACAGCCCAGCGTCATGCATAAATGGCTGGGACCCCCCACACACACTCCTGCCACCCCTACAGATGTCACCGAGCCAGGCAAGACCACTGCTTGGAAAGAAGCATTGAGTGACAGCAAACAGATGATGGAGGCGAATGGCAATTTACCCTAGAGGGCCTCGGGGTGGAGGGCCACAGCTACGGGTCAGTGCTGTGGGCGCCAGTGAGGAACACTCGCCAGGTAGCAACCCCGAGAAAAATGTTTTGGGAGATTGAGAATAACTGAAGGCCTGCTGGGGGAGACAGTGAATACGACTCTCAGTTTGACATAGTGGGGCACAGCCTAAGGACACTGACTTTTGGACTTAGTTCCAGAAGGTTAAAGTTTAAAGTTCTTGGAAGAGTCCTGCTGATTTACCTTTGTGGGATATAGGCCTCAACCACTTCAAGGAAATATCGAGTAAAATAAATAGATGAAGAGCAACACTGTGAGATATGGAGCTCACGTCGAATGAGAAACTTCGGCAAGAAAGTGCTGCAGGGTTGGACTAAAGGAGAGAAAGCCCCCTGCCTGGGCAGCACGCCGGATGGAGGGAAGTGATGGAAAATGAGCACATCCTTCTGATGTTGCTCTTCTGAAGGAATCTCTGGGAGCAGGCTGATGCAGCCACGCAGGGCCTGCAAATTACCATGCACGTGTGTGCCATCTGCTGCAGCATCAGCGAGCCACATTCATTTATTGCTCATGCTTTGATCTACTTTACATGCTGATATATATAATCTCATGTTTAAAGTCTGATTGTCGTTCATTTTTCCTGGGTGTGGAAACAATCAACAGTAGGAGGAAAAAGTCGATTTTTTTTTCCTTTATGAACTCAGACATGACAACGTCTTCTTCATTCTCAGGTGTGTAATTGTAATACTCTGAAGGCTATCGGTAATTTTTTATGTAGAGATATGTGTACAAATGACTGGATTTTAACATAAATATATCTTCCTAGACATGCTATTTTAGTTACCAAGTATTATTTTAGTTGCCAGTATATATTCCAGCTCAATTTAATTTATTGCTATATTCATGAAGCCCCTGACTGAAACTTGATTGAAATGTGGAAACCATCAATTAAACGGATATGGGGGTAGCCGCTACAGCTCGTCAATATGAAAGGTTAGTCACAAAAGTTAATTAAGTCACCCACTCTATTTGCATGAAAATGCACCATGGGCTTCCTGGAAGTTAAAATTAAAAAATGACATTTTCATTGGGCATAAAATATGCTGGCTTTCTCTAGCTTGTAGATACCTAGCATGCTCTTTAGGAGGAAACTAATGTTAAAGTTCATGCATTCATCCATTTTATCCCGCAAAATGTGTACCCCATACAGTTCATTTTCCTTAATCCAAAGTGACATTAATATACGAATGAAGTGTATGATACAACAGCAGCACCTTTGTGCAGTGTGTGAGGAGTGACACTGATTTCAGCCTCAGGATGAATGCTCCTGTTTGGAAGATGGAAAAAATATTCTCTGCCTATTCTTAATGATACTTAACATAATTAAATATACACTCTGCACACTGCTTCCAAAGACTGCAAGGGACACAGTGGATTTGATACTATTGTTGTTCTCACTGCAAGGACGAGATTGTAAACCATTTATCATTGTCTCCAGTGACAACTGTGTGAACTGTCCACACTGGAATAGAGGAGGAGTCAGACATATGCATGCATATATATAGCTTCCAATGATCAACGGCATTTCTGATAATGATGAAGGTAGTGGGTCTAAAATGAGAAATAAAATATAAATAAAAGATTAGACATAATAGATATATCAGACATTAATGGTTCCATTAAATAATTTACATTTTATATGATCATGTTTAATCAATCGCTTATGAGAAATGGATTGAATCAATTTTTTTCTGTCTTCCTAGATAGTCATGATGTTTAATTTGTTTTTTTTTTATTATTAAATAATTATTTTAAATAATTTTACAACAACATAACAAAACACCACAGAGAAACTCCTGCTTTCCACACACTTTTTCCCACATAAATACAGAAGGAGGGTCAGTCGGGTACAGGGACCAGGCAGTGTAAAGGCTTCTCATGGCGTGGGTATGCATTTCTCACTCCCCAAACGAGGTCATTCCCCGTCACCTCGCTTTAACATCCCCTTTTATCTAACTCGCTTTGAAATCACAGCTAATGCTGCTGATAGTATCCATTTGTAACAAAAAAATCAAATATATATGCCACGGAATTGCTAAACGAAAATACTTTTCCCTTATTAATGATTAGCTGTCGTCTTACATCTATGTAAAAGCACAAATCTTAAAGTCATTCAGCTTTAGCTTATTATATATTTCTTTTTCATAAAAATGACAAAGTATTGGTTAGTGTGAAGGAAATATTGAAAGGGGAAAAATGTGAGACTTGGGCCTATTTGTTGACAAAGGAGGTTTTCTTTTTGGAAAAATAGTGGTTTCTGTTTCCTGCACAGCTGAAAATGTATGTGTTCATTCTTATCTAGCCAGTGCCCTCGAAGACAGACAGGTCACTGTGGCAACAGAGACAGGTCTATCTTCCCATGGGCACCAAACTGGTATCCGGTTTGTGTTTCATTCCGGTCAAAAACCACAACTTTCTGTTACAATCCTCAGGACAATCACCACAACAAGGCAGATCCCATTCTGCTGTCCGTACTGTGCTGGAGTAGGACCCAGGGGCACTTCTAAATAAACTTTCAAAATTCGGTTTGTTTAGAGCCAAAAGCTTCAGACTTTTATTCTGGTTAATATCAGATATATAGCCATAGAGCATTTGTGCTGGTCTCATCAGGTTTACTGGCTAGAGTAGACCCTACTTATCATTAAAGAGATATTTCCAGAAAAGCGCCAAAAGTTCTAAAAATGTTTGATTTTTTTATCAGATTTCAAACTATCGTTGACCTTGAATATTAGAGCAAACATCTATAGTATACCCCTTTAAGTACAGATTTAGAACATGACCACCCTTGAATTCAGAATGGCATTCAGTCCCTGCAGCTTTACATCATAACTCATTGACTGAAGGCACTCAGATACTTTGGTTCTGTCCAGAGTGATATTTCAGTTCTGACATCAGCATATTGTATACTTTTTTTCCTTTGCGGAGTATGAATATGAATAGTAGATGTCACCGTGCTTTCTTATGTGTTTTGTTTTTGTTGATAGCTCAAGGTGCGAGAGATGTAGGGCCAGGCCATACCGATGCCCCATGACCTAACGCTGGACCTCAGGAGTGGAGGGTGCTGAATGATGGGAGGAGCTCAGGGAGGTGGTGATCTGGCTTGATCAATGACTGACCATGGCTTGTTGCTCGGCCGAACAAAGGCAACTCAACACCTCTCACGTGTTTTGTGCTCTAACCATGTGTCCTCGCGTTGGAAACAAGATGTCAATTTCATTGAACTGCTCCTCCCAGATTTTCATTCATTCACTTTGTATGAGGAAGACGTATAGAAACACGAGTGCATGTAAGTGTAAAGACTCTGGAGCTTGGTGTTCTGATGCAAACCAATGTATCTTTCTGCATTTATCTGGTACTAGAGTCTCAGCCTGACAGACATTCGAGACCCCAGAGGTCCTGATACCTATCAGCATTCTAATGACATGGCTACTCTGCAGCTATACACAGTAACAAACAAACAAAGAGGGCAAACACAATCAACGTCGGCAGGAAATTTGCCCACGGAGGCTCATAAAGAGTATTTCATGTATTTTTCTCTCTATTTACCGCTGAAAAGAGGCAAAAGTAACTCTCCTACCTTTCTACTACCCCCTGGTCTCGGATTTTCCTTGACATGTAGCCTCTGCCTCCAACCTGCTCAGATGTTCTTCTGATGTCCTGTGGTCCTAACACAATAATACATTCATCCATTAAACTCTGTTCATACTTGTGGTTACTGTGGGCCCGCATCATCATCAGACCTATGCTTCCCATTATGTTTAATATCATACTGAACATTAAAATGTAATCTGCAGGGGTGCGTACGTGTAGCAGATAGCCTGCCTATATATTGACAGGTGCTCCATGCTCCAACTGATTTTTTGGTCAACATCACAGGGAGTCTGCCCAGGGAATAGCTAGGATGGGATGGGCCAGGGACACAGTACGACAGGAAACCCATGAGAAGCATTTAAAGTCACAGATGGAATTCAAACCCCCAACCATGGAGGTACGAGCCAGCAGTGTTCACTGCACGACTATTTAACCAGCACTGATAAAAATACCAGGCTGACAGCCTTAGTCTCAGAACGACTGGAGTGTTTCAGGGACTGAATGGTGCTTAGCACCATCTTAACACCTGAAACACCAGGGGAGTTCATTTAATATCCAACTAATTGCTTAATTACATATATGCACTTTGGGCCAGGAGGAGGACTGGGCCTCCCAAATCCTGCACAATGAGACATTTGTGATGCTTTAAAACAGGAAATTACTTTTTAACTGTTAAAAGCCACAGTACACCGACAAAGGTTTTATTTGCAGGTTTCCGCGAGAATGTTCTCACACAAAATATATTCTCAGGAGGCAGAATTAATCAAATGCTTGAGCAAAAGAGTGGGGAGCTGCTGTTTTTTATTTATATTCTCGTAGCCAGCTGTAGGCTGATAAGATACAATTGACTACTGTCTTCACCCTTTATGTCTTCAGGTCACAGCATACAGTTTATTGCTGGGCAGAGAAGTTATTTAAACCAAAGTGTCATGTCTGAATTCTAGAATATTGCTGTATGTACTTCCCAAATAATTATACCCCTTTCACTTTCACCCAAAATTACTGTTATTTGGTCTATAGAAATGAAATTTTGCTGTTAGGGAACAGTTCATGACCCAGAGATTGTATAGTCCCTCACTGTGAATACAGCTCGTAGTTCAGAAATTTAGGCCAAACATGGCTGGAGAAGACTGACCTGTCATGTTTTATCAGAAGTGCATTGGTTAAGCTAACAAGAAGCGGGACAGAGTGCTTTCAGCATACATAATAATATAATGTCTTGTTTCTGCGTGTACCAGTTCACAACCTTCAGAAGACATGAGTATCATGCCAGCAGTGCTGTGGACTGAGGGCTGTATCCTGGAGATGGATCAGGGACTGGTCCAGACATTACACTTAAACAGTGGACTGGTCCAGAGATTACACTTAAACAGTGGACAGGTCCAGGGATTACATTTAAACAGTGGCCAGGTCCAATAATTACATTTATACAGTGGAAAGGTCCAGTGATTGCATTTAAACAGTGGACAGGTCCACCACTTACATTTGAACAGTGGAGAGGTCAGGTAAGTACATATAAACAGTGGACAGGTCCAGAAATAACATATAAACAGTGGACAGGTGGCCAATTACATTTAAATAGTTGACAGGTCAGGTAAATACATTAAAACAGTGGACAGGTCCAGAAATTACATATAAACAGTGGACACGTCAATAGATTACATATAAACAGTGGACAGGTCTAGCGATTACTTTTAAACAATGGACCACAAGAAGAAGTTTAATAGCTATGAGACTCTCTAGTGCTGTCTGCCAAGATCCTTCTCAAAGGCATTTTGGTCGTTCCACTTAAAATTATTTCACTTCTTATTTTTAATTGTCTGCCAATATCTTCAATTAGTTGTTCATTTTTTTATTCCATTTGCCATATGTTAATTATTTAATTATCCAGCAGGGGCAGCATTTGCGCTCAGTTAAACACTCAGGGACGGCTGAGTCCCAGTTTGTCCGAATGCTCACAGAAGCTTGAATGTCAAAAGATGAATTAAAACTATTGCTTCGGTCAGAGGAAGATAGCATGGAATCTTGAAGGGGCACTTGAATATTCAATAGAAGCTCAGGCCAATTAAAGCCCCTCTTCCTTATGGCCTATCCTCACACCAACACAGCAGCGATGGCTGCTCATGCTAGGAGGCAGCCAGAAAGCTCCCATTTTGGGGCACGACTCACACATTCCTCCTCCTCAAAATGATCTCAGATTCCATGAAGAAGAGAGGTTTGATGAGACAAGAGGGATGAGACCAAGAGCAATGGTTCATGTGGAGGGAAAAAAAGAAAACGCATGAAAAGAACAGAATACATCAGACTGACATTTCTTCATCGAGTACGCCCATCACGCAGAAAAAGAAAACGGAGGAAAAGGCTGCGGTTGCCTGGGATAAGACGCCAAGCTGCATGCTCCACCTCCGCATGCTCCACACTCCACGCCTCACGCTCCACACTCCACTCCGCACGCTCCACGCCACATGCTCCATACCTCATGATCCTCGGCACACGCTCCACGCTTGCACACTGCACACTCCACGCTTGCATGCTCCACACCCTATGCTTGCACACTGCATGCCCCACACTTGCACGCTCTACACCCCACACCCTATGCTTGCACACTGCATGCTCCACGCCTCACGCTCGCACGCTCCACACCCTACGCTTGCACACTGCACACTCCACGCCCCACACTTGTACGCTCTACACCCCATGCCCCATGCTTGCACACTGCACGCTCCACGCCCCACGCTCCACACCCCACGCTTGCACACTGCACGCTCCACACCCCACACTTGCACACTCTACATCTCACACCCTACGCTTGCACACTGCACACTTCACGCCCCACACTTGTACGCTCTACACCCCATGCCCCATGCTTGCACACTGCATGCTCCATGCTTGCACGCTCCACACCCCACGCTTGCACACTGCACACTCCACACCCCGCACTTGCATGCTCTACACCTCACGCCCCATGCTTGCACACTGCACGCTCCACTCCCTACACTTGCATGCTCTACACCCCACGTCCCACGCTAGCACACTGCATGCCCCACGCTTGCACGCTCTACACTCCACGCCCCATGCTTGCACACTGCACGCTCCACACCCTACACTTGCATGCTCTACACCCCAGGTCCCACGCTAGCACACTGCATGCCCCACGCTAGCACACTGCACACTCCATGTCCCACGCTTGCACACTGTATGCCCCAGGCTTGCACGCTCTACACCCCACGTCCTATGCTAGCACACTGCATGCTCCACGCTTGCACGCTCTACACCCCACGCCCCATGCTTGCACACTGCACGCTCCATGCCCCACGGTCGCACACTCCACACCCTACGCTTGCACACTGCATACTCCATGCCCCAGACTTGCACACTCTACACCCCAAGCCCCATGCCTTGCACACTGCATGGTCCACTCCCTACACTTGCATGCTCTACACCCCAGGTCCCACGCTAGCACACTGCATGCCCCACACTTGCACACTGCACACTCCATGTCCCACGCTTGCACACTCCACGCCCCACGCTTGCACACTGCACGCTCCACACCCCACGCTTGCACGCTCTACACCCCACGCCCCACACTTGCAGACTCCATGCTGCATGCCCCATGCTCCACGCTCCGATAGCTTTACATAAAGGATCTGTTGAAGTGCATCCGCCAGCACTCGGCATCACTCAGGAAAGCGTAAAGGGTGTGCGGGAGCGATGGGTCAGCCGCGAGCCAGTCGGGCTGGTGGCTTGTGGGAATGGGGGAGGGTCATTATGTTAGCCTCCAGTCAGCGGGATACGTCTTAATGAAGCATTTCATCCATGTCCTGGGTACAAAGCAGGACCAGGCAACACTAATTAGCTGAGACCTTTGCAGCTGGGTCGGGGTTCACTTCCTCTCCGATATCAATCAGCAGCAAAAAGAAACCAGCTAAAAGTTAAAAGCAAAAAAAAAGACACTTTCTTTCCATACTTTTCTTGTAAAACAGTTCAGAAAAACACAGTTCATTCTTCCAGGAATGTACCAAAACATGTATAGCAGAGTAACCGAGTGGAATTGATTCATACAGATCAACAACACTGCAATGCTTATCTTGTAGTGGGATGCACTACACTTTAATTTTACCACTTAACTTATTCCCGAAACTCAGCTCACATCTCCAGAAATGTAAGCACCAGCTGAAATGTCATCATTATGACCAGCCTACATGCCGACTGGCTTCCACTGTCTTAATGGATGTGTGAGATTGATGAAATGTAGGGTTATGTACCCTTGAGGATAACCCGCTTTGCTTCTAGGCTTATTTATCGGTACAAAGCGTTAAATCTGAAAGCCACGTAAGCTGCTTTTGATAATTGTAAGAGGCAAACAATGAGAAGACGGGGATCATCTCGACAGGGCTATATGAGATGTGGGAGGGAGTGGAATCAGGTCATTAATTCAGCTGCCGGACTTTCTCAGACATTATGTCCATGACATTTATGGAGGGTGACCGTACCTGTTCTCCTCCATCGTGCTGTGGGAGCGTGGCGATGAATCTCCACACAGCGTGAGGCGCAGTGAGGCGGCGACACATTCTCGAGTTCAGAGGCGCCGCTAGTCTCCGTCACACCGCCGTTTCTACCTCAGCGCGCGTGACTCTACTGTCCTGGGGGGCAGGCGAAGCAGAGCATGAGCTGTCAGAAATATATTACCAACTCACGCCTCCACATAGTTTGA
>JAODKC010000016.1:20422594-20443941 GCA_026777985.1 Mormyrops attenuatus | reverse complement strand
GACTGCCAGCTCCCCAGGGAACAGTGCGTCTCGCAGGAAGACGCTCCCATCTGAACGATAAGCTGCTGCATGCTGGATTTCTGCGTGTTGATAATGAACCTTCCTGAAGATGTTAACTGGACCGGTGTCTGCCGGAATCGTCCACGGCTCCCGTCTTCCTGCTGAAGCAGAACATGAGCGATGCTGTCTTTTTCTGTTTTTTTCTCCGTCCGTACACAGTGTCAGGGAGAATCTAAGGTATCACAACCTTTCCGTCTCCCTGCCAGCCATGGTTGCAGTTTCCTACTGGTGGTGTGATGGCTGACAGGTTGCCCGGACAGCACAGCTCTTTCGCAGGGCTGATCCGTGAACCAGCCGAAAGATAAAGATCTTAACTCATCGGTGGCTTAAACAGTCATACATGCACCAGTCTGGAGACCATGATTTTACTGTCACTCACTCTGTCCATTAGCTGGTGCCACTGAAGCCTGTAAATAAACCAAAAGATCGATAAATATTGCCAGCCCCCCAGTCCCAGCCCCCCACCCCATGGCCACCACCAGCCTCCGTTACTTCATCTCCTTGCGGCTGGCTGGCTTCTGCATCCACACTTCCGGAAAGCGTGATCCAAGCTGACGGATTTAACGCTTGTCAGGCTGCAGTGAGAAATGTCACTCGTGCTCAGCGTTTCGAACTGTAGGTATCGATCAAGGACACAGTTTTATTTTAAAAAAACGAAAAACAGAAAAGCTTCTACTTTGTGACAGACCTGTCGAAATGCGGTAAACCGAAAATAAATATGAACCCTCCCTGTTACATATAAAATTTACTTGATTAATTAACAAAAAGCTTCTTGTAGATGCAGACAGAGCGAGAGGCTGGATCTTTGTAGATAGATTTCCAGTTCCTGGGAGCTGCCTCAGCTTGTCTTTTGCTTTTATGGACATTGGTGCAGGGATTCCTGTTACTTGGAAATGCAGAACATCACTGCTGACAAAATTAAAAATGTCATCATCACATCAGCAGTTCCATTGTGAGTGCAGGTTTTAATGAAATTTGGAGAGAACTAAATAACTTTATAGTTGAGCAGTCCTCAGCATTTAGGGTCTCTGTATTTGGTCACATGGAATATATTTACATTTTTTTTGTTCTTTTGGTGCCACTTTACAATAAGGCTACCCATATAAAGAGTTTATGAATGGTTTATAATCTGGTTATTAATTATCAATTTTAGACTAGTTATAACAGAGTTTTCTTTTTATTAATGTGTTACTACCATTTACAAATGGAAAAAGGGAGCCTTATTGTAAAGTGGTACCATTTTGATTTTTTTGTAAACCTATCCTGTGCCATATTCTGTATACAGCTACTGACTGCTTTTACCTAGTGCGCAAACCAGCTTAAGATATACAGTTTATTAATGGATGAATGCATTTTCAGGGCCTATACAGGATGTGTGTATTTGATAAATGAGCATCTTTTGGAAAAGATGGTATAGTGCTTTTCATCTTATTGTGGAAGGGGTGCAGGAGATGAGAGTGCAGATCAATGGTCAGATTTAATTAGGGAATGCAGGAAAATGTAAAAAGTTGGGGGGGCACTGACAAGCAGATAGGCAGACAGGCAGACAGACAGACATGCAGGCAGACAGACAGACATGCAGGCAGGCAGACAGACACAATTTAATCATATACGTAAAAAGTTTGTTTATGGGGGGCTGGGGGTGAAGCACATGACCCCCCGGTTCCTGCACCCCTGACAGGAAGCATACATTACTTGCTTATCCAGCCTTATTCCCAGCATGAGCAGAGGAAGTCAATCCTTTCCCCCTTGGTTGGGGCAATTAACAGCTGGCAGCCTGCACCATTAGCGTTTCTCACAGGTGGTTTCCAGGCCGACCGCGAGGACCCCGTCGCTGCCATCCAGCTGCATTATTTCATCGATACGTATTGACATATTTCAGACAGAAATGTTACCATAGTAACATCATCATACAATTATGAGAAATAATATAAAGCTAATATTTAAAGATCAGTTTCTAAATTGATCTTTTTAATGCCATTATTGTAGTTGTAATTTCTAGACAATATACTGACTGTTTATTGTAGTTGCTTAGAAACGGATGTCTATTACAGAAGCAATTGAGATGATTGGGCCTGGAGCTTAGAGCAGCAAGCCTTTAATCCCATATCCTTAGCCCCAAGTCCTTAATAGGTATTCCACCTGGTGGTCTTTTTAAATGCCTACCAAGGGCACGCCTGCTGGAGATATTCTGCAAGAGCCCACCAGACACCTTGTTCCCCCTTCAGTACCTGGAAAACCTGCTGCCTTTGGTTGTCTCACACTTGCTGATCCTCCCTCACCACCCCAGCCAGATAAAGTGTCCAGATCTCACAGATGTAACAGTGACACACAAGGAGGAATGAACACAGGACTCTCAGCAGAGTTATAGTAAAGCCCCCTGTATTGCAGGATCTTTCTGAATGGCTGTCATGTTGCATTATCTCTTACCTGTTACAGTCACACTTCAATTGTTCCATAAATGCTCCGAGACACAGCAATAGCTCTTCGAACCTCGGACCGCGATCCACATGGCTTACTGTCTGAGGTGTATTGGGTAGCCACACTTAAAGTGCCTATGAATTAAAGGCACTCTACTTTCATCTCCGGTGCTATTCATGCAGAATAGCGGGAGTGTTAAGTGCGCTGCCAGCAAATACATCCAACAGGGGATTTGCATGAAATAATGAGAGATCATTACTGCACTTTCCTCATTATACGAGCCTCATCAACAGCGGCTCGAGCACAATATTAATTAGAATACAAACGAAAGGCCATGATCACTCAAACGCCATTTGTATCTCATTGTTTCCCCCCTTCTTATAAGGATATATTTAGCACAAACCCACTGAGCAATTTACTGTACGCATTTGGTGACCCGTGAAAGGACTCTCTGTAGGTTGTTTAACCTACTCTAAGTCATTCATCGAAGCAAAATTTAATTATTATTCATATTGTTTGGTCTGGGGTGATGATAACCTTTAGCAGTAGGCAAAGTGCATAGGCTTGAGATCTTGTTGACGTGGCAACAGTGGCCACGGAAACGCCTCTCTATCAGAACATTGAGTCTGGCAATGGCAGAATGGATTAAACAAGTCTGCATGAATGCTGAAAAGGAGAAGCTTCTAGACTTTGAAAGAGACCCTAAGGGACACAGACTGTTATATATTTATTTATTGTTAATGATGCTAGGCTCATTGACATAATTATCAAAGGAGCTGTATTCAGGCATGTTTTAAAACAAGCAAGTGATGACATTACCAATGAAAGAGGATATAAGAAAGAAATGCATTGTTGGATAGACTGCCCTCTCTTGGCTCAAGTGCATGATTCACCTTTGACCCATGACCATGACAACGCCCTCCTCTCAACAATTTCTCTATGTAAAACTGCCTCTGTTGGCTGGGCAATGAACCTATTGCTTCAACTTTTTAAAAAGTATGAGGTGGTCATTTTACCAACCTATCATCATCATCATCATCATCATCATCATAACTACCTAGTTATATGCTGTGGTGCAATATATTTACTTTGGTTTCCTGTTTTCAGCTGCCTAGTAGATGTGTACCCACCCACTCACACACTCACTCATTCACTCACACAAAGGTAATTCATTCACCCATTCCCTCAATCACACAAAATTCAGTAGCTCAGACAAAACACGCAGTCACGCATTTACACAAGCACACTATTAAAAAAACAAGAATTCACAAATTTTCACTCAGACACAAAGAAACACACACATGGAAATAAAACTGAAGCTGTTTTAAATTTTACAGTATGTCTCTTACAGTATGTTGTGATTTGTGGTATCTTCAAGGCATTGTTTTTTTATGTTTTTTTTTTCTTTTTGCTCGTGTTTGGGAATGTAGCTTTTTTTCATCCTGCCTCCTTCCAGATCCCCCCCCCCGGGCACTCAAATGCACATCCACAATCAATACACAACCCTCGCAGACAAATATAACAATTGAAGTGTAATTTGTTGCTGTGAGGTGCCACTGAAGTTCTCTGAAGAGGAGAGATAATTGTCCTCAAACACCCAGCATGAGCCCTCCTTATTTATTTATTTCCTGGTGCTGAAGGCCCGTATCAGTTCTCCACAACCGTAGACTGTGGTAGCCATGCACTGGACCAAATGGTCCCATTACAGCCTGGGAGGGAGACCATTAATTAACACTGGAATTCCTGAAGCCTCCGAAAATTCTCGGCCCACCTCAGGTGGAGCCCACCCCACTCCCCACACAAGCTGCCTGCCGCCTCATCAGCGCCAATCAACGCCTATTGTTTTGCAAATGAAAGCGAGTTTCATGTTTTCAACCTCGGGTCTGTAGAGAAACAGTTTGGTCTGAGGAATCGTAAAATACATGTGTTAATATATCATAATTTGAAATACATTTGAATCCCCATTTCTCTTGTTTCAGCAATTGTGACTTCAGTTTCCTGAAAGTATTTGATAAAATAAATACATGCATTTGCTTACTGTCTGTAACAATCGGTGTTAATCTGTTTTTCAGTTTTAAAGTTTGATCAAGACTGACGTCGCTACGTGCAAAAAAGATTGCGTAGTTAAGAGCACACAAAAGACTGTAAATAACTCCGGCCGTGTGTACATTTGTGTGTGGGATTATGAGATGCCAGGAGTGGGGGGGGGCTCCTTGTGAGAAGAGCGTAATTTTTTCAGGAATGCCAGTGTTAAGGATAGAATGGTAATGACGTCTCTCACAAGAGCTGGAAATCATAAGTGACCCCATCTAAAAGCTAACCGGCCACTAAATATATGAGGGGGTTTCATACATTTGGGCGGGGGGGGCGTAGGAGGGAGGCAGAGGAATGTAGGAAAACACTGTGGTGGGCTTTTTTACCCCGGTGAATTTGAAATCTAAACGAGTCAGGCTCCCCAGGCTACAGACCACCAGAGTTTGTTGGCTTGTTTCATATTTGCTTTTCTCTTCTTCAAACAACTCGCATTGCCATCTGAACAACGATATGCACAGCTCTCTAACTCCTGAAACAACAACGAATCAACAGAGTTGGTTGGTTCTGCTCACAGAGTTGTAAATAATGTAACGATTGGAAGATGGTCTTTATTCCCCGTGTGTGAAATCTTAAAAGTGCATTTCGGTTAATGGGACCTGGAAATGGCAGCTCAGCTCTTAATAGCAAACAACAAAGCGTAGAATCACCATTCAGTTCATCAAGAGAAACATGTTTATACTGCCTTAGCAAATATTGCTGTGCTTTATTTATTTATTATATTCGGTTGCTCATTTATTTACTCTATCCATCTTCCAGCTGCCTGTCCTAGTCAAGGTCAGATTGGGGGGAGTTAGAATAGGGCAGAAGGCCTTGGTACACTCTGGACGGGATGCCGGTCCATCAGAAGGCACAGGGCTGGGGGACACCCTGGACGGGATGGCAGTCCATCACAGGTCACAGGGCTGGGGGGCACCCTGGACAGGATGCCAGTCCATCACAAGGCACAGGGATGGGGGATACCCTGGACGGGATGCCAGTCCATCACAGGACAAAGGGCGGGGGGGCACCCTGGACGGAATGTCAGTCCATCACAGGGCACAGGACTGGGGGACGTTCTATTTGGCTTTGGGAGCCGCTGGCATCCCAAAAATGTCTTCTTGAAGTGTTAATTTCATTGCATATGCATGCGTGGACACACAAAGCATGAAACATTCAAAATTGAATTAATTAGCTAATTAGTCTCTGACTTTGCATATTAATGTTGCTCGTTTTGTACAAGCAGATACAAATCTTTTCATTTGAATTTACCTTTTTTAAGACTTTTGAGAAAAGCTGTCGTAGCGGAAATTTAAAAAAAACAACATTAAAAAGCTGTAGCTAGGAAATTAATGCACAGAATGAAATGCAAAATGGTTACAGTCTTACTTAGCATGTGCCAAGTCAGAGCAAGTGCAGAGTATTGCATGTCACGGTATGTCATTGTGCGTTGTTTCTCCAGGACTGTACATGCAGCCCCCCTCGGCCCCATGGCAAAATGCAGCCAGGATACGCTTCTCTAAACTTCATCTCACCGGCCATCTGTACTTGCAATTCTCACAAATCGTTGGCCTGGGCATTTGATTCTCCTGGTTAGCAGATGGGCTACTGCCATTAGATAAGCTGTCAACGTCTTAATTTAATGTGTATCATCCTTGTGTTTCCATTGGACACAGTTAGATCCGTATGAATGAGAGAAATCAACCGGGAATCATGCACACAGCTAAAATACTTCATGTAATTATCTCATCCTTGGAAAACATAAGGGTAAATCATCTAGAAATAACAGAATATTTCATGTGAGAAAAGCATGCTTTGTGGGAACAATTTTACTCCAGAGCCCCTGAACATGAGTGTCGGTCTCTCGCCCAATCAAGCCCCACAAAATCACATGGCACATGTGTTCAGCTCTCCAAATTCCCCATTAAACGGATTCAATCAGTGAAAAAGAAACCACTATAGTTGGGTGCTGTCCAAGTTCATTTGTGGAAGGGTGAGTGTGGGTGTATACCTTTAAACTCCATTCAAATGCCTTTAATGTGCTCACAAATGCTTCTGATTGTCTACTAAACCTTCAAATCATCTGGGTCATGATAACATCCTCTTATTCTGAGCTTGGACTGCGCGAAGTGCTCCCATTCCTCTCCCCATTGGCTATCTCCTCCAGCCGCCAGCAGCCAGGATGACTCTTTCATCCAATCGCAGCAGTTGCCTCCGAGCCCTGCCCACTTGCACCAGGAAAACCCACCCATCCAATGCTGAAGATAATGGCTGCAGACAGCAGAAGGAGAAAGACAATAGAAACGAACGCCATGAGATTCTGCTGCTGAATGTGACAAACCGCTTGTGTTGCTGGAAAATGCCCAAGCTGAGCTCTAAATACATTCCAGGAGCGTAAGGGTTAGTGCGCACCTGCACCGGGTAATGAATGGTACAGGCAGTAGATGTGAAAATGGAGCCCCCCTCCCCCGCAAAAAAAAAAAAAACACCTGAGTAAATCAAACGGCCTCCGTCCACCAGAGACACCACATTTGAGCGGCAGGAGTCAGACACTGCACAGTCTGCGGCAGAATGAACACAAATACAGACCCACAGAAATGAAAAACTGCTACATCATTTCTGACAGGACCCCAGATAGCGACTCCACATTGGCCCTAGGATTATGTGTGGAATATAGGCCATTTGAACTGTCTGAGGATAAGTCCCACACACACATTTATGACTGCATTCTTACATACTGAATAGCGAAAATGTGTGTCGACTGATAAGACAAAATATGATTAAGTATAATGCAAATTCGGAAAACCAGTGGGATTGAGCAACACTTCAATGAAACAATAGCTTTGTATGTTCTGAACATAAGTTACAACTAGATAAGCAGCAGGCCATTTAGTGACAGAAAATTAAGTGAAAATATTTAACACGCAATAGAGATGCGCTAGCTCTATTCACATGTTTGCAGCTGCCATATGCCCTGGAACCTTCTAGAAACATGTCTTTTTAAATGATACCTCGTAAGAGACATAAATGTGTCATGCTGCAAGACAATGGTCTAATTATTGTTAATTAAGAGGTTTTTTTTCTGCAACAAATGCATTCTTCTTTTTTCTGCCCAAATATGGAAGGACATCTGTGGAAATAGATGCCATATCCATAGCCCCTGCCATATCTGAGGTTTGGGAGGTGGAGTTGGCTGTTTGAGAGATTTAGAGTTTATCCTGGCGGTCTCACAGAGGGAACACAATGGAATTTATTCTGGAAGGCCAGATCCACACTCTGCAGGGACACCTCCACCCCTCAAACACTGTGCATGTATAGGGATGGGGGTTGATTGTGAACACCCACTCCCGCCCCCCGGCTATGCATCCTCCACCCCCCTAAGCTTTCTTTTTCTTTGCTTTATTGACGGATTGTACGTCCATCTTGCATCTGTCCAGCCCATTACCCCCCAGAAGCTCTGTGCAGAAACTAATTAGTGCTACTTTCATAGAACAATGCTTTCTGAAGAGCTTGGCAGCACTTACCATTGGATGGGCAGATTGTTGCAGTGTGCCGGAAATTTCCAAGTCATTTACAGGAAAAAAAAAACTTTTAGAAAGAGGTGTAAAAAGTCTCTTTGTATACATATAACGCCATTGTGCCCTGCTTTATTTGTTTTTGATGTTATATTTTGACGACAAAAGCGATTCAGAAGAATAACATCAATTAAAGCAGTAACATCTAGTTTCATGGAACAGGCGCATTATGTTCCATCAATCATAAATCTAGCTGACTGTGTAACAGCCAAGCAACAACACGGACACCGAGCTGATACAAGAGCACTTAATGATCAAAAAATCGCAAAATCATGGCCATACTGAGGCACTTCATGCATTTAAAGCACATTTAATGCACCTATGACCTTATCTATAGAGAATTGCCATGATAAATGCCCAGAAATGCCCTTAAATTCAGCTGATCAATAAGAGCCGCTGTCAAGTGTTTTATATTAAAGCCAGTAACGACGCACTTTAGGCCCAGTTACGGAGCGTGGCCGCACTCTGAGAAAGCCTCCAGAGTAATGAGAGCGCCAAGGCTGTTGCCCATGCCTATATTCTGGATATAATAGTAGAGTCTCTTAGGTACAGCCAAATTACAAACTGAAAGCAGGAGAGCTGCCGGAATTAGCATTTTCAGACTCTCTAAGGGAGCCTTCTCTAGACAGTTTCAGTGCCGGCAAAAACAAATGTAAGTCGGCAGCATTGATGATTACCCATGTTCTTATGTATTCTAATCAGCGAATCCAGAATCGCTTTCGTGAATCACAAGAGAGTGAACATGTATTTAGAAAATAACTTTTCCTAGCTCTGCACATTTAATCATTTTGTATATGTATATGTGTGTATGTGTGCTTGTACGTACATATATGCACACACACACACACACACACACACAATACCAGACAAAAGATAGGACATACCTACCCATAGAAAAGTTTATTTGTACTATTTTCTACATTTTAGAATACTCATCAAGACAGCCATGTGGGTTGCCGACTGAAATCCTTGAGTCAGTAGAGTGATGTCATCATTGGGCCCTTGAGCAAGAGCCTTAACCTCAACTGCTCCAGGGACTGGCTGACTCTGCTTTCTCCTCTGCATCTGTGCCATGAGGTGGCCTCCTGGGATGCGTTTACTGCTGTCCTGAAGGAGGTCCCACATACATGCTGAGCTCTCACTTTCACTTTTCCTTCACTCTCAGATCAAACTCCTCCTAAGCCAGAGGTGGCTAATCTTATCCAGAATGGACCACTGTGTGTGCGGGTTTTCGCTGCAACTGCCTAATTAGATTACTAATTAGAGGACTGATTGGCTGAAGAGTCCTCACACCTGGGTTTGAACAGCTGACCTAAAGGTTACCCCAAAAACCTGCATACACACTGGCCCTTTGCTGATAGTTCCTTTTGCCCTCAGAACTCGGATTCCGAGTCGGATTCCGTTTCTCGGAGATCCGAGTAATATCTCGGAGCAGCACAGAGAATCCCGAGTTTATCAACAGAAGTAAAGTTGTAGTTTTATAATGTTTAATTCTCATTTGTGGCTCATTAAATCGGTCGCACACACTATACCTTCCAACTTATCTGTGGACGTGTTACGGAGTTTTATACGTAAAGCACCGCGCGTAATGTGTTATCAACTGATATTGCTAACAATGGCTTTAACAATTAACCGGGCTAGAATTGGATTTCATGATTAGTCGGATTATTTGTTGGATTTAAGGTAGTTCGGGCTAATTGTAAGTGAACGAAGATAATGCCATTTAAACTGAGGTACCTTAAATCCGACACGTTGTCCGTCTAAGCAAAAAATATTGCTTTTTGATACGGGTCCATGGTATTGCCTACTCTGTGGCAAACGGAATGCATCCGACTTGGTTTTCCCTAAGTTTGTGGCTGATGTGACGCAATCTCGGCAACCGAAACTCGAATCCGAAGGCAATTGGAACGCACCATAAAATTGGCCACCCCTGTCCTAAACTATTTCTTCTGTCTCATGGGACCAGGTCATGCAGTGTGACATTATCACTAACATGGTAAAAACTCTAATCCCAACATGATGACCTTAACCTAACCTTAACCATAAGTAACCGAACAAAATACCGGACTTTTGGCAATTTTACTTTTTTGACTGCATTGTGGGGACCTGAAAAATTGTCCCCACAATGTAATGTAAAAATAATCCACACATACACACACACGCACACACACCCACACACACACACACACGCACACACACACACACACGCACACACACACACACGTATATACACATATGTGTGTGTGTGTGTGTGTGTGTGTGTGGGAATATAAATATGAAAAAAATGTTTAAGAAGTGTTTATTGAAATTTGTCACAAGCAGCAGATGTTCTGGAGGATGTTTGCCGAAAGACACGCTATGCTGAGGACAATTACATGTGATTTGTCTTATCATTTTGTGGGGGCTGTTTACACTAATCAGTGAATTCTCATATTACAGACCATACGCTGTAGTTCACTGCGTTTCAAAAGACTGAATTATAATACACAATGTATATATGAATTGGATCTATTTCTGTAAATAGAAATGGCTCATTTGTTTGTACTTAAATGGGCACATATTAAAACTATGGATACATTTACCATGTTGACAAAAAAGATTCCATGGCTGCAGGCCATGTGAATTAGCTATGCATGTCTGATGCTAATTCGTTGTATCGACAATTAATTGGGGATTTTTTTAGAAAACTGGATGAAAATGTAAAAATTCTCAATACTGCTTTATTTCTCCAAAAATATCATGATGGCACTGTGAGAAGAGCCCTTTGACAAACTGTTTCATTGGACATGCAAAGATCAACATTTTTCCCAATATTCAACCATTCTCTTCTTAGGAAGAGAAAACTGATGAATGGCACTTTCTACCTGGCAGAATTCAGATTCCAGGTTTAAATTAGCGGTGGACACCCTGGCTATTACTCTGTCACCTATGTGAAGATGAGAACAAAAATCATTACGAGTATAATTTATCCCACTTATTTCTGTTACAAACGTTTTCATTTTCAAGCAATTCCACTGATTTCACCTTTAATTAAAAATAAAAATTTGACTCTGAAATAGAGAGCTAACTTTAAACCCTAAGGGAATACAACGACTTCAGGCTGCTGATGTCAATAATGCATGATACAGCTAATTTAAGATAAGAGCGTAATTGAAGCATGTTAATAAGGTGAAACATTTTTGATGAACGTAATTGGAGTCAAAGCCAGCCAATGGGAGGATGGCAGCACGGTAGCCTATGGCCATCTCCTTTGACTTCGAGGTAGTGTTAAAGCCATGCTTCTCGTTTCTGTTGCATGGAAATTGATGGCCCTTGGGAGTATAATCGTGAAGCTGCTCTGTAGGTCTGCTCCTTTGCTGTCTTGTGCACTGATCACTGTTTGTGGTTTTATTCTCCAGTCAGTGACATCATCAGTCACTTCTGATTGAGGTGCTTAAACATCGACTGGGTTTAGGTGCTATAATGCTGTGGTGGTTTTCCTCTGAGCTTTTTCTTATTATTGCAATGGCTATTTTTATTAGTCCATCATTCCTGTAGGGTCCTTCAAGAATTCATTTTAGTTCCATTTCTTTTTAGTATCTTCATTCTTTCACCTGATAAGATTATCAGGAATTTTAACCACTTTATCCTTTTTATGCAGATAATACCCAGCTCTGTCTTTCATTCACTCATAAATCAACTGGACAAAATGGCTACCTTGCATCACTGCTTGGATGATGTCAAGAAGTAGGTGGCTTCTTGAAGTTAAATTCCAAATTCTTAGCCCAGGAAGTGTACGGCTGACTTTCTGCCCCTTTTCTAGTTTTGTTAGAACATCTTCTAAGAATCTCTGTGTTCTTTTGGGCAAATGTTTAAATCTTGAGGAATATGGGAAACTACTGTCGTGTTCCTGTTTTTTCCAGCTTAGAAACAACTCCAAATAATGTCACATAGTCCCTCATTCTTCTTAAGCCCATGCTTCATGTTTTCATTTCATCCAGTTTAAATTATTGTAAATTTCTATTCACTTGCCTCTCAAACTCTGCTTTTAAGAAACACCAATTGTTTCAAAATGGTATCACTAGACTATTAAGCAGAACCAGTTATAAGTCACATATCTCTCCTGTTTGGGCTTCTCTGTACTGGCTTCCAGTGAAATGTAGAATAGATTTTAAATATTATTTCATTTACTTATAGGGGTCTTAACACTCAGGTACTCACTTATATCTATGACCTTTTGACCCCATACTGAGAAAACAGGACACTTGGGTCATCTGACCAGGGTTTCCTTGTTATTGGCAGGTTTTGTGGATGCCGCTCCAAGGCCGCACAACAGTCTGCCAGTTTCCAGTGCTCAGCTTGCCATTTGAAGGAGCCGCAAGCCCTTTCTCTATTGTGTTTTCTTAATGACAATCATTTTGTTTGGTTGAACCTTGCTGTCCGATGCCGTCGTCTTACCCTCTGCCAGTGAAACGTATTACTTACACCGATGTCATTCAGTATAACAGCCCTATCCATTGATTGATTGAATTAGTTTGTCTTGAAGGGTAAGTGATGCTGTCATATCTAGCCATTCTCTGGAACCGCGAATGGGTCAATTTAATTTCAGTCCCAGAAAAAATCTCACCGAGTCTCATTTAAAGTAACTGACTTTTAGTAATGCAAATGACAGTTTGGAAGAGCATAAGTGACAGTGTAATTGTTAATATCCTGTGTAAAACAATGCATTTTTCACCTGGCTAACTCTTGTCTTCTCAGCTTTATCTTGACCCATGCTGAACACATCACTTCCCCCCCCTTGTGCTCTAAGCTCATGTTTAACTCTCCACTGCCTGATTTTCAAAATCACACACCAGCACCTGTCTCAGAGCTGCCCACGGACCGTGGTGACAACAAACATGGCTTCCAAAGTCGGCAACTCGTTATAATGAAGGATTTACAACTTTTTTTTATAGTTATGCCATTTAATATCTTGCTGTCCTGGTGCCTTTCCGAGATGGTGGCGCATTTAGTACTGCAATGGGGGCAGGGGGAGCTTATTAAATAAACTCTGCAAAGCATTGAAGCCAACTGGCATGGCCTGAGCTGATAACAGCTAACTCTTATGGGCATCACCTGCTGTGGGGAGCTCACCAAAGAGGAGGCTTAATGAATTTAAGGCTCATGCTACTCTTGATTCTAACATCATGATTTGGAAACACCTTGGTAATGAATGTATGCCCTTATTAGGACAAAGACTTTAGTAAAGGGAACACTTCTTCTGTTAAAGTTTGGATTTTTGCTTCCGTTCTTTAGTCGTTGAGGTGTTTGCCAATTTGACTTGACTTTAACCACTTTACATAAATAAAGAGGTGAGCCTGGCAATTTGAAAAACAATCCTAAGTATTTGAAGATAAGACATATGGAGAAACTAGTTTGCAAACTTCAATTTCAGGTGTGCCATCCTCTCCAGATACACTACCCATTGTTAAGGTTTTATAAATGTTTAAAGATTTAGGAGAATTTTAGGGAAGAGTGAAGGAACAAATGAAGGAAACAATCACATGCACACCAGTGTTGCCAGTGTAGCCCTTCTGATGGCTGAATTTCACTCAGAACAAAAAAATGACAGAGTTCATGTTCATCTCGGACCTGAAAGGACCTTCCTGGATGTGGCTTTTTGCCCAAAGCTAGCAGTGGCATGATCACAGAATTTGTCTTGCTGTTCGTCTGTATTTCTGGTCACTCCCTGATTTAAGCACCAGGCATCATCGCAAAGCCCTCAAGATAAAAATGAATCATTCCTTATACCTTCCTTATACCTACCAGCCCGAAGAGAATCTCCCGGGTAATTACCCATCTGCTGAAACTTTCTTATTGTGATACCATTGTGCTACTTCCTGCAACATCTCTACAGTGCTACCTTCTTAAACCAAGATGGTGTTAGTGTGCCTGTTAGCTTTCTGTCACCCACAACCTGTTCTGTGTTTGTTTATGTTATGTTGAATTGTATTACTTCAAAAAAGTTGCCTTATGATCGCATAAGTCTTTTGGACATTCAAAGTAGAAATTAGAAATTAAAGGGACCACAAGAGGTCAAAAACAAAACAGGAAATATAGCAATTACCTAAAAAGTAACTAAAAAGTAACACATTATGTGAAAGAGTAAAACTGGGAGCTAGACTGAGAGATAACCACAGCTACTAACACATCAGATCAACAACAATGACTGACCGAGGAAATGAACAAAGGCAGGCATTTAAATACACTGCAACAAGGACTAACAAGGGTTAGGTGTGGACCATGACAAAAAGAAGACAAGAAGTTTTTATATTTTTAAAAATTGTTTTAAATGCTGCTCACTGGTTGTTGAGAAGTATTTTTTTTTAGTTTTGAAGTACGGTTGTCATCAATGATGGCAATCCATGGTTCTGCGCCCTAGAATATAGAGCATAAAGTAATGTGGACTTTTTAAGCAGAATTTTCCAATTAATACAGACAGAATACTCATTTTTGGATTTTAACATTTATATTTGCTGTCCGTGCAATCCAATGATCTGTGATTTCACACAGCTAACATACTACAGCCATCCATTTTCTGCAACTGCTCATCCTATTCAGGGTCTTGGGGGGGGGGGGCAGCCCATAGGCTATGGGCCAAGGTGGGGAGTTTTTAGGCTGTGGGGGGAAACTGGAGTAGCTGGAGAAAACCCCACAGCAACATGGGGAGAAGATGTAAATGCCAGGGACACAGATTTCTGGTGGAGACTCAATCCCAGGTCCCTGAGGTATGAGGCAACAGTGCAAAGCACAGCACCACCATGCCGGTCTGCTTATGCAATCTTTTAATCTTTGTTTGTCAATGGTTTTACTCATAGACACACAGTATCATATTCTAACATCTGGTGTACCAATCAGCAATATTGACTTTTTGGATGCTACCTTTTCAGATCATAAGCCCATTACTTTTAGTGTGACATTGCCCTTTCACACTCCTGTTACACCATGACTCTGTCATTGCATTTTAAACTCCTCTACCGTGAGTCTTTTTAGTGAGGCCTTTTCACAAACCATTTATATCATGAATGACTCATATCAGCCATCTGCTGAGGAATTAGTAGCTCTCTTTTACTTCACATGCGCAGACATTCTCAACACTATTGCACCTTTTAAAACTAGACAGCCTAGAGTTAAGTCCCAGCCATGTTTGAATGATTCCATTAGGGCCCTTAGACGTGACAGCAGGAGACCTGAATGGAAATGAAAAAAAATATAAACATATTTCCTAGAAAAATTTCAAGAATTGCCTACTTACCAAAGTGCTATAAAAACCACAGAGGCAAATTACTTTTCTGTTTTAATTGCTGAAAAACCAACATAGACCAAAAGTATTGTTTAGCGTAATAAAGTTTGCTGTACCTCCACCTTTTAATCTCAACTTGTCTGCTGAAAAATAAAGATTTTTCTTTTTTTAGTTTGATACTACCAGATCAACTATTACTCCCGCGATTGAGTGTGAACCCCATTCTCTTTCTCTTCAAAGGGAAACAGTGCCCACCATGAAGTCCTCTACCTCACGTTTAGATGTTATTCCATCTACTCTTTTCAAAGATGTCTTTGATATTATTGGTCCTAGTGTGCTATCCATTGTAAACGCCTGTCATCAGGCAACGCACTCTCCTGTTTCAAACATGCAGTTGTTCAGTCCCTGCTCAAAAGGCCTTAAGCTCTCACCCGTTTTCCAATTTTCAACCCATTTCAAGGTTGTCTTTTCTTTCTAAGGTCTTGGAAAAAGCGGTCCTCTCGCAGGTTCATCCTTTTCTATAAAACAACAGCATCTTAGAAGCATTTCAGTCAGATTTTACAGTATTCTACAGCACCGGGTATGCGTTATTAAACATTAAATAACCCCCTACTTATCATTGATACTGGGGACTGTGTAATATTATTCCTGCTCGACATGAGTGACAATTTTGACACAATTGACCAGGGCATCCTCATCGAGCCTTTGGTTAGCATTGGATTTCAGGTTTACCTCTTACCTTAGGCAGCGAACGTTCTCTCTAAACATTGGAACATTTTTCTCTGTTACACGTGAAATTCCTCGAGGCTCAATTCTGCCCTGTCCTGCTCTCTATCAATATGATTCAATTTGGCGACATTTTTCGCAGTCAAAACAATTCATTCCATTGCTATGCTGATGATACTCAGATTTACCTGCCCTTGAAACCTAGTGCCCCCCTCCCTGATGAACTTATTGGTCTGTCTGAATAACATAAAACAGTGCATGCCTCAAAAATTCCTTCAACTAAAAGAAAATAAGACTGATTTTTTATTTTTTCATTTGCACCTCCAATCACACTGATTCCTTTTTTCAGAGGTTGGGTCAACTCTCTACCTATCTTAAACATCATGCCACGTGGTGCAGTTTTCAACATTGAACTTAGATTTGATCAGCATATTAATTCTGTAGTCAAATCAGGCTTCAATCATCTAAGAAATATTTCAAAAGTTAAATAATTTCTATCTCTTCCAGACATTAGACACAGTCTATGCCCTGCTGTCATCCAGATTAGATTATTGTAATTCTCTTTACATAGGAGTCAGTGAATCATTGCTATCATGCCTGCAGTTAGTTCAGAACTCTACACCGAGGCTACTGAGCAGGATGAGAAAGAGGGATCACGTAACACCAGTTCTTGTTTTGTTACACTGGGTTCTAGTCCTACACAGGATTCAGTTTAAAATTCTATTAATTGCTTTTAAAGTGTTAAACATGCTGGCCCCTCCCTATGTCACTGATTTGCTCCATCAGCACATTGAGCCCAGGCAGCAGATGAACAAGGCAGCACGCCCATAATGGTGATTGTGCCTTTTCAGTTTACGCACCTAATCTTTGGAACAACCTCCCTTTTAACATCAGGTCCTCCCCTTCAATTACAATTTTTAAATCTCAACTTAAAACACACTTGTTCAGACTGGCATTCAGCCTAGATTAGCAATATTTTATTGTCTATTGTCTTCAGCTCTCCCTTCGCTCTCCTATGGAGTTGTTTTTGGACTGGCATTATTATTGTGTGGTTATGTCTTATGTTTTGTTCTTTTACTTATTACATATACATATTGTACAGCATAAACTTAGGCTGTTTTTTCAAATGTGCTTTAAAAATAAAAATACTTGCATAAATTGTTGTGGGGCAGCACGGCGGCGCAGTGTTTAGCACTGACGTCACATCAAAAAGTTGCTGAGGTTAACTGAAGTTGCCAAATTGTCTGTAGCTGTGATTGTGCCCAGCAATGGCTTGTTCTCTGCCTTGTGCCCATAGGCTCTGGACCTCATGTGACCCTAGTTCAAGCAGTCACAAAAATGGATGGATGGACATACAATGTTAGTCAGTGTGACTAGGGGACACAGGTCCCCAACCATACATACAGAATGTTTGATATGTATTCATCTGTAGCTCCTTTACACCCAGAGCTGAGATTCCTCCATGAAGTGTCTAGTTCCCATGTTGTGAACTGCTGAAGAATTAGCCTCATATACTTAGAATCTTCATCCTTCTATTGCGGAGAAAGGCACCTTGTCCAGTCGAGTCAGTACAGTTCAGCACAGCACAGTGCCACCTTCAGGCATACCATGGGAAATTCAGCCCTTGGTAGCAGGGGATTGTCAGACACGCGTATGTAGCTGTACCTTCTCTCCGGGAGCTGGAGGTTACCAGTATGGTGGAAAATCAGGCCCATGTTATGGACACAAACCATGCAGTTGAAGCGGAAATCCCATCACTGCTTACATTTACTCGTGTCCTTTATCTTACCACTCAGAAAGACCTCTCCATGAAAGTGTTTTTTGTTTGTTTTCTGTACTGTAGATGTATCAGTTAGTAGGGAGACCTTGGCTGTAGCATTCCTATTGGCTGAGTTTTATAGTCAATGTGTGGGCTTTCTTCTTTATTAATTTATCTAGACATATTCATCTGTGTGTTCTCAACATTCACATTGGAAAGGCATGGGTTAATCTACAGTTGAAGCATTAATAATACTGAAACTGGAATATCTGTTTATTTGATCCCTTGTAATAAAACAAGACTTTATTGAACCCAGGGGGAAACTGTGTAATAGATATTGACCCCAATGTGATTCAAACACATAACTTTCTGAGTAGGAGTCAGATGCACTACCATTATACCGCAAGCCCAGTATAGGAGAAGGTATTCCTTACGATTGTAATACAAAACATGCATCCATCTGTATACAATAACCACTTAAGGCCGCAATGATATACAAGACATAAAACTTGGAGTAAGACTTATTTATTTTGCATTATAAAAGATTTTCTTTTTAACAGCAACAAATATCCAGAGGTGCACCTTTCAGTTCAAGAAAATGAAAATCCACGATTGTTACTTAATCCAAGGCCAAGATTTGTTTCAA
The DNA here is from genome assembly GCA_026777985.1 of Mormyrops attenuatus. NCBI lineage: Eukaryota > Metazoa > Chordata > Actinopteri > Osteoglossiformes > Mormyridae > Mormyrops > Mormyrops attenuatus. The sequence goes on along the minus strand of JAODKC010000016.1, from coordinate 20,425,423 downwards.
CCATTCATTTGAGTACTCTGTGACTCTGACTCTTTATACTTAACTGGTTGGTTGAAACAGAGTCTTGGTCTGGATGTTAAATTTCTGGACCTGAAATGTCCACCTCAGCAAATAACAGACTAGTAGAAATAAACTACTGAAATACACTATATGGACACCTACATGACATCACATTCTAAATCCACAGGCATCAATATGGAGTTGGTCCCCCCTTTACGCTATAAGAGCTGCCACTTTTCTTGGAAGGCTTTCCACAAGGTTTTGGAATATGTCTGTGAGAATTTTTTCCATTCATCCATAAGAACATTTGTGAGGTCAGGCACTGATGTTAGACGCGAAGGACGTGAAGGCCTGGCAATCTCCGTTCTCGTTCAACCCAAAGATGTTCAATAGGGTTGAGGTCAGGGCTTTGTGTGGGCCAGTCAAGTTCTTCCACACCAAACTCACCCAAGCATGTCTTTATGGATCTTGCTTTGTGCACTGGGGCACAATCATGCTAGAACAGAAAAGGGCCTTCCCCAAACTGTTCTCACAAAGTTGGAAGCATTGACTTGTCCAAAATGTCTTGCTATGCATATCATTTAAAATTATGAAGAAATGAATCTGACATTACCTCCCTCCAGAAGAAGTGTATATGTGTTGAATCTGGTTGTAGATCTGATTCTAAGGGATGCCCATGAACTGACCTGAACCATGGCTGATGACCATGATTGTGAGGCTAATGATGTAAACTGTGACAGTCATGTTGCATCACTGACATTGCTTGGGGTTATAAAGTTCAGGTCTGCAATGTTTTTTTTAAATATAAATATATATCGCTAAGACATCACTAAGGTCAGGGGTATTGGTCTAGTTAAAATTTACAAGTTTTTCTTTAGCATAACTTGGGCTTTGCATCCTGACTTTACGAAGTTGGATTAATCTACTCTATATAAGCCCATCTGACCGCACTATAGGGTTAATGTCTTCTGCTAGCTAATAATTCAGTGCAGGCATGGATTAATAAGCCCATATAGATGTGCAGCTGCAAAACCCATGTTGGCTGGTTCCTTTGATCAGTACTTGATATTTGGATGTTAATTTCCAATAACCAATTATTCTTGAATAAGTTAATAAATACTCACTGATTGGGCCCTTAAGATTCCCTCTCTTGAGATCCCTGTCTATTTTTGTTCCAACTCTGTTCGGTCATGTGTGAGATTGACCATGCAGCCCGCAGATGTTGCCAAATGCATCTCTGACCAAGATCCCTTGCTTTTGTGTGTCGTGTCGTATAAAAGTTTTTGATTTGGAGTAATATTTTTTTCTCTACAATGGCATTAGTTTAACTGTAAATTGTCCACATATATGATTATTTAACACTACTTGCAGACAGACTGAATAGTACCATCCAATGCCATTATACAAACTTTGCCATCGCTGCCCTTGATTTCCTGCTCAGGGCACTAAACAGAAAAAGACAAAATCATTTAGTGTCAAGGTGGTAAGACAGGACATATACCTAAGGGAAAGATAAGCTTGATACCTACAAACAAACACCAGTGTGCACACACACATATCCAGACATGCTGCTCCACATTAAGGTCCCTTAGATAGCAGCAGCAGATGCCATCTCTAAGCTGATAAGTGCGTTTGATTAGTGCCGAGCCCTGATCTTACACTACTGCATCGCCACAGTGACACAGGCCCATGCAGCAGTGCTTCCCCATCCGGTCCTTTTGGACCCAGTGACGGTCCATGTCTTTGCTCCCTCCTAGCTCCCTGCCAGACAGTCCACATTTTTGCTGCCTACTGGGATCTGGAAGGGAGCAAAAATGTGTATCGTTTGCAGGTGCCCCAATGACCAGATTGGGAAACACTGCCCTACAGAGTAAGCAGGGCGAGGAATGAGGTGACGTGCAGACCTGGTTTCCCCCGACAGGCCTCTGATGTGAATGTTTACTACAGCGTTTTGAGGGTATCCCTCCAGTACGCTATATAAGAAGAGAAAGCACAAGTCGGGGAATTCCTATGCTACACAGCAACCAGATAGCATACCATACATCCTTGACTCTTTCCAGAATGTTCCAACTTTATTTCAGAATGATCACTAGTAAAATTCAGCAGTGCACCTTTAAAGCATGTTTTTTCACTACTGGGATTCTATTCTTCTAAGTCTACGAGGTTAATGTGGTTATTAAGATAAACACAATATTCCATAATATTAATGAGTAAGAGATTACATCCATACCAATTAATATATCTGTTACTGAGGCTGGCATTTCCCTGATACTGTCGAACAGGACAATGAATAAGACAGATGGGGCACAAAATATGCTGACCAATTAATTACAGGCTGAAAATAATTTGTCTTTTGCACAGAGTCTGCTTTCCTGGTGCCTTCTGCCTTCAGACGAAGCTGCATTCCCTGAAAGCACAGAACTGGAGCCGTTGGTTGCTGTCGAAGCAATACGAACCACTGATAGGTGGATTATTTGAGGGGATCACTCGCCCCGGGTTGGTGTTGAAGTAAAAAGGAGAGATATTGTCTTTCTCACTCTTCCCACCGGAGTGGTACTGACCAGAAGGAGATCTTAAAATAAAGTCACCACATCGGTGGGGAGCACGAAGCCCTTTACCCCGCCTCAGGCACTGTTACCTCCCCCCCCCCATCCTGTCAGTGTTCTTCAGCAGTTCCACAGCGCTGTGGGAGCAGAGCCTGGGCATGTTTTAAGGGGCCATCTGCTCTCTGTCTGCCATTTTACCTTTCCCCGGGGGGGGGGGGGGGGGGGGGGGGGGGGGGGGGGGGGGGGGGCGGGGGGGGGGGGGGGGGGGCGGGGGGGGGGGGGG
>JAODKC010000016.1:20382665-20422494 GCA_026777985.1 Mormyrops attenuatus | reverse complement strand
GGGGATTGTTTTATGGGGCCATCTGCTATCTGTCTGCCATTTTACCTTTCACCGCCCCCCCCCCCCCCCCCCAGCCAATCAGGCTGAATAGACAGATACTGGTAAATAAACAGGTGCAATGGCTCAATTAATGTCGCGTTTAGCTTTCTGGCACTTTCAGAATCCCTCATTTTCATCCATTAATGCATTTATTTAACACTGCAGTCCCAAAAAAGCCTTTTTGAGAGCTGTTCATGTGATTACAAAGAAAACAGTTCCTTGTAAATAGTTTTTCTGAATGATGCTTAACAAGCGCAGTGTCCAAGGACGTAAAAGCACTTTGCTGTTGTGCTTGGCGCCCTCTTGCTCTCAGAGGCCTCTCTGAACCTGACATGGATGTCACGATGTTTCCGCTAACACAATCAAACCATCTGATGCATAATGTATGCAGGAGGCTTTACTGGCTTAAACGAAGAAAGTCTTCCCGGGAGGTCTTCTTACGGGAAACATTAGCTTGCATTTTGTTACTGTAACCCAAGGTAAAAAAAATATATATATAAAAAATCATATATATATATATATATATATATACACATACAGTACATATATTTCCCTTACATTACAAATTTCAGGTGGCTCTTACTTTAAGAATATCCTGCAGAAGCCAGAATGTCTATTTAATGTCTTACTGTAGCACTTATTAATAATTATCTTATTATAAAGTCTTTTAAATTGTCTGTCTTACTTTATGTAGACCTACTATTGGAATCAGTTAAATCAGTGAAAATTGTATGCACAATGATGTAAAGTGTCAAATTTCTTTCTAACCATGACTAGGAATAGCAGTAGAGAGACGAGATGAGATTTCTTTCAAGTTTTCAACTTCCTAAAATGCCAGGTGACTCATGGAATTCATTCTGCCTTAGAGCACCCAAACAACTAGGCTTTACCTGACCCCTCATGCTTATTTTTAGATATTTAACAAATATTCTATTTATTATATTTAAGCTCTATAGATTTTTAACTAACTATGGACAATAGATGCTTGGGATTCTTTAAAAATTTGACTACAGAAATAATAATAATAATAAATTTGTTTCTACTGTAGCTTAATTGTTGGGTAACATCCCTTCCAGGTTTTCTCCTGTAGAATTAAATTGATTTCAACAAGGAGACTCTCTGTCTAGATCTTAGCAAATAGAAAGGAAGTTTCCGGAAGGTTAATACACCTAGAAATTTGTCTCAGCTGAAGCTGAAAAGGAAGAAACAGGGCTGGAAGGGAGCATAAATTAAAAAAGGAGAGAAGCTGCCAGTGTGTTACAGATGTGAGCAGCGTATTGGACACATCCCAGAAACCCTCGCAGTCAGCTGCTTCAGGCTTAAGATGCATGAACTGCGGCTCAGTATGGAACAGGACGCCTCCTTTGGACGAAAGAGAGGAAGACACCCTTGACAAAATTTGGAGCAGACATTGTAGACCAGCTGGCCCGCAAATTTACTCAGTGAGAGCAGCGACACAGTGCATGTGGCCAGTGTGTGCAGTTCATGACTGTATGAGGTTTCTTCTACCTGAAGTTTTCACAGCTGTCTCAAGTGCTGCCATCAGAAGCCACAGAGAAGCAGGAAGCAGAACAGAAAGGGAAGCTCAGTGACCGCAGTGCTGTTTAAGCTTGAGGGACCTGCACCAAGTGTGAGAGGTCTGCTTGTTTAAAGAATCAGGCAGACATACAGGACCAGGCACTAAATACAGCATGAATATTATATCCATAATTTAACAGTAACAGTGCAGCAGTAACAGCATCTGCAATACAAAGGCATTTAATATTTTGCTTCATTTTCAATTTGTTTATCAGATATTCATTAAAAAAAAGTTCAAAGTTTTAATGTAATTTTACATTTGTGCAGCTCATATTGGTTTTAAATGTGTATTTTCTATTTCTTGCAGGCTTTTTCTTACAAACAATGTTTAGAAATGCCTGCATGCTAATTTTGCCAAAAAATAAGCAACAAAATATTCATGATGTTCATCCATATTAATGTTCCTCGTCGTTATGCAACAATGTAGATTTTTGTGCATAAATACAAATATCAGCAGGGTCAAACAGACATCGAAGATCGGTGAGGGTATAAGGGTCAGTGAGACTGCAGTGACTGGGCGGCACTTTCAAGGATGCTTGGTGAACATCAGCGCCTCCTGCGAGGTGCGCTCTCCTCTCTCACCTCCTGCTTCCTGCCTCCCCTTTCTCCTTCAGAGCTACCAGGCGTTCGGTTAATATTGCATTTACATGTTTCTTATTTAGGCAGGAAAAATATGCTGGCTTTGCAAAGTGCCGCATTAGTATTTAAACGTGCATTTTGCAAATTGTGGTCTAATGATGATCTAAGTGCTTTCTTAGACCTGAAATGCAGGTCTGACAGATGCTGACAAACTGAGGCTCTCAGACCATGTCCGCCCCACTTTCCTGTTGTGATGGCAATGCTGAGGGCCAGTACTTGCACAGCTAGGCTCTCAGGTACGCTGTATCTCACTGCACCATGTTATCTGTCACTGGCCATCGGGGACGCATGTGAGACGTATGATGGGTATTTGGCAAGTGAACTGCAAGGATTGGGATGGCCAGAATCAGTTCTTTCTCGGTTAAAGCACAAAGTGAAGGCACAGGAAATTAGTACATCCGTTCCATAGATCCTCAGTCCAGCAGCTTTTTCAAATGTATGGAAAACAAGCTGTTTTTTTGCAACAAATAGCATTTCCACCCTCTGAAGGCACCAATGATGCTACTGCAGTCATATATTTGCATTAATTCTACTAGTAATCCATATATCACCACACATTAGCTATCTCATGCGGAAAAATACTCACGTTAAATAAACCCTACGGCCATGGAGCCATGAGCAGCCAAGGAATGTGAGTATCAAAACTTATTATTATTGAATTATCATTGAAGATTATTTGACATTTAAAATGTTTTTGCTTGAATAATTGTTCCAAATGGCCATGAAATAAAGACTTTTGAAAGATAATAATAATATATGAATGCAAGCTTGTCAGGTTTCACTGAAAGCCAGCATGACGTTTTATTAACTTTTTGCACAGTAATATCCTGATTGGCAAGCGACTAAGTAAGCAACGAGATAAAGTAGGGCGTGAAAGCTACCTTAAGCACGCTGCAAAGTTGTAGCAGGGCTGGCCGTGCATGATTTGGCGGTGCAGAGGGGAGCTTACTGCCGTACGAGAGCCCTTTTCTCAGGCTCCACTCAGAGGGCCCACAGGCAGAATGGGAAACGCAGAGCACGACTCTCTTTGAAAACGCGAGAGAATTACCAGGCTCACGAAAATGACTACACTATATATGTATATATATTTAAATAAGAAATAATCCTATCACTGTATACATGTGCCTGTGTGATGTGCAGGTTCTGAAGGGTGTGAGCTTGGGGAGAAGAAGCTTTCTAATTACTTTAAGGTAAATGTAGCCAGTCACATTCTCTGCTCCCCATCACCTGCATTCACTTATTTTCTAAGCTATTTATTAACAAAAAAAAAGGAACCAGATATATATTCAATTAGGCACTTAAGTGATCTGAGTTTTAATGTAGCAGTTTCTCAGTATGTGATGATGTGTGTGTGTGTGTGTGTGTGTATGTGTGTGTGTGTGTGTGTGTGTGTGTCTGTGTGTGTGAGTGAGAGTGAATTAGTGAATGAGGGCATGGCATCATTTGCATCTGCAGGTCATAATAGCAACATGTCAACTCAGATCAATCAGGAAACAAGCCGAGATCAACTGGCAGCTTGGGCAGCCATGGTATGAAGCTGGGGTCATGGAAGAAAGACCAGCCCTGAGAAGACCAACCCACTTTCCGATGGACAGTGCTCACCTGGGGTATGTCTGAACCTGTGAGTCACCAGGGAACTTTCTATTCATAAAGGAAGCGAGAGAATGAAAAATATTACACATAATATCTGATATATATGTATGTGTTTGCGGGGGATGACGTTTGGTTGTCTCATGCAGTAAACACCTTAAACCCGTTTTCCATTATCTCTTACCCAGTGGTAAGTCACAGGAAGCCTAGAGCCAGTCTCATCCTTATCGCAAGGTCCACACCTTGTGGACTTCATTTGAAACACCTGACCATCTAAACTACTGGTCAGATGGAACAGACCACAGTACTGGAGAGGGGAATCCTGTGCAAACACAGGGGAGCATGAAACTCCACACACACTGAACTGAACCCAGAATCCTGGAGCAAAAGTCTAGAGCGCTACCCACTGAGTCCTTGTACCCCCCAGGAGCGCTGCTAGGATCTTAAGACACCTGGGGCTTTTAGCTGCAGTTCTCAACCTGAAGGGCGGCTGTTAAAACATCCGAGCCAAACAAATCACTCAGGCCTCTTTGGGATTCATTCGGGGCTTCAGCCCCCAGTGCCCCAACCTAGTGGCACCTCAGGCAGCCCCTGTATTCAACACAGAAAACGTTAAAAAAGCATCAGAGTTTGCAGCACCAAAACACTGCTTTAATACAATATGTGACCATCAGTCCGCTGTTTTGGAATAATATTTATTTCTCCTCCCTCCCATTCGTCAGCAGATTTGTGTCTCATTTACTGTCCATATGGTCCTGTTAGGTCTCCCAGCCTGCCATGCTGTCGATGGCTGCAAGCTGGACGATGACTTTGCCTTCCGAAACCGGAAACAATGGGTGGAAAGTAGGCCCACAAGCCGAGCCTTTCATCACAGTGAGCAGATTTTCATCTCCTGCGAGGAAGCATTTAGGCTAGGAGTGAATCATTTATACTGCAGACAATGCAGGTTGACTTCTACATTTTTAAGGACATGAAAGTGAGCTTGGTGTACTCTAACAACTGATAACATGCAAGAAGCTGGAGCCTGGCTTTGATCTCCATCAAGAAAGACCAGCATGTCTCTCCAGCCATCTAAATGGGATGTTTTTAGAAAATAATTTGTTTTATTAAAGCTCGACCGTGCCGTCAGATTGAACACCTGAGCCTCCACTCACTCCCGATGACTGCATTGCTGTGCGTTTGCACAAATAGGACAGGAAGGCCCTTCTGTTCCCTGTACAGCTAACAGGAGATACGGCTCAGCCTCCAGTTGAAGGCCGTATTGTGATCCTTTCAGGGCTTTGCTAATCAAAACCCATTTAGGGCTTTTAATCGAATTTAACCCGGCAACCTTTGTATTCATTTTCAAATGGTGTAACCATGGAGACTTTCTTAGTTCTACAAAGTTTGAAACATTTGAGAATGCCGAGATTAGATTAGCAAGCAGAGCTAAATCAAAGGATGACCCGTGTGGCAAGCAATTACTTTCTCTGCAGGATAACCTCATGTTATTTTCCAGCATAACCTGAAAACAGGCCTTCCCAGCACAGCTAGTAAATGATTATTTTTGATTTTTTCCAGGCAGTAAAAAAGATATTTATGTAAATCCAGTTATTTTTGGCCTCCTCTACTATAGCTGAGTACTATTTTATTTCTAATAGTGTATGTGCGATGACACTATTGTACCCAAATATTAATGAGCACAGTATTACCTGCGATGAACCTTATTAATGTGAATCAGCGTATAATTAGAAGTACCTCTTAGATTTACGGTTACTTGTTTGTTACCTCATTTGGCAGCAATTTATTTCTCTTTGATTTTGCAGAGCTGCATTTCTAAAAAGAAGTTGGATCATAGTATTAACATAACATTAAAATAAAGAATTGAGGTTGGCTAGCTGAGGATGCTATAGGGCCAGTCACATAAGCTGAGGGAGCCTCACATCCAGGCACAATGCAAGGGAATTTCAACAAAGAGATTTAAGCTTCTGTTCTTCATCCTGGTAGCTTAAGCACCTCACCATCTGCCAGTAGTTTAGCCAAGCAGTCTTATCACTCCCTATTTAGGTTAATATGGGCATCATTGTATAGCACTGCATGAAAATATTCAGTTATTATAGCAGAATGTTTCATTCCCAAAAGAGGACACAGTCCGTTATATTTAGTTGAGTAAGACAAGTGAGAAAGATTTCTTAGTGATTTTTTTCTCAGTCAAAGATCACAATGAAATGTACATTATATATATTATGTATTGTAAACCTAGAATACCAGAAAGAATGCTTGCCTAAATAACCAACAGCAGTCACACAATTTTCAATTGCACCCAGTCATAAAACACTAGCCCCCAAAACAACCCACCAAACTCTATGATTCTCAGCTGACCAGATTATCCCTGGTGATCATTACACTGCCACCCCCCCCCCATCCCTTCAGAGTTCCTTGTCCCTAAGTCAGGGGTAGACAACCCTGATCCTAAAGTGCTGATGTCCAGCAGGTTTTCAATCCTAACTGATGAGTTACTATCTGTCTGAGATCATGTGTGACTTATAAGAGACCCAGTAGGATAGCAAATCTGCTGGATACCAGCATTCCAGGATCAGGGTTGCCTACCCCTGCCCTAAGGTATCTAGACCGCCTCCCCTGAGGCTCACTGGGGCGTGATCAGCAGCACAGGGTGGAGGTGGTATGAGGGCAGGGGTAACAGGCATGCACTGTCGGCGGGAGAAGCCTGGGGAGACATTGACGTTCGGGACAGACCTCCCTTACATAGAGTCAGCCAGTCTCTGTGTGATGCTATAGTTCATCTCTACAGAATCATCTAGATTCATACTTTCAATATCTTCTCCAGCATTCTACAAGTTCCTATCCATGGGATGTCTGGTTCAGGACATCTTCCCTTTGTCCTCTGCAGACAGAGCACCCAGACAGGAACAAAAGTTGTAAAGTGACTCTGTATGTCATACTTCCTTTTCTGCCTTACCCCTGCCTTTAACAGCTGCTGTCTGGAGAAGATGGGAGCTGTTTTGGAGTTTTTAGTATATTCCAAGCAAGGTGGGATGAAGCAGGCTGGTCTGCCAAAAGCCTGGAGGTCTGCCAAAAGCTCTCTACAGGCGTACTCAGCTCACGGCCCAGCACAAGAGGCCCAGGGTATTTGAGGTGGAGTCCTGCTCTGCCGACCAGTACTCTGTGTGCCCTAGTGGAGAATGGTTGTCATAGTTGCACTGATCATAGCCAGCTGCTCCATGAGTGTGCAATTGAACAAGGCTGTCACTCTGTGGGAGCACTGCTGTAGTGGTACTGAGTTATACCAGCACAATAACCTGATCGTTCCCTGGGTATTCCCTGGGTCATGTGGACTGTGACTGTCTTGTGTTCACTGGACAGCTAGCGAGCCAGTAGTAACAAGCAAATGATCATCTAGACACCTATGAGATGTAACCCAGGGCTAATCAGGGTAAGGGCAATTAGGAGAATCCAGACACCTCTTAGGAGAGATAGCCCTTCTGTGACCCAAAAGCTCTGGACACGGTGTCATTGCCAGGTGCCCATCCGGATTATCCAAATTCTTCAGTCTTCTCTGGTCTATGGATTGAACCTGCCTCTGGTGGCACGTTACAGCACTGAGGACCTCTGCAGTGCTGGACACTTCCTCTCACCACGAGTCAATCTGCCTCCTGATATGTGTTCCAGCCAGGGGGACCCCCATTTGTTCAAGCCCAGAGTCAATTATTGCAGCACTCCTAGTCTAGGAATCCATAGAATGGGCTTCTTCCTCGCTCAGAGACTAGTTGCGTCAGACAGTGGAGGATGTCTCTCATAGCTGATCGTCCCTCCCGTGGAGAATGTAACTATATCTAACCAAACCTCTCTCCCTAGAGAATTTGGCATGTGCATGTACTTCTGTCGCAAGTGTTTCATAGAGACTGTCTCTAAGACTTAGTGAAGGCGCTCTTTGAGTAACAGAGGCAATTAACTTCATCCAAGTCACAGGTCACCCTGCAGTTTCCAACACCCTACTCTCAATATCCATTCCTCTGCTAATCCTCAGTTTAACTTGGTTATGTGGCTGCTCTGGTCCACCCATCACTGTATTATCATATATCTGCTGGATATATTGTTCATTTTACTCAAATGATCTACTCAGTTCATTTTATTATTAATCATTTAGTATTCATGTTTTTTTTTCCTTTGATTATTTTCCATTCATAGTATGATTGTCTGATTGACATCCTCAGGTTCTCCCTTGCTGTTTAAGGTGAAATTCCTTGCTGGTGTCCTCCGTAAGTGGCAGATGCCCCAAAATCCATTCATGCGGTGTGTGTCACATCTATCCTCTGTTTTGTCACACATGGTGGCAAAAACATGTAACTCAAAATTTCTCCCTGGTAACCATGTATAGACTCAGTGGCCTCAAACTGGCTGAAAATGCCTTCCTCTGAGGCACTTAGCATAACCTCAGCTTCCTGGTCAAACTAAAGCCAAACACCTTGAGCCATTTTGCAAAATAGCCCATAGAGGTCAGAACAAAATGATTGCCGCTGTCACTGGGGAAAAGGGGTCAATTACATCAACAGACACTCTTTCCATTGAAGCCCTGACACCAAATTCCTATGAGCAGTCAGGCAAGCTATTACATGGAGTGTCACAGTGCTACAAACACATCTTCTGCATCGCCATGCACCACCCAAAGTATCACCACCTCCCGTACAGTTCTCAGAACCACCGGCTCTCCTCCTTTATGTTGGCTTCTTCCATGCTCATTGTGCACAGAGTTACAAACTTTGATCATAGTGCTTTCATGGCCTGGAAGATCATTTCCATGTCCTTCCAAGGCCTCCCTACACTGCCCCAGAGACTGCAGCTCCTTGACCTTTTCCGACTGCTGCCTCCACTCTGCTGGATATAACATACAGGAACGCAGCTCCTTCCTCTGCCAAACATGGCTGCCACTGAGAAAGGGTACATTGGTGTTTATTAGCCTGGCCCTGTATACCACCATACAATTATAAGACTGGAGCTCCTCAATGCAGAATGCAATGTGCCTTTCTGGCTACTTGAAAAAGAGAGATCAGTGATCAGAGTAAACAGCAGGCCACAGAAGAAATACTTAACATGTTGGACTGGGCACAGTCAAGCAAGAATCTCACCCATTTGAAACAGATCTGCTTTAGTGGGCTTTCTGCTGTGGTTCTCTCCCACTCTTTCTCTTGAAGCCCCTATGCTTACATTGCTGACATCTGCGCCCAGACACATATCAAACGGTCTAGTGGAATGAGCACTGGGCCTTCTGCACATGCCTCTTTAAAGATGGGGAAGCTTTCCAGACACTACTCAGTCCACGTGAAGTTTTTGTCCTTCTTCAACAGGTTGAGCAGTGGACCAGCAATGATAGAGAAACTGCGTGCAAATGATCAATAGTCCAGCTCCAGGAAGCTCTAATATATTTGCAGCTTTTGAGGGCTGCTCAGAACCTTATTTTCTTTGCTAATGCCCTCACCTCCCACTTTCTTCCCCAAGAATTTTACCACCTGTAACTCAAAGTAGCACTTTTGCAGGCAAGAGTTTCATTCCCACTGCTGCAACCCACCTCGGACACCTAGAACTGTTCCCAATGACCAGAATGCCATCTAGGTAGACTAAATACTCACTCTTAAGTATACTTGCCAGTAAATCAGCATTAGACTAAAAGACATCTACAAAACTTCTCTACTAGCAAAAGCATTTGTGGGTTGGACAACCATGTGGTCCACTAGTGATTTTCTACTACATTGAAAATCAGGAAGAGCCAGTCACTAGATCTAAAGACTCAACAGCACACAAAATAGGATATGAGTCCTTCCTAGCTGCTTCACTAAGGCATCTGTAGTCCACACAAAGCCACCACAGGCTCATTGTCTTAGGAACCATGACAGGAGGTAATGTCTATGCCCCTCAAATGGCTCTGTGATCCCTACCTACAGCATTTCACATACCACCCTACCAGTCACCTTCTGACTGGCCTGGAGAAGGTGGTCTGGGAGTACCTCAATAAGGTTAGTATTCCCAGTGCATATTTTATGTTGTACCTGACGCCCAGATACCCGTCCCTAGCCACTGGTATAGCTGATTCCATTCCTCATCCTCAAGAAAAGAAGTTACCCGCCTTTGGATGACTGTGGACAGGCATATGTAACGTATTAGACTGCAGATCATCATAGCTTGTTTGTTAACTGCTCCGTAACATGCTTGCTAACTTTCGCTTGCTATTTCTATCTCCAGGGACAATATACCAGAGGTCATAAAAAATGTGTAGCTTGAAAATATATAGATTATTTTTGGAGATTAGCCCCTTCCCCAAATTGTTCTGCAGCCCACTGGAATACTGGGCAGTCTGAGGAGCACCAGGTGGGAGCCCCCTGCTCCGGAATTTCCCCCAATCACCCTAACTGCTTCACCTATTTGAGGAGTCCAAGAGAACAGGGAGCAAATTGCTGGGTGTGAGAACAGAAGGTTTGCTGTCATCATGAGGAGGGTTTGAACAGAAGGGGAATAACTGTGCCTAAGGTACCCCCTTGGAAGGGGGGGGGGGTGTCCTGGGATTTGCTGCAGTTCCAGTTGTTTGTTTAAGGCCTCCAGGTGTTTGGGGTTGGGGGGGGTCATAATATATATATAAATATCTGTCACTGCAATCAAAACCCTAAAAATGGTTAGGGCTGGGTAGGGGTTAAGGTTGTCATTGTTGGGATTATGGTTTTATTCATGGAAATGAATAATGAGTCCACACAAAGATATTAATCCAAACGTGTGTGTGTGTGTGTGTTTGTGTGTTTGTGTGTGTTTGTCTGTGTGCAAGCCATTGGACCCCAGGATATTTCCCTGAACTCTAGCACACTCGAGGCGTTCACATACTAAGTGGCCAGGCAGCCCTTACCTCCAGCAGACTCTGGCCAGAGTGACCTTGGTGGACTTCTTGCAGAAACACAGCACAGTCATCTCTGCTGGCCAAGCTGGACTTGGGGGGCAGCATGTGGCTCGTTGGGCTAATCCTCTGTGCCTCTGATTGGAAGGTCACTGCTCTGAGGCCGGCCTGAACAGAATGGTCACATCTGTGGGTCCTTGAGCAAGGCCCTTAACTCCCAGCTGCGTGGATGCAGCTAAAGGTGGCTGCCCTTCAGTGCCAAGCCTGCTCTTACCTACATATATGTCTGTGTGTCATGGAGAGCAACATGAGGTAGGTGTAAAACAGAATTTTCCTACAGGGATCAATAAAGTAGCATCATTACATTTTCAAGCTGATGTCCCCTCTTTGGCTTTGCCCCTTTTGCAGACTTTAAAAGCATATTCCACTGCTCCAAGAAGCAACTGTATTCCCAGCTCCAAAGTTTCCATCTGTATAGCACTGAAGTTCCAATGTATCATGCAGAGTCAGGGATAGGCCATCTGTGCCTGTATGCATCACTCCACAGGGGTGAGAGCATGGAAAAACCGCTCTCTTGATAGTGCACTTTGAACCAATGGGGGAATACAAGCTAAGGCCCATCAGGTCAAACTTTCAATGTCATTCACCAGTGCATCTCACCAGGTTGCCTACACCTATTACTCAGCTCCAAACACAGAATTCCAGATTGCAAACACTGCCCAAGACACCTCTGCAACACCCCTGCCATAATCGCGTCTGTCCTCTAAGTTAATGAGAGGCGAGCATAATAAAGCATCTTCGGTGAGGCATGTCTCCAGCTGAGAGGCTTTCTGTTCATCCGAAAGCCCTGCTGCATGTGATAACAATTCAAATTGGGAAGAGAAAGTCTTCCAATCTGTCTCGCCAGAATCATTTTTGGGTCTTTATATGGACAGGATCAACATTTATATGGGCACTGTCATCTTTGCTAACTGTGCATCAGGGTTCCCAAATTCCAATCTTGGTAGGCCAGAATCCAACACAATTTGCAAATTTCCTTGCTCAAACACACCTACTAAACCTGGTAATTAGCTGATTAAGATGTATTTGAGTAGGGAGATCTGTAAACCATGTTGGATTCTGGTCCTCCAGGACTGTAACTGGGGATCCCTGCTGTACATCCTGTCTACTTTCCCTCCCATTTCATTCCTCTGATGTCACTTACCTGAGAGCCTCACTGAAGGGAAGAATCCGGCCTTTATGCCATCCTCCTTGAAGCTGCTCTAACTGGTGATAGGCTTTTTGTGGTATAGAAATCTAGACACCATTTGCACCAATGTTTGTGTCCAACTATCCATTTATAAATTAACTACCCATTTCTAAATTAACATTTGGAATATCAGTCATTAGTTGGTTCGTTTTCTTAAGATTTGACATTTTTCAAAATGCCATTTCTCTAGGAAAGCAAGATGAAAGTTCACATAAACATTCAAAGTTAGCAAATTTGCCATTTTCTTTGTGAAATCACCCAGAAGGTTTATGAGCCCTTCAATTAGAAATGTGAGTTCAGAGAAGTTTATATGTCAAGCTGTGAAATAAAAGCTTTTTTTGAGTAAATAACAGCTTGTGTTGGTCCGTACCACGGTGTTGCCAACTTTGGTCAGCTGGCTGGAGTGAGATTTTCAATTCGAGACAAGTCTGCATACACATGCACACGCATTTACATATGTAAGACTTTTACTATGTTGTGAACTGTCTGTAGGGTTTGTAAACTACCCCAAAACTTTTGATGTAGCTATTTTTAGATTAATAATGCAAAAATATAGATTTGCCATAAAATGTCTTGCATGAGTGTGAGAGTCTGAAAGTAATAATGTCACGCCAGATGCATGAGAGGTGGCAACCTTGCTACCATCCTGGTGGCCTCTAGCTGGATTCACAGGTGGCAGTCACACCTGCGGAACGGCCAGTACCTGAGTTCAGCTGCAGGGTCACCCATTAGGACCTACTCCACATCAGTGCTTCACCCCTTCATCGTCATCTGGTGATGAGCAGTAGCCAGAGGTGTCCACTGCAGTTGGACGTAGGCTCCTTACTTTCAATTGATACTCATTCTTCCTCACCACAGCGAGATGTTCCTTCCATTAGATGAGGATTGGGCAACCTTACTCCTGGCGATCTAACACCCTGCAGAGCTTAGGTGCAGCCCTAATTTTAAATACTTGATACAAATAACCAGGCCATTCAGTATCATCTCATTATTGGAGCCAGCTATGTTAACATACTTGGTTACAGTATCTGTATAAGGTGTGTTAAATTAGGGCAGCGCTTAGGTTCTGCAGGGAGGCAGATCTCCAGGAGCAGGGCTGAGCACCAAACCCCATCTCCCAGCTCTTATGTCATTGACACCAGAAGCTCAACAACATCATGCCACCAGATATCAAGGCATGGGCCTGCTTGTCTGTTACCCTAACCCACTTCCGAATTGTCATACTTGTTTCTAAGCTACAGCCAGAAGCTGCCCTACTCTGCGTTCTCGGCCAGCTCCTTCTGTGTTGATGTCCCTCAATTATGCTCAGTAGATGTTCCCAAAAAGTCTAGACATTCCACCAACTCTGGGTAACCATCCAGTTTAAGTTCAGTTTAAGTTTCTTCATGGGCTGCCTCTTTATCTTCTTCTCATGGAACAGTAAGGTTTATTGTTACAACTTCTCTGGCTCTTGTAGACCATCTCACAATGGCAGGCCTTAAGACAGAGATAGTGTTGATTTCATTAAGAAACGTAGCTGCTGAATAAGATCTACTATCATCCTCCAGTCATTTTCAGGAGCCCTGACTGTCCCAACCTGCTAGTGCCCTGTGTAACCCTTCTTTGCTTCACAAAGTGAGTCAGCTATACTTGAAGGAGGTGGTGGTCTTTGTTTGCCTTGACTCTGCACATCAGTGCCAGTCGAAGCTAATGTGGTGCTCTAAGCAAGCTTCACCACCAATGCCCCCTTCCCTCTGCAAACTTCACCATCCAGTTTCACTTTGTTGGCAGCTTGCTAAGTCGGTGCCCCCTTAGAAGGTGGCTTTAGGCGGCTGCCTGTTTCACCTGTAGGATTGACCGGACCTGCGGTACATCTCAAGGACCTCTTCCGGGTCGCACAGGACCTGATTTTGATGTCACCTGTGCCTCCATTGAGCTCAGGTTGTCTTGAACCCTAAGAAAAATATGCTGTAGGCTTATGCTTGGGGCATCACAGAAGAAGCATTTCTTAACAGGGCCATATGACTGAGATGGTTGTCGGAGCTAAGGAGGGCATCACAGGTGGATGTGATAAGGAAGCTTAATCTAGCCTGGGGTACCTTCAACAAGTCATCCCGACCCGTTGAGTGTTCAACTGATCTCTTACTGCCTCAGCCCAACAACAACCTGATAAAGCATTTCCTTTGCTTTCCATGCAGAGCCTTTTTGAAACTGTGCTGCTGGTTCTCAGAGCATGGTTTGCTAATTCCCATACTCCCAACATCGGCCTGGGTTTCTACTGCTGGTAAAGAGATGGATAGCAGCTGTAATATGTTCCTCCTGAACAAGTCTCCATCTGAAAAACTTCTAGGGAAATCTAGCCATCTTCAGGGGCCACATCAGGCATTAGTACAGTGTAATCTTTGAAGATAAAAATAAGTTTTATGACAGGAAACCAATGCCTCAAATAACTAAATATAATAATAGAAAATAGAATTTCTGTGGAATGCATGTCACACACAAAGGCGGTATTTTCAGTTAGAGAAACCTAAGAGTGTAAATAGCAATCTTCACAGATTTTCTGTCCTTCAGGACTATGATAGCATTATCTCTGTACTCAATGACTATGATGGGGCTATTTCTGTCTGTCAGGGTTATTGTAGTGTTATCCATTATCCCTTTAACCCATCACTATGATATCAGGGCCCTACGGCTATGAAGGGCCATCTCTGCCCTTCAGTGCTACAGTAGCATTACCTCTGCTCTTCTGGGATAAGGTTGGGCTATCTCTGTCATTCAGTGCTATATTAGCATTACCTCGGCTCTTCTGGGTTAAGGTAGGACCATCTCTGTTATTAAATTCTATATCAGCATTACCTCTGCTGTTCTGGGTTGAGGTAGGGCCATCTTTGTTATTAAGTGCTATATTAGCGTTCCCTCTGTTCTTCTGGGTTAAGGTAGGGCCATCTCACTTATTCAGTGTTCTATTAGCATTACCTCTGTTCTTCTATGTCTGTCCTTTAGGGTTATAATAGGTAGCATCAGCTGTGGTATGGCTATCTCTCTCCCCATGGTTATTTTAGGCTATCTCTGCCCCCCAGTTCGGCAGCATGGCTATCTCTGTCCTTCTGATGTGATAGCATCATCCATCATCTCTGTTCCCTAGTTCTGTAGTAGGATTATCTCTGCCCTTCGGGGCTACTGTTATCTTTGTCCCCAGTGGTTACAGTATGATGGCAATCTCTATTTTCCAAAGTTAGCTCTGTGTCCCTGGGCTATTTATTTCTTTCCGGGCAATTCCTGACTTTTTCAGAACTATCTCTGCCCTACCGGGCTATGTGTGTTTTCCATGTTATTTGCGATTGAAAGGAATTATTGCATAAGTACAAAAACTCAATCTCTTTATTTACTATAAACATTTACCATACCTTTCACTATTAAATTTAACAGCATTTAACTAATTTCTGAAACAACCTTTCCTGGTAACCGGATGCAAAATATGCCCTGTTATGATATTATATGAACATCAGAAAACCTAGGGGTGACTGACATCCCACTGGCATTTCGCAGAAAGGTAGATCCAAGAATTTTGCTGGCTGCCAGAGTTTATGAAATGTTAACCACCCTTGCGTAAAAATCCAGGTAAACCACTGCTTTTGCACCCTAGAGGTCAATCACTTAATTATAAAAAGTCTCCACTTTCAAATGAAGTTTAATTGATAATACGTCATTGTGCTATTTGATAGCATGACTTTTGTACCACAAGTTGCATTTCCAGTGCAGCTGCTAATTTATTTTTCTTTGTAACATGTGACATATCTTCAGAGACTGTCCGATTTATCCATTGTAGAAGGATATGTAGAGTTGTATGTTTTTTAAACCCAATACTTCAATACTTTATTTGTGTGTCTTTTGTTGGGTGTGTGTGTAAATATGTGTCTGTGCACGTGTAGACAGGATGCAATGATTGGTGACAAGATGCACAGGACACGGTGATTGGTGATGAGATGGACACCTCAGAATGTTCATGAAATAATAAAGTATGTTGCAGATTGCTCCCTTGGGAATACAAATGTGCTTTGCTTGTCTCTGTTGATTAGGTCCCATTATTTATAGCCTCAGGAATCTTCAGTGCATCATCTCCATCAGGTAGGGATGCAGTGTCCCCAGGATCTGGGCACCATCTTGCCCTCAGCAGGCCAGCCATCCGACCTTGTGTTGTCAACACCCAGTTCTAGCAGTTTACCTCGTTGGCTCTCTCAAGATGGCACAGTGAACCCACTCCCACCGGCCAGAGGTCCGGAACTCGTGCGAGGGTGATCATTAGCCAGGAATGCATCGTAGCAGTTCATTGGTCCACTTAGATGAAGGTTACAATCTTTTTATCCAAGTATTTTTATCATATGTTCTCACTCTGGTGTACTGGCTGGGTTTATTCAAGAAATGAACCGTACTGATCTGTAGCGGTAACGTATTTATCAGTGCATTGAGCCGGCCAGATCAGCAGGTCAGCAGGTTTAGAGCCACCCCGCCCCCGCAGGAACAGCCACTGAATTAAGGGACAGCACAGAGCTCTACTGCTATGTTCACAAAAACTACCTCTAACATCCGTGTTACAAAAAAAGTCAGCCCTCCCTCCATTATCTGACCCACATGGCATCCACCTTGACCTCTTACTTGACCTCTGGCACCCCTCCACCCTCCTTTCCCATGCGGCCATGTGATTTGCCATCCCTGCAGGCCCAGTGCCTGTCCCTGCTGGCCACAGTATGTTAATGATGATCACACATCATGGTACACGGCATCGTTAAAACACCGGGACGGACTGTGCCTTGGGCTCACCGCCGCCACTGCTACTGCTGCAAATTCATTTTTCATAACTGTTTTTAGGGCACATTTTAACCACAGCGCTACGTTTATCTCATCTGTGCAAGCCTGCCCTGAATACGCCACATGCGAAATGGCTAAATGCAAATGCTTATAGATTTGTATAGGTGTTACTGTGCTGGCAATCATGCTCCTTTAATTGGAACATAATTAGAAGTGGGGATCTTGAAAGATCAAAGACTGCAGGCATGCGGGACTTACATCGCTCTTCAGAGATGTGGGGTTGCCTACCCTCTATTACACACAATCACACTTATAAATATTCCGGTAATATCTGATCTAAAATAAATTTTGTCTCCGCTGTTCGTTTTAAAAAATCATCATCTGATTACTAAAAGGAGCTCTAATCTAATCTGTTTGTGTGGTTTCATTTTAGTTGCACTCTACACAACTTTCAGGGTTCTTCAGTGCTTATGCATTTTGCATTGTGTCTGGCATGTTCAAAAAATCAGTGTGCACCATTACTGCTGACTAGTTTTTGGTTATATATTAAGAAAAAAGAACAAAATACTCATACAGAAAATACTTTCTGCCAGAAGAGAGGAGAAGCAAACAAAAACATCAACCTCATTATCCTAACTTGTCAATGGGAATTATTTAGTGTCGTCTAAACCTTAGACTTCAAATGAAGTCGGAGGTCCTTACTTGATGTGCAATCAATACACATTCCCATTCCGCTTCCTGCTTTTCAGGTCGGAGACAGTTTATTTGAACATTTCTTTTTTATCTCATATCTCATGCTAATCTGTTTCCCCAGTGTACCTTCTGGAAATGAGCTTTGAGATGCTGCTTTTGAGACAGCTGCAGAGGGGCAAAACTGCGTGTCTTTAGTGCAAGGAATAATAATCAGAGACGTCTGTGTAAACATGAGAGCTCAGGGTGAGAAAGGAAGGTAACACACTTTTTTACATTGTAATTAGGCTGATTGTTCGACTATAGACAGCAGGTACCACAGTGGCTGGGAAACTGAACATGTGTGTGTGCATATTTTTCTAACCTCTGAGACCCTGAGCAATACACCTTTTGAGAATATTTCACCTATGAGGCAAAACTTTTGAAAAGTTGGTTAATTAAGAAAAGTGCCAAAACTTTTTATTATGAAATTTCAGATATTTTGTGCTGTTTTTTCAATAAATGTTAGGCGAACATGACGTGTAAGTGTATGCTTGGATTGTAATATTCTGGAATAAATCAGCAAAGCTTCACAGCTCCAGGCAGTTGTGGGTTCAATTCCCAATCTACTCCCAGTGTGTAATTATTTCTGTCTGTGTTGGGTTCAATCAGTTTGTGGCAAGATTGCCTTTAGACTATGTGGACTTTGTGGTCTATCTGTCTGTCTGTCTATCTAATTTATCTACAGTATCTATATAATCTATCAATCTAGTTTTAGTTTACTTGTTTCTATGTTGCTGGGATCTTGGTATAATTAATGGAGCCATTAACACAAAAACATAACCTCTTGTACAGTATTTAATCTGAATTACATATGCATGTGACAAAAACCAAGGCATAAACCAAGTAGAGCTATAATCCAGTGGTTCTGCAGCAGTTTTAAAGGAACGTGGCCATTACCTCACAGTGAAATGCAGTGGAGGGCTGTTCCATACATATCACATGGTTAATTAATGCAGTGATCCTTAATTACATGCACGCCCAGTTCAGATTAAACATCACAGGCAAAAATGGGCATCTTGAGTGTGTGTGTTTGTGTGTGTGTGGTCCAGGTATACCTTACCTTGTGGGAACCAAATGTCCACACAATGTGATGAAACACAGTTTCTTGGTCCCCATATGGGAAAACTCTATTTTATAAAAATCCGTGACTGCAATGAAAAAATGAAAAAACTCAAAAAACTCGCAAAAACTCTTGTATTTTGTTTGGTTACTTATGGTTATGGTTAGGGCTGGGTTGGGGTTAAGGTCGTCATAGTTAGCGTTAGCATTTTTCCCATTAAAATGAATGAGCGGTCCCCAAGAAGATATGATTACACGACATGTGTGCACGTGTGTGTGCGTGTGTGTGCGCGCTTGTGTGTGCATGCCAGCATGCAAGTTTGTTTCTCTGCTATTTCTAAAACTGGCAGCTTACTAGAGCAACTGTGAGAGGCTCATTAATTGTGTGTTAAACACCAACCTTGTCACAACATTGAGTCTGCAGAAGGTTGTGTGAGTTAAGGTTGTGTGTGTGTGTGTGTGTGTGTATCCAAAGGTATATGATGAATAGCATCTGTTACATCAATAAGAAGATTGCATTTTGGCTTTTTTGCCAAACAGGCACATTATGATTAAATAATTCTTTTTTTAGTTCCTCCAGACCCATGGGCTGGCCCAAAACACACGTACTGACACATGTAGTCCTTTGAAATAGTTTTGTTATATTAATGACATGAATACTGTTGGGAGGATCTTACGTTGATGCAATTGTAATACCCACAGTGCAACCTCAACTTTAGCATGCTAATTATCACCTTTTCATTGCCTTGCAAATGGAAACATGCATTCTGTTTGCGTCCCGATTATCATTGAACATCAGGAGGAGGAAAATTGTGGAGGTCTCCGTTTGTTTTGAATACTTAATGGGCAAATCATCACTAAAGCTTGTGCTTCATGAGATGAAAACAAAATGAAAACTGTAAAAAATGCAGTAGTCCGCTTTCCACTGAAATGTCCAATGAAGAACATTACAATTAACTACAGCATTACAACCTCAAAAGCAGTGACAGTGAAATCTCTTGGGACCATCACATCGGTGTGACTGACATGACCTAATTACTCTGTCTCACTGTAAATTTGCTCCCAGCTGAAATGATCTTTTCCCTAGTTTCACTAGTTTTTGTGGTTTTCTCCCGCAGCATCTTTACATGAATAATGACCTTATTTGTGACCCTGTGAATGTGTCGGTGTAAGACCCAGCAGTAAAACCCCCTGTGAGTGTGTCGGTGTAAGACCCAGCAGTAAAACCCCCTGTGAGTGTGTCGGTGTAAGACCCAGCAGTAAGACCCCCTGTGAGTGTGTCGGTGTAAGACCCAGCAGTAAAACCCCCTGTGAGTGTGTCGGTGTAAGATCTATCAGTAAAACCCCCTCTGAATGTGTCAGTCTAAGACCCAGCAGTAAGCCCCCCCGTGAGTGTGTCGATGTAAGATCCAGCAGTAACACCACCTGTGAGTGTGTCGATGTAAGACCCAGCAGTAAGACCCCCTGTGAGTGTGTCGGTGTAAGACCCAGCAGTAAGGCCTCCTGTGAGTGTGTCGGTGTAAGATCCAGCAGTAAGACCCCCTGTGAGTGTGTCGGTGTAAGACCCAGCAGCACTGATCTCACCTTTATGCTTGAAATGAGAAATACACATCATACAAGAGCAGGCTGGAAACTATGGGGATGTGTACGACATCACAGAGGGGCGAAGTGGACTAATCAACCCATCATAAGACGATTGGGTGCTCTCAGAGTCAGAGGAGTCTCCCTGTCTTATCCCTTGCCTAAAAGCCACATCACTTTATCAGGAAAGGCCTTATGGAATACAACATGGAAAAATGGAATCCTTGTTCTTTGTATTGAGGTGCTTTACTCTACCTGGCATATTCCTGTACAGAACTCAATATGCCGTCTAAAAATAACCAAAGTACTGGCCTGTCAAAACCAATTTGGATTCCTCCCAACCCAACACTTCCCAGATGGCTCTGCACAGACACGCACTTCCTAGAAATGGATGTGTGTGCTGTTGTTGGAAGCCAGCAGACATCCCATGCAGCAGGAGTAAAGGAAAACCCTTCTGGGGGGGGGGGGGGGCCCGGCCGGCCCCCCCCCCCCCCCCCCCCCGAGGAAAGCTGACACGCTCTGTTTACATAAAGCCGAATGTGGCACCCATAAAAGACAGCTGGGCTGCGTTAGCAAACGGTCTGTGACCCATTACGCATGCAATCAAAGGCGCTTTGAAGGTACGTGCGTTCCCTTAATTAACTCGGAATCCTGTGACCGTTGTCTTTCGTGGCCGGGCCCTGAGTCGTACCCCATAAAAACGTATCCCACAGCAAGACTGACCTGCCTAAAATCCGGGCCCCACCTTGTTTATCACAAACATTCATATGGCCCCATCGCTCCTACGATTCAAGGATTCAAGTGCTTTATTGTCATTTGTACAAGCACAATGAAATTCTCGCTTGTGTACATGCCTGCTGTCTTCAACAACATATTACAATGAAGATCAATAAATAACAACATAACAGAACAATAGTGTAGATACAGTACACACAATGGATACAATATACATGCAATATTTACAATATATACAGCTATATAAAAACAGGGTAACAAGGTGCTGATGAGCGATGGTTTGGTAAAGTTATGTGTTGGGCATGGTCTGAAGGAGGGTGCAGTGATGCGCAGGTATTACTGCTTCTGTCTGGGGGGGTCCAACTGTGGGTTGTTAAGGCCCTGCTTATAGGTGACTGTAGCGTCCGCCTGATAGAATCTGCGCTGGCCAAAGTATAAGCTGCGTGTTCTGTAGCAGACTTGCTGATTTTTACACGGAGATTCCTGCCCCCTCTCTCTCACCTTCACTAGGGGAAGGCCCCGGGAGAGCTGTCCAAGCGGAATGCCTGTCCTACAGCAGCAAGCTGCCTTCTTCACTATCCAGTTTCTGCTCCTGAAATGAAGGTTTTTGTTGCCATTTGTACAAGTGTGGGTACATTGGAATGTGTTCATTTTCACGTATCCCATCTAATTCTCCCCTTCAGGACGTGCACGCAGGGTCAGCCATCAATCAAGTACCCTTGGAAAAGTTCTCCCAACAAGGATAAAATTCCAAGCCCCACATGCAGAGCACAATGGATAAACAGTCCCTCACTTAACCAGTCAGCTACCCGATCACATCGGCATACACTGCTGGCTAAATCTAAAAAAATTCAGCCCAATCACATTTCTAATAACAAGTAGACTTTTCCCCCTTGTGATTTTATCTTGACGCGCACGCAGATGTTCAGAAATAAGAAAATAAATAATGAATACTTTTAATTAAGTAATTTCGCAAGGTGACATCGTGTAAATGACTTAGCTGTGTTGTGTGTCTCGAATACTCTGCCTGACCTTTGTCGTTACTTATCTTATTAAAGACACAAAGTCAAACAGGCATCTTAGAAGTCGCGCAGGTTACAGCGGTGCCAAAAGGTCAGCGCCCCCCGGTGGTTCAACACTGAGTGGCGGTGGTGGACCAGCACAGCTTGATGGCCACGTCTCGCGCCAGCCTGGGAATCCACTCGCATTCTCTGGTCTCCGGTGCCAGTCTGCTGCGATTGTCCAGCCCGGTGGACACTGGGGTGGGAGAGGGTGTGTGGCTGTTCAGTGCCTCCCCTGGTCAGGCTGTATTCCAGGAAGCTCGGAGGCACGGCTATAAAGCGTGCCGATAACGACCTCAGGGAGCTGGAGTGGGCCTCATCTGGCACCTAGCCCCCTAAAAATGGCACCGGCGAGAGGACGATAACAAGAGGCCTGGAATTAAAGTGAATCTCTCCCAGAGGTGCTGCTGTTGGACTCTTTAACACACTCCAGCACATTAATGGTAATGAAACACTCGTACATCACGATGCATTACAGGAAAGCTATGCCTTTCCTATTTAAACGTGCCGTTAAGTGGCCGTCGCATCGTGAGTGAGAGACCTGCAGAGCCTCAAACAGCGGCATCGAGGTTCAAGGTTCGAAGCTTTATTGCCATGAGCACAATGAAATTCTTCCTTGCATATCCGCCTTGCAGGCTACAGAATGACAAGATGACAAGTTTGCAGTACTGTAAAATAAAAATAATAAATATATTTAAAAAAAAATCGAATGGCTTTGTTTTACATGGTGACATGTTAGAGGACATTGTGGAGAGTTCGGCTGCGGGTTGCAGTCTGGCATCTGTGCTCTTTAGCGTTTAACATGGATTTCTTTGCTTGACAAGCACACGGTGACTAGTACATCTCCGAAAATGAAGCATGAGCGTTTAATATGAAAACGTGTCATGAGGTGGTGATGTGAGGTGGGTGAGTGGGAACAGGGTCCCGGGGGGACGCCTTTTCTGCAGTGGCATGTTGGGTTTCTCATCTCACTGATCCATCCTTCGTGTTGCATGAAAACTGTTTGTCTTTTCATGTAGCTTTAGGAGCCGGCTGTTGTACCCTTGGGTGGGACGTGACCTGTGCTGAATTCGGTGTGATATCCAAGCTTTAGATAAACACTGATGATGGTAGAAATCACTTCTGCTTGGCCGACTGGGGTGGCGTATGGCCTTGGACGCCTTGGCTGTGATCAGAAGGCTGCTGGTTCAAGTGTTGCAGTCAGCAGACTCATGTCACTATTGGGTCCTTTATTAAGGTCCTTAACTCCCCCCCCCCAGTTTCTACAGGGACTGGATGACCCTGCTTTCTCAAATAAATGATGATGCTTTGGATAACTGTGTATACCAAATAAATTTTATGTAAATTATAACTTCATATTTTTTCAGTCAAGCCTTTCCTGCTCTTGGTTGTTGAGAGCTATAGAATAACATATATCCTGATTATTAAATTTAATTTTGTGTAATTTCCCACGATAATGAGACAGTAAAGCTGCATCGTTATGGCCTAAGCAATTTTTGATACTTGACACATTTTTATTCTTTCCTTCTGAATGAGAAGGTCACTCAAAAATCACATTTACTGTTTTTCCTGTCTACTTTTCTTTAAAACTATTGATTAATTAGTCTGCTAGTTTAGTCACAATGACCTGTAGTTAAATTTATGAGAATGGAACTGGAATAATATTCGGTTTTGCCACTAATTAGGGTTGGCAGATTTTCTATTTTATTTTCAACGTTTTTTGTTAACAAATGCAGAGCAAAAACATATTTTTGATCTATTACGAGCTCATAATATGACAGAAATATTCCTGCTTAATTTAACAGTCTCATACTCTGCTTTTTACCCCCCTGCAGTGAGCTGGGTCTCCATGATGAATGTTTGTCCATGTTCAGTCCCAGCAGAAGCTCATTTAAATAGATAAAACTTAAGTCGTTATCAGGTTTGATTGAAAGGGACACAAAACGGACTGATAATTACAGAGCAGGAGATGCCGGCGAATCCACGCTGAGATCTGCTTTGAGTTCATGTGTGATTGTCTGAAGTGTAAAGCCAAACACAAACAGAAGCCCCGGAGCCATCAATCCTGAGTGTGGAGTGAAGGTGACCCTCATGATGAGCTCGGGGATGATCGCGGCTCCAAAACGCTGCTTGTTTGATAACGGCAACACGGTTTGATGGACACGCGTGCTGAGAGAGAGAGCTGCGGTTTAAAAACGGCTGTAAAATTTTTGATCTGTAGTTCGATCCACCATCAGAGGACGGACTGACCTGACAGTCATCCACAATAAAAAGATATTATGGCATGGAGCTGGAATGTTGGCATTAAAATCAGCCCCCCCCCCTCCACACACACACACACACAAGCAGCAAGGAACACTACACAGGAGTTAATGTGTACAAACAGCCAGCCGCGTAAAATGATTCTTTCATTTGCTCACTGAGTCGTGCTTCTCGCAATAACCTTCCTGGTGAGGTATTAGTTTTTCAGAGGGCTTCGACAGGGCCTGGGGAGGGGCGAGGGGGTGGAGGGCACAGTGTCCCCTTATCCCAGGAGTGAGTATTCAGGACAATGCACTGGCCTGCATGATTAGTGACCCCTGCTTTTCTGCTCAGACACAGACAGTCAGGTAGCCTGTCACCCGCAGTAAAAGATGTTATATGTGAAATACGTTAAAATGGCATCATCATTAAGGGGGGCACCGTGTGGCTCAGTGGGTTAGCTAGCTGCTCCTTTGATCAGAAGGTCAGCAGTTCAAGTCCCATGGAACTGGGCAACCCTGGTTTCTCTGCTTCAGATAAAAGTTTCTGCTAAATTAATATAATACGGAATTTAGTATTAAAGATTTGTTGTGCTATTCAGGATTGGTTCCCAAAGTTTGTCTCTTTGCTCGTGATCTCACCTGGTTTGGTGTTCTCACATTCACCTGGTGCCGTGAAGCTTGGTGGACCTCACAGCAGCAGTTCCTGGGGTCCACACCGGAGTGGGTGAGCTCGGCGGGATGTTTCTGCATGATGGCGCATGAGCACCTCCTAGGGGAACGGTCAGACATTGCGCATCTAGGAACACACCCTTACATCTGTGCTGTAGCAACTTGATGGAGGACAGTGCACAGCCCCCGCTCTGTTGGCCACGCTTTGGAACTGTAATCACATTCCGAATAGCATCAGAAATGATGAAATTGATTCCAAAATTGAAAAACGAGGCTGAGAAATGTAAAAAGCCCACTGCAGCCAGCTAGCTAACCATCGAGGCAATCCCAACAGCTTGAGATGGCTTTTTTTCTTTCTGAACGTTATTTTTGAGATTTGCGGATGACCTCACACCTGGTGAAAATCCAGAGGCCAGCCAGCTGTGGGTTAGTTACATTCGGTCGCTGGGTCATAACCTGACGACTCATCTGTATTCAGAAAGGAACAGAGTTAAGTAACAAATAGCTAATTTCATTATGCCGGAATGAAAAGGGCTGTGATTAAAGTTACAATCGTGGCAATCAGGCCGGCATGTAAGAACGAGTGAGCAGATAACCTTTGAAGTTAACATTTACTGAACCAAAGGCCGCTCTGTCCCGCTAATGTATCCTTCATCATTTCCATCAGATACGCATGTTTGAGGTTGACTGGGTCTTTGGTGCCGCAGCTTAGGGCTCAGAAACAGATGTTCCAGGAAGACACAGGAAGCCCTTTAGAAAGCAGGAGGAGTACATTAACACGCAAACAGAGCAAGTGGGCTCTGTGGTTCCCAGGGGCCCCTTCCCGTGAAAGTATCATGTTCCTGTGGGTTCTGCTGAGCAGCACCAGGAAGCCCTGGGCCCAATCCCAGGAGCACCACCCTGACTCCTGGAGCCCTTGCTAGTCAGTGGTCTGGCTAGGTGGGTCCCCGCCAACTCCATAAGGGGGTGCCCTTTAACCTCATGCTTGACAGCTCCATCCTACCTTCAGTAAATCTCACTCCGCTGGTGATGTACTTGATTAAGATGGCAGCCACTCTACCCTGAGGCAGTGTTTACCACCACTCCGACCACGCATTTGTATGGGGCCCCCCTTTGGCCATAATCAGTTACTACACTAAATATTAAATAAGCGCTACTTGTTAGCTATTTATTTAGTTTTTCAAGCATCTGATGCACTGCTGGGTTTTCACCCCAATATGAATCATGGCTATTTCAGTGACTACCCCTACAATCCTAGCTCCTCTCCCACTCAGCTGAGGTCCCAGTGAAGCTCAGAGCAGGGACAGGCCAGCCTGCAGGGCAAGTGGTGTGTGGATCGGTGGATTAGGCCTCTGGGGCCATGATCAGAAGATTGCTGGATTGAATCCCATGGTTGGCAGACAAGCCATGTCTCCATCGGGCCCTTAACCCCCTGAAAATACCCCAGGGGTGCTGGATGGACGGCTGACCCTGCGCTCAGACCCCAAGTTTCACTCTCACCTCTATCTGTGTGTGTGCCTTTAAAAGGAAAGCATGATGGGATATGTGACAACCAACACATTCTGTTCTCTTACTTGTACAGATGCCAAATAAAGCTTTTTTTCAGAAAAGGCCCAGATTCAAGATTGAAGAATTTAATTGTCATATGCACAGTGAACAGTCAGTTCCACTATGCAATGTGGGAAAATCTTACTCTGCATGCCCTTCCGGAAAACATAAATTAAACACAACACACAGATCACATGTACAAATCAAGGCGCATACAGCAACACAATAATACAATTATAATGATAAATATGTAGGCACTATGCAAGGTAACATGTAGTGCAATGTAAATGTAAATACTGCATCAGTGGATAAGAGAAAGAGGTAGTTAACTGGCCAGTGCTACGTGCGAAAAAAGAATGGCACCTGATTGGTTGGAGGACTGCACCACAGAAGGGGCAGTGGGGGAGACTCACTGGTGATGTGGCCCCTTTCTCACGGGACCCTCAAGGCTCCAGGGGGCTTAACTCCTGGCCGGGGAAGGGTTTTTACACCTCACTTACCCCCTCCCCCCCAAGCCCTCACAGTGACAGACAGACAGTGAAACAAGGAGCTTAATAAATATTTCATTTCCACATCAAACAGGGAAATTATACTAATTACTGTACAGCCGATTTGTATAATATCAGACCCTTTGGAAGCGAGAGATAATTTGATTTTTACATCTTTAATCTCGTTCCCATCAAAGCCGCCAGCCTGTGTGCGCTTTAATGGGCTCTGCAGAGAGGCGGGTGTTGGGCTGCCGTTAACTGGCACATGGGTCTGAGCTGTGCTGCGAGGTCGCCCTCCAAGGGCCAGTCGGTGGGTGGGGCTAACGTGACGCTGGCCTATCCAGACTTCCAGGCCTACGCTTCACACCCTGCCGCCATTGTCATGGAGTTAGTCTAAAGACGCCAATTACATCACGCGGTACATCCCCCTTTGCTCTTTCTGCACATCCCTCTCTCTCACTCTTTCCCCTTCCCTTTCTCCCCAGTCCTGTCCTTTCTCTCCCATTCTCTTCCTCCTCTTTCTCCTCTCAGTCCCTTTCCCCTCTCTTTTTTCCACGTCTTTTCATCTCTCCTTCTCTCTTTTTCTCCTTTGTCCCCTCTCCTTCTCGGCCCCTTTCTCTCCTTCCCTCTTTCTCTCTACCCATCGTGCCCCATCTCCAAGCCCCCTCCATCACCACATGTGCCCATGGGCCCTTGCTAATGGGACGCTTCAACTAATTGGGTGCAGTGATAGCAAATGAGAGACATGCAGTCGTGGACGGCGAGGGCCCCCTTTAATTGTTGTTTGCTAATTACGACGTCTCTTTGTTAACTAAGCATGACTGTTAAGGTGCACGTGGGGGGGGGGGGGGTGGGTTGGAGGTTAAGAGCAGCTAAGGGAAGGCAGATGATGCCTGTCATGTGCTGCCATGTGCCTCTTTAATAACGCGACCCCTTATTAATTGACAGAGTGTCAGAACAGTGCCAACATAAGGGGATTAATTGGGCACGGATACGTTGGCCGTAATGACCACCTCTGGGAGCCAGGGGGAACCCCCTGACTGGTGCCCTTTGTGTTCGCCGGCTTCTCCTCCACACACAATTAGAGCCCATGAGCGCTTCGGAATGGCAGGCAGACTGTGCACCGCTCTCCATTCACTCTGTGTGACAGGTCCACGTTAACAAATCGTTCAGGGTGTCCCAGCGGGGTCTGGACGCCAGCCACGCTCGCTTCCAAGAGCAGGAAGGTGGCCCTGGGTCTCTGAGCCGCTGCTCTCTTTAGTTTGATGGCATCTGTTAATCTGCCTCATTGAACATTAGTGCCCTTCAAATTATAAACATTTTAATGTGCCTTTTGACAACACATCAATTAATCCTGCAGTAACTGCCGTAAATGTATGTCTGCGGAACAGATCCTGTGTTTACAGTGCTTTTGTGGTGAAAATGGGGTAATTCTGGGAAAATTTAAGAGACCTTGGTGATTACTCATAGCAGTAATAATGTTTACTATATTGCACTATGTTGTTGTGTGACCTGCCATTTGCTTTACCTGCACAATCAGATTCTGCAGGTTTACCTGCTAATGAATTGTGAGTGGCAGCCAGACACATAGGCCCAGGAGGAGGGCCTTGGGAGGTGCTAAGTGGAACACTGACCTTGTCTTTAGCCAGGCACATAGGCCGCACCCTAGGGGAGGGCCTTGGGAGGGGCTTAGTGGGAGATTGACCTTGTCTTTAGCCAGGCACAAAAGCCCCGCCCAGGAGGAGGGCCTTAGTGGGACACTGACCTTGTCTTTAGCCAGGCACAAAGGCCCCGCCCAGGAGGAGGGCCTTAGTGGGACACTGACCTTGTCTTTAGCCAGGCACAAAGGCCGACGCCCAGGAGGAGGGCCTTGGGAGGGGCTTAGTGGGACACTGACCTTGTCTTTAGCCAGGTACATAGGCCCCACCCTGGGGGAGGGCTTTTGGGAAGTACTTAGCAGGACACTGCAATTGTCCTTAGCTGCAGCTAGTGGAGTTTGGATAATCTGCACATGAGGCCACACCAAGGTACCTTTGAACAGGATGATTAACGTTGCTGTGGAGAATCCCACCTTTAAGAGTAAGTGGTGCAGAACAGGGGTTGTTTAAATGACGTCACATACAGAGCAGCGCTGTGCTTAACACTCAGCCACACACCTCAAGAGAGCTGCGGATTTTCCACAGGTTTCCTCACACAACTTAAAACAGGTGGTGGTGTGTGGCTCAGTGGGTTAAGATGCTGTGTCTGAGATCAGAAGGTTGCTGGTTTATAACTCAGGGTTGTCAGAGTGCTTTCACTGTCAGGCCCTTAGCAAGGCCCTTAAACCCCAATTGCTCCAGGTACTGGTTGACCTTGCCTTCTGAATTGCATGTATCTTTGCATCTGGGGTGTCCCCTGTCTTGTGATGCAGTAGCCCCTGCTCAATAATCAAGTCTCCTTGAAAGTGAGAAGAAAATCAGGAGCTACCTTGCTCAAAGGCTCACAACGCCATTGGCACTCTGAACCAAGCTGTCATATTTCATACCTTGTTTAACCACAACCATGTGTTACATTTACATTGTAGATCCACTCTGTGAGCCTGGTCCTGTAACACACCAATAGGATTTCAGATCAGTATCACAAAGTCACATGGTGGCATTCATGATCTCTGACCCCTATTTGTCATCCACATTCAAAAAAGCACATGCACTGTAATGGACTGGCATCATGTCCAGGGTGTACCTGGGCCTTGGGCTCCTGGGATAAGCTCGCCTGTGACCCTGACCAAGATATTTAGCCAGAAGATGGAAGGGTTGATATGTCAACAAAGAACAACAACCAAACAACAGCCCGAATTGGACTCTTCAACCTGTCTTTCTTTGTAGAAGACGTAAGTGCACTATCACTAACTATATCTATTAATTCATGATTCTCAGAAGCCATCATGTAGAGAAGTGAGCTTGTATGCCCTCGAAGCAACAAGGGGCCCTCAGCTTAATGGTATAAATACTTCACATACACTGATTGATGTCTGTCTGGAGCCAGGCGAGTCTGGACAGACACTGCCGCTGCCGAACTCGTTCTTTAGGCCCCAGGGGCATTAAAGTGGAATATAAGCCTGCAGATTTTAGGACGCCACCTAGCATCTTTGCAGGGCGATGTGTAATCTGCTGTCAGAAGGCTGAGGTGCCCCCTAGAGGGCCATTGAGGGTGGCGCCAGCAGACTCCTGCCAGATGCACTGGGAAATGTCCGCGAGATGGTGGCATTTCTTTGACAGAGACAGATAGAGGCCAAATGAAAAACAAAGACCCCCCAGGGACTGGTACATATAGGGTTTATAAAAATATAAATCGTAAAATGATGCTTGGTAATGATATAAGTTTATGGTGTATATTGAAGCTTTTTAACCTCTTATTAAATAATTTATAAAGCTCTCTCATGCAGGTGAGGCATTGATCTCTAGAGTACAACTTGAGTGTTCCTTCCTGATCCCTGGACCTTTAACAGACCCTACAGCACCCGGCCTCCTACAGACCACACTGCAATCTCAGAGGAGGCTGGGTCACCGTGCTCCTCGTCTCTTCCTGACGGTGATGGCCGTGCGTTAAGGACAATCAGCTTGATTCGCATCAGGAAGCACCAACCGCCGTCAGAGCATGAGACATGCTTGAGTCTCTCACTGCCTAAGTTTGAAGAAGTGCCCAGAATCTGCCAGCTGGCGATGGCGACAGCAAGGCGGACTCACCCAAGTGTTTCCTGTCATTCCGTTCGCTTCCTGAAGTCGCCATTAAAGAGGGTCAGATTAACTCCAACGCCGGGGTTACACACTATGTTTTGGCTGATCCCCAGACACGATTGAGTGTCAAACAACAGGAAGAGTCCTTGGGGAGGGCAAAACTACGGTACGTACAGAAGCCACGTGGCACAGTAACACCAGCAGGGGGCGTGCTGACTGAGGAAGTGGACTGACTGAGAAAACATTAAAATGGTTCAGATCCCAAAAGACTCCCCAAGTCCTCCTCCCCCAACTTAACTACAGCGTAATGATTTCCATTTGAACAGTAGGAAAACCTCAAAGTGATGGGATGAAAGTAATCACTAATTGTGCACTAGAGAGAGCATAAGGTGGGTGTTTAAAAAGCTACTATAGATAGAATAAGGTGGATGAAACACAACCTACTGCAGATAATGCGACACGCAGTGCAGCAGTACGCTTTGTGTAATGGGCTTTCCAGTGACACCTCCGAGTAGGCACTTAGCTGGTAGAGGCGTAAGTGTCAGTAAAGCACAATCAAGTTCATCTATACTTCAGCTAAACTTAAATGTCTAAACAAATGATGTTTTACATATAAATTTGCTGCAGGGTAATGCTTATTCAAATCTGTGGGATGGCATTTTTCAGGTCTTGATTTCTTATATAGTTATTGTAATTGATGAATATTGTTTGCAGAGGAGAAAACATCAAATCTGTCTTTGATCTACTGAAGATTAAGAACATCCCAAAGAATTAGCAATATCACAAAAATACAAAATAGCAAGCAATATTTAAAAACACGTTAGTCACATTTTCCAAATCATTTTTTAAATTTGCACAATTTACATTGTACATGTCTCAGGGTGTTTAAAAGAATATGTTTATGCAAACAATTCTGTAGAGATTTCAGTAATGAAAATGTGTTGAAAGTGAACTGCGTTTGATACGACTCCAGAGGCGGCTTCCCTGTTTGCATGTAAATGCGTGGCGTGTCTGAAACGCGGCCTGCAGAAAGCGCTGAGCGGCCGGCCCACGCTGAGGCCCTCTCCCCAACGCACCGAAGCAGAAACGCGGCTGCAAGGCAGGTTACTGCAGAAACAGCCAGCGGCCCGAGCAGAGTCACGCTCCAGCAGGAAGCAGGGTCAAGATGTTTCCCTGGCAACATGCTGAAAAGTCATTCAATTTCTTCAAGATCCCCCCACCCCGTGGAATCCAGAAATGAGCAAGAACCAAAACAGTATGAAGCGATGAAGGGGGAGGTAAATTGTGCAAGAGGAGAATGGACTTTAAAAACGTTACCACATGTTGTTCGGGTTAAACAATGCCCCTGCTGAAAGGTTTCATGCTTGAATAAACAGGTGACACCCTGGCAGATTTGGGCAACGAATTGGGCCTGATTCAGGGCCCTTTTCCTCCTAATCACACTGGCCTTATCCAAGACGGCACATGGGGTGCGGGGCTTAAGGGACAATACACAATGTTAAATGTCATGAATAGCATACTGAGTAAGCTGTTAGGTGAACAAAGGTCAAATCACAAATGTGTTTTATTCAAATTGATTTTATTTATACTCATTATTTACCTTAGTCTGATTAGTTTGTGAATGTATGCACCAATACTGCCAAAACACATTCCCAGTGCATGCAGGTGTACCTGGCCATTAAAGTGAATTCTAATTCTTCAGAATAAGCATATTAATAACACAGCATATATATAGAGGGCAGTCTGGTGTGGACTGCAGCTCACGCCGTTGCGCTCCATGGCGTTCCAGTGAAATCGTTTTCCATAGCTTCCCCGGGCTGGGAACCAGGAAACCTCATGGTGCTAATGAAATCAAACCAGGACACCCAGTGAGTCGGGATCGATAGCAGCGCTCTCACATCAAAGCCCCCGCAGAAGGTCAGAGCACTGCGGTGCCATTCTGGATCATTCTGTCTAACACAGTCCCCGCTGGTCTGATGTTGACAAATGACCTCGCTTAAGTTCTTGGGTGTTTCGGCCCCATTAGAGCAGCTGATATTAAAAGGGACGCCATCCCGCCACAGCCACCTTAACATTTTCCCCAATAATGTGATGCTTGTGTTTCCTGTTATTCTTCTCATCTGCGACTGTTATAAAAGTCTCATGCTCTGATCCTTTACAAAATCTCTCGTCTGAAGAGACTATGCTCCCGTCTTCATCAGGAAGCCGTATTCATTCCATTTTCTTTCCAGCAAATGGGAACTGTAGCTTGAGGAACATCATAAATCCCTCAGGTTCAAAAACAAAACATAAAGAGAACTTTAGCAAGTCAAAGTCCAATAACTCCGAATACTCGGAATAATAAAATAAAAGAGCATTAAATACCGCTGGAGAGACTCACAGGGATACTGGCGTGTTGTGTGTAGCCAAGCACACTCTTTACACGCTGTGGGTGAGAGAGACCCCCCTTCATGCAGGATTCTGATGAGTTCTTGGGGGTGTAGAACACCCAGGACCCCTGCTGCCCCCTTGGGGCTGTGATCCTGAATATATTCAATCACAAGACGGCGAGCAGTCACAGACGGGTAAATGAAGCCATCAGACTTGAACTATAGTCTATATTAACCACCTCTTGCAGAGATTAAATGCAGTTTTATTGTTTCATTTCAGGCTCAGTTCGGTCCTTGGCCTCACCAGCTGTCTGTTGTCAAACGAGCAGAGGGGTCATTGGTTCGGTGTCAGTGCTCATTGTCCTCGTTCCCAAGATCTATACCCTTTCATTAAAAAAAGCTAATTTTTTCCCAGAAAGTTTTTTCCAAGCATCGACAGGCCACTATGGTCCCTCTCCAGTGACAGATGCATTTTTGCCTCAAGCAAATATAACAAATAAATAAATAAGACCTCGGCTGAAACCAATCATAATTCCACAGAAAAATGCAGCGCAGGCGGGTTTACGGACAAATAAGTGCTCTTGTTGGTTTCTCAACCTTTACGCCGCAACGCTGACCTCAGCTCAAGACCTAATTAAAAATTAAAGGATTTCGTCTGATACCTCTCACTTTTCCAAAGTCCCCTGGGATTTCTGCCAATTAAATTATGAACAAGGGCCACAGGAGTAAGTGACTGTATTAGTATAATCGCACCCCTAAATAGAACAAGAGCGCAGAAGGCGCAGGAATTCCTGAATTGATTTCTTTGTGTTACATATGGGGCGTGAAGTGTTTGCAGTAATGAAGCCCAACACGTGAGTAAAAAGTGTAATCCATTGATCGTTTATGAGTAAGAGTACCATCCACCAGGGGAATGCTGGTCTGAGAGAACATGTGGGTTTCCAGAAGCTTCTCTACTGCTCGAACTCCTCCTCGGGCTACCCGTCATTACAGATTTGTCTCTGGGGAGCTCTCTAGGAGTCTTTTATTCTCTCTGATTTGTTGCCCTGAGCTTCTCGATTAAGTTGTAATCCTCCATTGGCTATACAGAGCTATGACTTTAGCGGCTCAAATCTGATCCTGTGACGAGGCACTGGGGTTGAAGTTGAACCCACCAGCACGGAGTGCTGCTCACCCCCAAGATTGGCGCCATCTCTCCAGGGCTGAGCACCAGGCCACTGCTGCCCCTTTAAGGGTGTGAGTCCCCCCCCTCCAATACAACTGCCAGGGGCCTCTGGGGTTTTTGTCTGCAAACCCTGCTTCGAAGATCAGCAACAAACAGTGTGCTTCTGCGTTGAAATGCATTAACCTTTGGGGGTTTTAAGCAGTGTCACCTCCACCCCTCTGGCCGGAGTGCCATGATCCCACGACCCCCAGAACAACAAGGAGACAGCTCCCCGATAGCTGTTAGCATTGTACCAGAGCTCCTTACTGCGGAAGAGGTCTCATGAAACACCCTCAGATCCTGTAACACAAGAGCACACAAATCAGGTTGGCCTCTGCACTTTTTAAGGTGGCGTTTGGTTGAACTTATGACCCACCTCGTTAGGACATCATCTGCTGTCCCATGACACTCGTCTTTTTAATTCATACAGGAAGAGCTCTGCTGTCTAACATAAGCAAGTCAAGGTCTCTTTCTCCAGATCGGACAACTCGCAGAGTCGTCCAGGAATTCTCCGGCAGACTCTCGCAGAAACATGTCTTTTAGATTAGCGTGGTGAAGTTACGACTCACGCTCTGCTCAAGAATGTCTGCCCGGGACCACTGGCCCTCTGTTGATGCTGGCTCACAGCACGGCTGTCTTGGAACAAGTAACTTCTTAAAAAACCCATCCCAGTGGATGTCCTTCTGCCGCTCAGCCCAGAAGGAGACTGTACGCTCTCTTGTTTTTTTGTTTTTTTTTTGCCTTCACCTGTGAGTTTCATTCCGGAGGTTTCTGTTAAAGCGGTTGTCTGGGAACAAGAGGCTTTGAGTCTTGGGGGAATCCGGATGCATGAGTTTATTGGCAAGAACGCAGGCCTGCAGGTTTTCTGGTAATTGCTTTGGTTTCCATACCAGAAAACTCCAGGGGCCGACCCCCCCCCATATCATCTTTCATGCCTCCTTTTTTCACTCTTGGAGTCAGTATTCCCGATTCGGATTTTCTCCTGCAGTAACAGCATGGAGGATTCGGAGTTCTCTGCGGGAATTTAAAGGGCTCTTTGTGCATAAAGTAGGGAGGGCTCTTTTTGGTTTTATTTAAATCCAGAAACAAAAATATTGAAATTGGCTAGTGGTGTCGAGGCTGTTTCCTTGCTGTTTGTTTTTAGTTCAAAGTAAACGGTTCCTCCCCGTGAATTATTACTTGCCACGATGCCCAAACGTGTTTGTGTTGGGAGCATCAGCCCTTACTGGCCTTGACACTAATGCAGATGAGAGCTGAAGGCACTGCTTTTTGATGTTTCTGCTTGTGAAGTCTTCCTTGGTACTCAGATGCGGACTGGCGTCAACCCGCGTCAGTCAGAGAGCAGACGCACGGCTCGTCGCTTTGATGTCTCTGTGCGAAGGAGCGTCCGTCACCGGTGTGCGGGGTGACACGTCAATCTCTGGGCCGGGATTAGGCTGTGACAAATCTGTGCAGACCACTCATCAGCCTGGTGTGCTGTCATCCTGTTTGAGGCCCGTCACCGTGACCGCCTCTTCCACTGCTCAAGCCTGACTTTCTACACTCCCGAGGTGTGTTCATGAAGGTCCCAACCAGTGATGTCCTTTGCTTTGATTGTCTTTATTACATGAGGACCCAAAAGAAGTAACCTTCATTCTGTGAACACTGAATGAAACAAAAACGATTCACCATATGCCATTGACCTTACTGACCCTTATCATTCCAGAACACAGGACACCACATATATAGGGTTCATGGATACTTTTTCAAGATCTTTGACCTCATTGCTTCATGGTCGCCATCCTGCCGTGGGAACATGTACAGTATGAAGACAGCAGAACCAGCTGGTATCATGATCCATGACATTCTCTCAGCCACAGCCACATCATGTGGAGGGCACCAGGATGTCTATCGCAGATATACGACGACACAGCCATCGCACACTTGTACAGAGCTCATTTCACAAGTAATTGTACTAATAAAAAATCTGAGAACTAATTAACAACACCGGCATTTATTACGTTGTATTTTCACAGCTGGACCTGAAACCTGCTTTGGTTTAACTTGTTTACTTACCCTAACATTTTGGGAAATTTCTGTCCTGTATTCTAATAACTTCACGGACCTTAACAACATTTTAAATGTTTCCAGATGGCCTGGAAAGTCTCGGTACCGAAATGTAACTTGACTCCTGCAATGATGCACATGGGCTGAAGGTGCTGTAACGATTACTCTGAATTCTCTGAGGTTACTGTGGGGATTCTTACAGTAGATGCCCACAGGCTATGAATGTTAGTGTGATGATAGGCAACATCACCAATGGCTAAATGTCTTGTAGATGTAACCACGACAAAGCTGGTGGTCTGGCAAACGATGACCTATGAGGCAAGGATGGTGGGAGCTGATATCTTGGGCCCGAGCTGCTTGGGAATCAGCGGGCTGCTGTTATTTGTCATTCTGGTGATTCGCTGCAATGCAGATCTGCCAAGACAGTTGGATGACATTCTGTCCATCACGGGTCCTGGAAGACTGTTGTCAAAGCCTGCATGGGGAGATGCAGCACTAGAAGCCTGGCCATTTTGCCTTAAACGTCCTGCCCTTCGGCCTGACTGTAGCCCCGTAGCCCTCAAAATCCATAAAATTACATGAAATAAAATTACGCGAAATATTACTTAGAGTGAAATTTCATGTATTGTATCCTGGTTCATTTTGTTTAATTAAACCCTTCATCATGATTGCAATCGTTTTTTTTTTCTCTTTAATTAGGGGATAATTGTCCTTTAAGATAGTAACCATATGACCTTGGTCATGTACTGTATGAAGTTTTTCTGAAACTTCTTGCT
Source organism: Mormyrops attenuatus (assembly GCA_026777985.1). Taxonomy (NCBI): domain Eukaryota; kingdom Metazoa; phylum Chordata; class Actinopteri; order Osteoglossiformes; family Mormyridae; genus Mormyrops; species Mormyrops attenuatus. The sequence goes on along the minus strand of JAODKC010000016.1, from coordinate 20,385,507 downwards.
AGAAAGCTACACTCAAGCCTGATGGTTTCAGCTAAAGCCTCTAATGAAAGCTCACTTCTAACCATGAAATTATATGTGTTATGTAACCTTCTCAGCGGGGACTTCACGCAAAGGATGATGATGTTCTTATTCATTGACTACACAGTCCATTAGGTGTCACGATTATTAAAACTACCATTCTCAATCCCAACAAGGGTTAGAGCTCATTTAAAATAAGTCATTAGGAAAAGTATCCAGACAGGCAGGTGTTGTGTTCTGCAGTCTTGTTCCATACATGGGAACACTAGCAAAAGCATCAAGTCAAGTCAAGTGGGCTTTATTGTAACACCATCCATATACAGTGGCGAATGATTGGGGGGGGTGGAGGTGAAACCCGAGGCTGGAGGAGAGCATTGGAGCTGTGGTGATGTGCTGACTGGTGGAAAGGCAAATCTAAACCAACAACACACTTGCCCCCCCGGTGCTTCAAAGATCTCCCTATCTCAGTTAATGAAGCAGATTTTCCAAGGAACACACCTCATGAAAACCAAATATATTCATGAAAAAGTGGTGCCTTGTGTGACTCAGCGGGTTTGGACCCTGTAGCTGTGATCAGAAGCTCACTGGTTCAAATCTCAGGTCGGCAGAGTGATCTCTAGACTCTTGAGCAAGGCTCTGAATAACTCCAGGAAATGTGTGGACCTGGGTTTCTCAATTGAACATCACTTTCCATAAAAACATCGGCTAAATAGATGCAATGTAAAAAGCATAATTCTCTGTATCATGCAACGTGGTCTGAGGTCCCTTCCAGAACCACAGAAAAGCTAGTCGATGTATTTGTGGTATAAAGAAAACGGGCCACAGGGCTCAGGCAGGGAAGAGGATGGGCGACTTTTTATCAAACAGCACCGAGGGGCTCAACTTGACAAGGTCTGCGAGGGAGAAGGTGGCCTTGTGCAGGCAGCATGGTGGGGAGAGGGGCGAGGCTCCCGCCAGAGGTCACGTCGCGTGTTTTGTTTGTCAGTAGACAAACGATGGTCGCACATCTGGAACAGCTTGCTGAATAAATAACACATGACAGTTCATGCATCACAGGCCTGCATCCAGCCAGCCGGCGGGGTGGGGGGGGCAGGGGGGAGAAACACAGTCTTATTATAACCTCGGAAAGCTCGACACATGTCAAAAAAGCCCATTCTGGTGGCAGCGGCGAGCCACAGAGACGGGAAAAGCTGTTTTTTGTCAAGTGTGAGCTACAGTGAGGTCATGGGGGTGTCTGTGTTTTACAGGGCTGAAGTTACCCTCCCCAGCTGGGCCTTAAGTGATCCTGGGAGTCCTTACTTAGCTGACAGCGTCACCCCGTTGGCCGTAGCTGAAACCTTTCAGGCTTCCTCCAGTCTCTCCGCCAGCCCCCCCTGCAGATCTTTCCCGTTGCGTACTGCATCAGGTGCGGGGGCCAGCGTGGCGTGAGATGTTGGAGAAGGGGGTCCTCTCTCTCACATTCTGCAGCTTACATGTACATGTTGCGTCAAACCGGTGTGAAGAACCGCCTGTGAAAAGTCATGTGGCCCGGAATCGTGCCTCGGCTGGCAGACTGCAGCTTCATTAAATTAGCAAAGGAGGACACTTACCATGTAAATTTATGGTAATATTTCAGCATTAGACGGTAATTACCGTTAACTGCTCACGCCGCGCTCTTATTAGAGGAATTCTAATGGGATCTTACATACATTTTCGGCTGCTGTAAAATATCCCAGGCTTGCACGACCGTGACGGGCGGTCAGGGATGAACTGGAAGGGGGTGGGAGGGCTTTCCAATCCAGTATGTCCCCAGTGCTCCCATCATGTCAGGCTGAGGCAGCAGGAGGCTGACAGGGGTTGAGGGTTCGAGAAACCCTGTCGGTTTAGGAAAGCCGTCAGTCAGGAAAGGAAAAAACACTGGCAGGGTGAAAAGGGGAATACAGAACGGCCTGCTGTGTAAAGTACAGCCGTGGAAAAAATTAAGAGACCACTCTATATTTTTAAACAAATCTGCATTTTAAATCATGGTTTAATTGTGGTTCTGCTGGCAGAAGCCTACGCTGACCAGTAAGATGCTTTCAGGTTCAAAATTTCTAAGACAGCAGCACACAAAAATAAGGTGAAGCAGGAGACACTGGGGACGACCAGAAACCAGCCAGGTAAAGGGCAGTGGTGACATTCTAATGCCAGAGAAGACCGTTAACTTAACTGACAGTTTCTCATGAATCGAAGGATGACATCAAGTGAACTTCAAAAGGAGTGGGAAACATTAAGTGCGGGTGTGAGGTGCACTGCTAGGATAGTTTGTATTATTCAAATTCAAATTCAAAGAACTTTATTTGTCCCCAAGGGGCAATTAGACATCTAGAAGCAGGACTGAGATCCCGTAAAGCAAGGAAGAAGCCCTTCCTTAATGAGAAACAAGGAAGAACCAGACTGCAGTTTGTAGATGAATACATATTATTCACAGACGCAGACCCATAAATTGAGAAATGAGTGAAACAAAAAATTGTGCTGTGGTCTCTTAATTTTTTCCGTAGCTGTATAGTTTTTCATGCTCTCTATGTCCTGGTTGCTGTTTCCTAACTGAACCTGTATTTAGGTAAACAGGAGCAGGTTATTGCTGAGCCTCTCACTTAAACTCACTTCCTGTGTGATCAGGACATCCCCAGATCACCTACACCCTCTTCCTGTGAGATCAGGACATCCCCAGATCACCTACACCCTCTTCCTGTGAGATCAGGACATCCCCTGATCACCTACACCCGCTTCCTGTGAGATCAGGACATCCCCTGATCACCTACACCCTCTTCCTGTGAGATCAGGACATCCCCTGATCACCTAC